>JAHVYC010000053.1:0-371983 GCA_020623665.1 Calonectria multiphialidica | reverse complement strand
TTTAAGCTTTAAAATTAATTACTAATATAAGGATAATTATATTATAAGATTTAAAAGTCTATAAGTTTAACCTATTCCTAGGTATTATTATCTTATTAAGCCTTTCCTTTTCTAAAGAGAGGAAAATTTTATATATATTAAGAATAGACTTATTTAAAAGATATTTAATAATTATCCTAGCTTTTAATTTAATTATTATAATTATTAGGATATTTTATAGCTTTATTATTTTTATTATTTCTATTATTATTATAAGGTAAATAAGATAATTAATAATTACTTTTTATTAAAAAATAGTCTTTTTATTAATAATATTTTATGTGTTGGGTGGCGACCACACGAATTGTTGACGTCACACAGACACGTCTTGCCGCCGCTCCGTGCTTCTCTCATATTTCCTTCGAGAACGCATAGAGAAGAGATAGAAGTTGTGGATCCATGTTGGTTCAGCGAGTACGGATATAACCGAAATATGTAATTCTTCAATTGTTTGTTGGTCTTGAAAATCGCCACTACGCCTAAACTCCTTGCTATCCTGTTGACCATTGTTTCATCGCCAAGGTTTCCAACCCTGGCCCAAACCTACCTAGCCCATAAGTGACCCAGCCGTCCCAATAAATAGCACCAACATATCATTACAGGTTTTCCATGCTTCCCCACTTCAAACCACAACCACGTTCGTTTCGTCATATTCTAAACGTTTATCCGCTCTATTCGCCCCGTGGTCGGGGGATAGGTTGGAAGAGTACAACTCCACATGCGTCAAGATGTGGATGTCGTACGGACTGAGCGATTCAGGGAAAACATCGTAGTCTAGTGTCGGCGGGGAAATGGACTTGGGACGCTCCATTGTTCTGAATCGCGCTGGGAGATCGTATATCTCTGGCAGCGTTCCGTTGCTGAGGCTGAAATCCATCGATGTCGCCAAGGAGAGGTAGAACTTCGGGTGTTTGCGAAGGATGTCTGTCCAGCTCTTCGACGACATGAGGATTTGGGCGTTGGCGTTGCTTGGGAAGGCATTTGTAAAGAGGAGGTGGTGGAATGCATCCACGCTGACTCGAATGCAATGGAGAATCCAGTCCACTCCGTTAAAGCGAGGGCGTGACAACTGGATAGCCTCAATGAGATTGACGAAGCGTGACTGTCTCTGTTTCAGGATGGCAGCTTCCGGATTTAGATGTGATGGGTGACCGGCTGATGTCGTCAGGAGCTTGAGGTCGAGGATTTGAAGCGCCACAGGGAGCATTGACAAGCCCACAATACTGAGTGGCAGACAGTGGGCGAGGCGTAAGCGAACGAGGTTTGTCAGACACTGGACCAGTTGAGAGGTTGCAAGCGTCACACGGTCTCTGTCTGAGCCAGCCTCGGTTTGGCTAGAGTCGACTATCGAGGTCGACGATCCAACTCCAAAGATGGTCATTTCTTGATGACAGATGGTCAAGTCGGCAGAGCTGGAACCTGTGTCAGTAACTAAATCAACATTTTTGGTGTCGGATATAACACTTACTGGTAGTACATGACGACGATGTTTGTGAACAAGATGATGAGTTCTTCCGATGATTCGATCGAGCCCCCCTGGGATTGATTCTTGGTTCGTTTCTGCAGCTGTAGATGTTGGAACGAATCATACCACTCCTTCAGTGCCGAACGGCATGTACGGATGCGGCTTGCTTGCTCAGCTTCTTGGATAGCGGTGTATTCGATATCCTCGACTGACCAATGGTTCGGGACGAGGACATCAGTAAGAATGACGCAGAGCTCCAGCAGCTTTGTCAGGATCTCCACCACTGTTCTCTTGGTGCTCTTGTCGTAGATTGTTGAGTAGTGAATCTCCTCAGCAAAGTCCGACAGGTCCAGCGGAGGGTGACTCTCGAAATCGAAGTCATCCCTGGTTACGCGGATATTCTTACGCGCCGCCAGCGGCATGACACGGTCACGGATCATGCAGCACCACCAGACACGCTTCAAGGTGCGTCGCAACTCCTCGTTCTCCACCGTTGCGGGTTTGGCCGCCAACGGCAAGGCATTGTAACGGTCAGCGCCAGCCTCCCGGGCGTGCTTGATTGCAATGCCGAGCCACGTGGGCGCCAGGCTCTTGAATGAAGAGGGGGGCTCGGTGTAATAGCAATGGCTGAGCAACAAGGCGGCCTGGGCCACTGAGATTGCCGATGGCTCAAAGCGGGTGTCATACAGGAGCTACACGGGTCAGCGTGAAACAAGTCCGAGTCAGACGGGAATGAATCATACCTTGGCTCGCATGTGAAAGACTGCCTTTGCTTGGTGGATGTCATGGAAGCCAAGCCCCTCTATAAGGCTGGTTGGCACGTACTGCAGTTGATTGATTTAGACGCATGAAGCGTTATCCGAATTGGTAATTCAACTCACGCTGGCAGAAGTGTATAAGATTCCGTACAGGACGAGGAGTGAGAACTTCCCGTCGATGATGAGGGCCAGGGTCGGTTTTGACCGATGCATCTCAAAGAACTGGACCTCATCGATGACGGGGAAGAGAGGGTGGATGTGGACAAAGTACTGATGATAAAACTGGTCGAGGGCGCACTGGTCAGGGATGGTGAAGCAGCTCTGGTGGTTCAGATACTGGACCGTCTGCGACTCCATGCTTGCGATGTTGGGCAGAAGGTTTGTTAGCTCTGGCTGGCTTGGGGTTGAAGAGGGGCATGACGATGCCTGGGATGGGCTTGAAACAGGTTGCGGGGGTGAGCCAGCACCGGCGGCGTTGATGCCGGCGAAGCCAAACGGCGAGTGCAGGCTCTGGTTTGCAAACTCTTCAATCTGCATCTTGGAGATTGTCTCGGCCCAGGCATTGGCTGAGTCACTATCTTGGACAGCCGTGTTTTCAGACGAGATGGAGGGCCTGGGCCGCGGTCAGCTTTTTCTGTTCTGGTCATCTGTCACATCGCACCCTCTCATGCATGCAGATCTCACCATGACCTATCACTGGCCATCAAAGTACAGGCCTTGTCGCCCATGTTGCAGTTGACGCAGCGGCCGGTGGCGTTGAGGCGGACGCATCGTATCTTTTGCGTGCGGCATTGTAGACATGCGGTGGAAAAGCGCCTCCGGGATTTTGTGCGCTGCACGCGTCTCTGCTGCGGCGGCAACGGCTGCTGCTGCGCATCCTTGCCCGACGGCTGGGCACCGCGCGGCGACGAGACCATGTTGGGCACGAAGTCTTTGACGACGGCGGCTTGTGTTCCAAACTCAGTAGTCGACGGCCGGGAAGCGTTGGGTCAGCCCGCCATGCATCAGTGGGTGGTACCTGGAGGGGACATTTGTCACGACGCGGTCGTGGAGTTGGAGGAAATGGCCCAAGTGGATCTGCCCGGAAATCGGCAGTTGGTCCATGGGGACCCTCCAAGCCCCTTCCAAGCCCCTTCAAAGCCCATCTAAACCTCATCCCACTCGCTCGGCGAGGCCCCCACGCCGTCCTGGGCCGAGGTTGGTGGAGTCAGGGGGTGGCGCCATGGCCACGCTCCAGTCTAGCCGCGGCGTCTCTGCGTCATGATTCGCCCAGAGCCCTGTCCCGGCAATGCAGCGAGCCTCGATCCCACACTGCAGGGCTGGGGGAAGCCAGCCTCGATGGGCCGCCATGGGCCTGTCGCCGAGCGGCAGGTCCGGGGCCCCGCGAAGACGACATTGCGATCCCGGGATAAAAGAAGCAAAACTGCCGGCTTCCAGACGTTTGAGGCCCGAGACCCACGAGCCTAACAAGGTTGGGACGGGTTGCCGGCCTATCAGATAAGAAGCAATGCCCTTTTGGCGATGGGCGGTTGGTGCCGTGCAACCCCACAGACGAGAACTGGTTTTAGGTTGGAGATTAGCGAACCAGAGTTTGGATTGCCCATTTCCACGTGGGAATTTTGTCTGTGCCTAAAAGTATGAATTGCACAAGTCCCTGTTTCCAGTCCGTTGTGGTTGCGGTTGAAAATCCGCCAAGCCATCACGTCCCCAGTTGAGTGAGACCTGCATGCTGCAGTGCAACAGCCCCCATCACTTCCCGGTTGAGAACGGCAACCCGCTCTTCTCCCGCACTGCGCCGTACACGGCAGTAAAGTCTCCTCGGTTGCCAACAAGTCCCAAGTTTCTTACCGCCACGTTGTAGCTTTCCAACTCTACCCCACAGGCGTCGGCCATGGCATTGACGTGTGCGGCGACGGGTAGGACCTTGTCTACGCCGTTGACAATGTTTGCGGTGTCGAAGCAGGAGCCTGACAGCATTCGGGTACTGTAGGACAAGTGATGCGGGCTCTCTGGGAACAGCGCATCTATCAACTTTCGACCGCTGTCGACGCCAATTCCACACTTTTCGGCTAGTGTGTAGAACTCGGCCAACTGCTGTGCGACGGTCAATGAGAACAGGTTCTGGCAGAGGTTGAGCCGCAGGGCAATGTCTACAGGGAGGCCCGAAAGATTGATGTGCGTCTTCGCCTTTCTGTCATTTAAAATTGGATTAGAGCTTTCCGGGAATTGTCTTGTAGTTCAGTTACTCACACCCTCTCAATGAATGGTTGAACATACTCAACTGCATCATCCTTTCCAGATGTTATACAAATCAACTTTCCAGCCCGTGCCAATTCTGGAGGGCCAACCACTATCAACGCGTGTTAGAATATTTGCCTTTACTGGGCTTTGGAACCAGGCATGGCGACAAGCCGTCCACCTGCAGCTTCAATGCGCCTTGCTAGCTCAGCTGTGCCGTCACCACTCATGGTTGAACATTCAACCACCGTAGTGCCTTGCAGGTTTGCATTGACCGCAGCGTCAAACCATACGTCCTCGGCAGCTTGCTGGTGGTATAGGCACAACAAACCCACATTCGAACGGCTGATGGCGTCGATGTGGCTCTTAGCAACGTCAATACCGCTACCGTCTTGAACCTCGGGAAGCTCTGCCTGGCGCGTTGCTTTGCTTTCGGTGCGGTTCCCGACTAACAAAGGCTTTCTTAAGTTTCCTTTGGTGGCTAGGATGAGGGCCATTCCCTGTCCCATAGCCCCGAGACCAAGGTAAGAATGTTGATGATGACAAATGCTAAGCGAAATTGGTTAATGTGAAAGGCGAGGATGCAATTTGATTCCGCGACGTGATAAGTTTCTTAATAAGTTTCTGATATACGTAAGATACCGTAGTACATAAGACCTGGTACGAAGACAAGATGGAGGAGATCTCCACTTTTGCTAGTTGTGCCGACATAAGACTTATTGAAAGTCTGCCTTATTTCTATACACCACCTTTTGACACCCTCAATATTTTTGGCACTCGTTCTTCGGCGCGTGTCACACTATCATTTGATGCTGACGTTTTGCTGACCCACGCGGATCGCGATACCTTGATCCTCCGACCAATGCCTGAGATATTCGGCCTTATGAGACGGCCTAATCCCGAAATCTGTCAGCACTAATGTACCATTTGACTGTGTAATCGATCAATCTGTTCACATACTTTAGGCTTAGGGAGCTTTCTGGCTCTGGTGTTGATCTCTCCACCTTGCTCTTTCGGTCTGTTGGTGGTTACCACATCGATTCGAGCATTTTTAATATATGAAAAACACATTTAGAGTGATTCATACATTAATGATTGACGCATGGCACGAGGGATTGCCTTATCCATCGAACAAATTTATTATTCTTTAACCAGATAAAAATACTACTTCATGATTGACAGATGGTGGATCATAGAGTTTCTAAATGCCGATAGAGCTTCATTTCTTCACTAAAAAGTGGAGTGGCATTCCGCTTGTATCCGGAATCACTGCACTTTCAATAATCCCCGAATCTATCAACAAGGCCCAGTACATAGCCGCACCCCCCAGGTCAGATTATCAATATCTTTATATATAGTGTCACGTAGGTTGTCCAGGGTGACCATGCCGGGTGAGCTACATCTATCCATATGAGATATGAGGCGACCCACGGCCCACGATGGCGGCCAGATCCTCACATCAAACGAAGCGTTGCCGAAAATGGCAGGAGTATTGGATACTACAAGGTGTTTGGGGGACATGTTCAGTCAACGGAAAACATCACGACTTGTATCAGATGGAGCCAGAAAAAAAGCACATCGAATTCGTAGATTGTGAAAATTATGGGGCAACTCCCGCTGTGGCTGATAAAGGCCAGAAGGCCAAATAGTCTCCATTATTCTATTTGTTTAAGGTATGGGGGTTGTATCTCGGATTCCTTAGCCACCTAAGCCGCGTCTTGAATATCCGACTTGGTAAATCAGATCAACCAAGTAAGCATTGTAGCGTGTGTTATTTATTGGAAGCCATGGGGCATTAACAAAGCGGGCACTGTTCAATCTATTAAATGAATTATCAGCATATCATTATAAGTCGTATATTCATAAATGTAGTTCATACGCAGGTCTAGTCAGGAACATGGTCAGCCTCATTCTTCTGGTTTATCAACAGGGTAAACTTGCAGCATATGCCGCGGCGCATGCCGCAGTGCAACTTGAAGATACACGACATTGTTGTAGGCACTCCGCGAGGGCCGTACTACAATTTAAAGAAACAGAATCGTTGGAGCCCTCAGGCGATATAGGTTGTCTTGGTTGCAGATCCTCAGCGTCTCTGTCAAAATTGGCGGCGAGAACAAGGGCCGCGAACAAAGGCACGACGGTGGCGGAGAACTTCATTGTGACCTTGCTAAGGTACCAAGATGTGGTAGAATAAGTTTAAGTTGCGTCACGGTTCGGCCAAACCAGGGGCGATTTAAATAGGCTCGTACCAGAATTGTGTCTTAGATTTGAATTAGTATCAGGTCTCTTCCCGTGATTGTTCACAATCGGGCCTTTTTTTCACATGCATGAAGCTATGACATAGAGTGTGGAGATTGTCTCAGTTGAGACCAGTACAGGTCGCAAGGGTTACAAATGTTAGCTGCATATAGATGCATAATTTGACAGAGTACTAATACATTTTATATTGCCTTGGACACGTGCACCCCGAGGTTTCAGTACTTCTCTCATAAAAAGCAAATATTTTAACAGCCTATGGCATTAACATAACTGAACTTGAACGAATATGACATGTTCCCGGGCATCCACCGGCTATTTCTGCAGCTAACATTTGTAACCCTTGCGGCCTGTAAGTGTTGTTGGCCTGCAGTGAGTAAATGAGTCGTCTCACGGCTCGGCTGAATCGGTGGCGATTTAAACAGGCTTGTATGGTCACACATTAGAACCAACTAAATAGGCGCTATAATTTAGCGTAAATGTGCACTTGCGCATGTGCATTTGCACTTTTGGCTTGTTGGCTCTAACGTGCCACCATAGGCTTGTACCGAAATTGTGCCTTGGACGGGAATTGGCATCGGGGCTCTTCCAGTGACTATTCACAATCGAGCCTTACTTTGCTATTCCCATAGCCGTGATATATTGTCAACTGAAGGATTGGTTTTCTGTGGAGGAAGACGAATTGAATTGATGTGCAGTGAAGCTTGCCTAGCTTGTTGAACCATATAGATCGACTTGCTTAATTTTCTAGGCCAACGACGATTATTCCAGTGATATTTCAATAGATCATTATTCGTGGATACCCAAGCTGTCTATCACATGAAAAGCCAGCGCCAGATCTGTCAGGGATAAAAGCAGTGATTGGCTGTACCAAGATTGAGATGGAATGGCGGTATTGATGACAACGGCATGACGGGGAACTGTAATTGGGAACCGAACTTGACTTTGACAGTAGGATGGACGCCGCAATACCATAATATCATTTCCTAACGTCCTAGAAAGGGTGTCAAGTAGTGATGCTATACAGGAGAAACAACAGAGAAGGCCAAGAGTTATTTGTGTGTATGGTACTAGGGAGAAGAACCTGATTTGCCGACTCAACCTTCTAATAGCGCATGTTTCGATGATTTCGTCATTTTTTACTTATTAAATTTAGGTAGGTGCTTTGTCAAATTTTCCCGAGAAGAGCTGACCAATAAACCTAGCGACATCTGTATCTGACACTACATGAGCCTGTTCCTCAGATCTGTTGAAATTCACTTGCTTAGAAATAGTAAGATGTTCAAATCCATATTTTCAATTGGCATGCGCATGGCTTAGATATCTGGATCGTTGGCCTTCTAGCAACGTTGGTTTGACGTCAATATCAACGTCAAAATCGCAACCCCACCACGCCCGGATCCTTTGCGTGAATGAGCTTTTTGAATTGCCTGCCGGCCTTCTCGGCCACACCAAGCGGCATATTATTAATCACGTCCGACGGATCCCGTCTATGGTCGGCAAAGAAGCAAAAACACTTAGTGCGTGGTTTTCTGGGATCAAATCATCCTTTGATCAACTGGCTGTAGGCCCACACAAACCACTGCAAACCTGTGGAGACCAACCGCATAGAGGCAGGCCAACCGCATACTGGGCGGCCCCCACTTGCCTGATAGGGCCATATATACATTTATAGGCGAAAGTCAAAGGATGGTGGCTGACTGAAATTGCATCACAGGGCCCCTATAAATCCGCTGCTATTGACGGCATTGGCCGAGTGCTATGCTGATAGCAGCCCCGGCCCTATGCCTGCCCCTGCCCTATGCCTGCCCCGGGCTCACGGCCCCTGGCCTCTGGACTGCGGTTGCCTGCGGATCTCCGGGCTGTGCATACCGTTGGCTGCCTCGAGACGTGAACTATTCACTCGCACATCCCCCTCCAACTTGAACAATAGAAGGGAGGATGATGAGAAGAAAAAAAGAAGATTGCGTTGTTGAAATGGTCTCAAAATCACTTGGCGCAGTATTAATCCAAGTAAATAGCTTTGAACAATGCAGGAGAAAAGAGGTCAATTTCGCGTGATCTTGTATTCGAAAATTGTATCAAGTGCAGGTGAGACCTTCCTAGTCTTCTCGGGCGTAACTTTGGGGGCCAGGTGTTGGTTGTTGGTGGCTGTGATGAATGGACCCGTTCATTCATTTCAAGAAACGACCGAAAGTCTGCCTAAGTCGCTTGGTTATAAATATGAGACATGACACGAAACGGAAAGAACTCGTTGTTCTTACTACAAAATTCCTTAACGAGATCACAATTACAGCGCGATACAAAAATCATGGCGCTACTAATGCTCTGGGCTATTTGTTGCGTTGCCATTGCTCTTTTCTTATTCATATTCTTTACCGACATTTCCAGCCTTGTCTTCAGGAACGGAAAGCAGGACTTGGCCCTTAAGTCGAGAGAAGAAATACTCTCAGAGATCCAAGACTTGAAACACGTACATGAAGCTGCAGCTGTACTTGCCGAACTAGTCCGTGAGGATGGTGCAGGATCTTGGCCACCACGAGCCAATCATGATCACTCTATGTGGCCAGAGCCCCTCCGCCCATACAAGGACATCTACTTTGAGCTCGCACCCCTCATTCCACAAGAAGCGGCCTCATTAGACGATGCCGTAAATGAAGCTCGTATCTCAGAGTTTCGCTCTCGGTTTCGAAAGCTTCTCCAAGACAAGGTTGATCTGGGACAAGTGCGGCAGTTGATGCAAGCGGCGGAGGCGGGACATTGGGATGTATTCCCGCGAGATGTATATAATGCCTTCTACTGCTGCATCGCTTCAAGTCGCCACGCGTTTCGCTGGGCCACCATCCCCGTCGTCAGGGTTGCCCAACTTGAAAAGGAAGTCGACTTGCCGGCCGAGCTCGTGGAGCCTTGGTCATACCTTCAACGTCACTTTGGCTGCGCGTCGGAGAGTGGCAATAACACAAGCAACTTGGTGCTCAATTTTGATTTGAACGGGAATCATATCTATAAGGCCAATACCGGCATGTCAGACCGGATTATGTCAGGAGAGGAGTCATTTGCACGTATCTTCTACGACGTTGAGGTGATGGGTCTTCCCATCTACCATGACATGGTCCTTGCGACAATTTCATTTGAACGGGGCGACAAGGCTGCCTGTGCACGATACTTGGTCCGAATCAAGGCGCAACTGCGGTACGTTCTGAGCAGTTACTACGACCGCTTGCACGATGGTGAGATCGCTCTCTCGGTCTGGCTATCACGTGTACAGGGCTTCTTCGCTTGGGGCGTCGGCTATTTTGACCAGAAGAGCGAGGAATGGGTCAAATTTGACGGTCTTAGCGGGAACCAGATTCCGCTCTTTCAGGCGCTGGATGCTTTCCTTGGCTTGGAACCTTATCTACCACTCCTAGACCGGGAGCGCAACGTGCCCACCAGACAAAGAGCCGTCGCGAACGCATTAGAGAAGCACTCCTTCCGGGCCAAGATATCTGCCATGCCGAAAGATGAAGTAGTATCGCAGATGCTGAATGAGTTTGATGAAATTATCAAACGCCTAAGGGTAAGTCCCATTCATCACTAGAGGACACAACCGTGATGTCTACCCAGAGCAACAGATATACTAATATTACTTTTTAGTTGTTTCGAACAGCCCACAGATCACGGGCTAAGGTGTATCTTTCACAGCCTGCACCAGAGCGACTGCCTATGACGGCTGGCAAGTCGCTTCTCCGATCAAATCTTGATCAAAGCCTTGAATTTCTGGACAGTTTTATGGTAAAACGACTTGCGGAAACTAAGTAGTGATATTTTTATCTTTTTGTGACCGGGGCTTACCTGCTGGAGGTTCTGGGCTGATTGGGTGATTGAAAAGACTTTCGATATCCTAGCTTTAAAAATCGAATCTATCCTGATAGCTAAACAACGGGCCTCGGCCTTTACAATATAGCCTTATATCAAGTGTTACTTTTTATAGGGTGTTTCACAATAGTATATATCAATGCGGAAGTATTAATTAGATCAATATTAGGCAATTCCTCGCGTCTTTGAGTGCAATATTTAGACTGAGGCTATTTGTGATACAGCAGGGTAGCCATTGCAATCATGCCTATAGTATCTACGGAAGCGTAACATTTGGCTCCCATGTCCAGGCACAGGAACTCCGTATCTTATAGCGTAGCTGGATATAATAAACGCCACGACTGATTTGATCGCGAGGGGACCTAAGAAAGGCTATTTAGATTTACAAAACTTGAGAAATGGGTGGAAGATTTGAATTAACGAGACAGAAATGCTACTTCATAGCAAAACAAACATAAGGGCGAAGATAAAATAAAACAAGAAAGAAAAGAAAATCAAAGCAGGACAACAAAAAGTGTGCCACGAAACAAAGAGGAACAGAACAAAATGAAGGGCAAAAATGAAAGGTTCTCGAGTGGCCCCCACCGACTACCAGTCGCAGTACAGTACCGGCGTGTATCTAGATCCAGTACATGTAGACTCTTTGCCATATCCAGGGTCTTTGTAACAACGAACGTTCTCAACACCCTCGCAAGTCAACTTACCAACTTCTTCTTTTGTTCCAGAGTAGCTGCACCTTTTCCCGTGCGCATTGAAGGACGAAATCTTGGTTGGGAAATCCGGTTCCTCCATGTCGCTCGATGCCGGTTCCGTCTTAATATTATCCGTATCGCAAACGTTGAGTGCGTTATCAGCCGTTGCCTCAAATGCGATCCACCGCCTCAGTCGATTCATACCCATGTGGAGAATAACAATTACTCGATTGTTGCGCCTTGCCGGGCCAAGATCATCACAACCATTCAACCATGCAGCGATTGCCCCATTGTTACGATCCACGGCCACGTAGCTTGCGCGTCCGGTCTCCTGTAGAGTTGCGAAGCGCACATTCAGACCTGAGGTGCCCACTCCCCCCGCAACCTCTCCCACCGCACGCCACGGCGGATCATTGGGATAATCGTTGATCCAGGCGCGGACACGGCCAGTCAATGGGTCAGTCCAAAGATAGTCGGCCTTACCGTCGCTTTTTATGTTGTTAATACGGTTACAATGATGTTGGAAGATACATACCCGTTGATGTCGTGGAATTGGATCTCCTCAGGTCGCTGCCCAATGCCGGTTGCATCGGCATCACTCATTCGCACCCAGCTGTCAACAGGGTTCTTTTCGTTCCATTCATTTCTATAAGTGATAGTAGAGCCTCCCGCGCCAAGGTAAATGTAGTCGTCGTACTGCAAGCTGGTGTGTGAGTGTTCTGTATGTGAGCTAGAATCTTTGTATTTAACTTACTCCATCGCCATCAATATCTGCCAATCGCACATTCATTCCTTTGCCCCACCCACCGTTTGCAACTTTACCAAGGGGCGCGAATCGCCATCCATACTCAGAGTCTGCCTTGCCCTTGTTAATATATGCCCTCAGACCGCCAGTGTCTGGGTCGACTACAACGTAGTCGTCTTTTCCATCGCTAAGACAAGATTCAGCATGAATGTACGTCACAAAGCCTAGTTATGGCTTACCCATTGAGGTCTGCAAACAAGACCTGAGACGCCGGTCCTGCCCCGGCGGCAATCGGTTTGCCACCGTTCATGGGCTGCCAGTGCCACCCGAAATTGGTATCGTCATTCCACCCCTTGTTGAGACTGAAATGCATCAATTAGTTAGGTACGGAATGGAAAGGCATGTTACTTACTGGCCGTACGGTGCACCAGAATCATGGTCCAGCCAGATGTAGTCATCAACCTGTGTCGTCAGTTAAATGTAACCAGGCAAGCTTGGTAGAACATACACCGTCGCCATCAATATCTGCAAATCGAAGTCCGTCAATCGCCATATAGTTTTGTGTCTCCCCGCGGTTGTACCACAGATTTACTGCCCCATTTTTATCAACGTGTGCATAGTCAGCCTTACCATCGCTATATAGTGTCAACGAGACATCTTCCTAAAGAGGAATTTCCAACTTACCCATCCATGTCTGCTAAGAATACAGTACTTGGATCAACATTGACACCATGAGCAATTGTCTTTGAACGGCCCTGGTCGACCCAGTAAGGCACGCCCTCTCTGTTAGATGGTTGGTTGAGGTAGCCACCGAGTCCCGCGTCTTTATCCCATATAAGATAATCTAGAAGGAAATTAGTGTTATTGGAGGGAAATGGCATCCATCAAGTTGAATACGCGTACCGTCCCGTCCATCGCCATCGATCTGAATTCACTGTTAGCCGAATCATGACAAGACAACATTTGACTTACATCTGCGAGAACTAGATCGGAAATATTCTCGACCTGGCCAGTCGCAATACCCGACCGCGATACCCAGTCAATACCCCTGCCCTCGTGCGATCCGGTGTTCATCCAATGGCCCAAAGACCCGCCCTTTCCAATGAACACGTAGTCCGCTCTACCGTCACCATTAATGTCGGGGAATCGTAGAGTAGCCAGATTGACATGACGTGCACCATCCGCAATTTGACCACCCATAGTCCATTTCCAGCCATTGTTTGCATTGACATCTGGACCGCCATTCCACCACACACGTGCAGCCCCATTGTCGGGATTGACAATAATATAGTCGTCACGCTATGAGGTCAGCATGTGTTGTTTGTATAGATTGGAGAGACTCTGCCAACTCACTCCGTCATCATTCAGGTCCTACTCAAGTTAGATTACGTCATGGTTGACCATATAGCGATGCGACTTACCGCAAGATAAACTCTTTCCGATTTCGATCCCGTACCGTCACCGATGATGCCAGCATTAGTTCCAGCTCTGATCCAACCTCCGGGCAGATTGTTCAGCCAGCAGATGATCTGACCGTTGTTTGGATCCAACCATACATAATCTAGCGTTCTATTAGCAACGATCAACAAGGGGCCAATAAACCTACCGGCCTTTCCATCGCCATCCATGTCATGTAACCTAATTTGAAGTTAGATAAAGTTGAACAATCTCATGAGCATACTAACCGGACGTTCTTCCCTGGTTTGCCAATGCCATCTGCAACCTGCCCAGCCTCAACCCATTTTCGTTTAAACTTCCAGTCACCATTTTTGCCATTGCCACTCGCAATTTGGCCCGCCGCTTTCCATGCTGGAAGACCATTGCAAATTCTTTCGCCTCCATTTCCTGCAGCATTGGCAGCACTGCGAACTTCAGATTTGGAACTTGGCTTCACCGGGTAGTCACCTCTGTCTGGCCTGGGGATGTCTGTGGCGATACCACCATTACTAGTGCTCCCGCTACCTGACCGTACCGGATCATCTCCGACGGGTTTCGAAATCCATGCGCTAGGAATTTGAGTGACGAAATCATACCAATAGTCCCCCATCTTGCGATATCCCGCATTTGTTGGGTGAATGCAGTCGCTCATATCACTGAGTGGGACGGTGGTGAAGTCCACGGCGAGGACTTTGTGGCCAGCAGCTCGACGGCTTCTGACAATTCCGGGGATGAGCGATTGGTATTTCGGTGTCCTGGGCGACTTGTGCGGATCACAGGTATCTATAATCATCGCAACAAGAATAACAGCATCTGGGCATTCATCAATCATTTGGTCAATTAGCTTACCCAGTCGCTGTGCAACTCCAACAGGGTCGTTTCCTTCCCGGGAACGATCAGGCCGGTCGTCCATGTCATTTGTTCCTGCATGAAGAAGAATGATGTTTGGCCTCTGTTTTAGTGATGGGCCAATATTTTTGCTAATGTAGTCCACAGTTCGGCCTGGCCAGGCAGCCTATACAGTTCATCAGCTTGTGGTCAGTCACCAGTGAGTGAAACATCGCGCCACTTACAACGTAGCCGTCATCCATGTTTCCAACGGATCGATCTCCAACAAATACAACCTTATCCTCTATAATTATGTTTCAGAAAGCAACCAGAAAATTGATAAAGAATCTTACTGACTTGATAAATTGTTGCGAAGCTGAAGTCGGTAGCCATTGCCATCTCCACCGTCCCTCTCACTACCTGAACCATACGTAATAGAGTCACCAACACAGAGGATTCGGAGCGTTGTGCCTGGTTTGATTGCTTTTCCTGCAGGTGGGTTCTTTCTAGAGAGGGTCTTTGCATTTGCCTCAGCCTTCTCTCTCCAGGCATCATATTGATCAAGATAACTCTTGGGAAACATAGACCGAGTTGCGAAGCCCAAGCTTGAATCAAAGTGCAAAGAGTTGTCGTTGGGGGGAGGCTGGAACCAATCACCCTGGACAGAACATTCTCCTTTGTCTGGAACCATGAGATCGCTCATTGCCTCCTCGTCATGGACCTCAGCATTTCCATTTTCATCGATGGCAAAGAGATCATTCTCAATCTTGGTAGGTGGGCCGGCAAAAACCTTTTCCAAAAGGTTCAACCCAAGAGGAAGGTGTGGGTAGATATTACCTACAGCTTTTTGGACATGTTTTACGAGCGCGTACAGTGCCAAGTTGTCAGCATTTGTTGCCACCCACATCCCAGGAGTCGTAGACCACCGCCCCAAGGCCTTGGCCATTGCAGGCCCATAGGCGTGAGTGTAAGTGAGAACAGGTTTACCGTCAGGATCTCGCAGCCAGTTTATAGCGACGTTAACGTCGGTGACATGAGCAGGAGGGTTATCGTCATTGCCATGGGGATCGGAGGCTCCAGAAATCCAATCAACATGTAGCATCTCGTGAAGAAATATGTGGCCTAAGACTTTCATTAGAAATAGATATTGAAGGAAAGCAGCCGTAGCGGAATTACTACACGTACCTTGGTTAGGGTGATACGTGAGCAGGTTCGCCCAGTGATCCTCGCCAAAGCTTTTGTCAGTGCCAAATTTCATAACATCCTCGAGGCTTTCTACGGTAAAGAAACGAGGGCAAAAGTTAATGTACTGATTGTCTTCTCGATTGACGTAGGCATATGTTGACGTCTTCTTTTTCCCGTCGCAGTTGCTGCAGGCTTTGTCTGGATCATCGCATCGGACATGAAGTCTCCAATCCCAGGGCGAGCTCCCCCACCACCCTTTACGGACAGTTTTGGCCTGATTGTAAATTTCTATATGCGTTTAGTCGTGATTAACTTTCCAAGCTCAACATTACTCACTTTTGATATCACTCTGTTGACCTTGATTGAGCGCTGGAGGAGCAAGATACTCAACGGCAGCTGCTTCATTCCAGTCCCATTTATTGTCACTAGGAACTGAATCCAAAATCTTCCATGAAGAGACCCATGCCTCTCGTATGTTTTTCTTTTCAGGGTCAGTACACCCTTGAAACCCATCGAGCACGGTAGCTAGGGTGGTGAGATTGCCGCCGAAGTCCGACGTTTCAAAACCATTCGTCTCTAAAGTACGGATCAAATGTTCAACATCTGCATTCTGAGAGTGGCCCAGGCCAGTGAAAACAGACAAGATGCATATAGCATCCAACAAAGTCGAAAGTCGCATCGGGTAAATAAGATGTTCTCAAAATGTGATGCGAACTACCCTGTGACTACAATTGTGAATTATTGAGGGAAGGTATTTAATATAACCCAAAGGTTACTCAAGCTGATTCCCACATCATTTGTGGTGGGCAACCAACAACAAAAAGTGACCCCCGGATGCTCAGACAAAAGATCAGCGGCAACTGGGGTAAGATTAGAACAACTACGTCGGAGAATGTAGGATTTAGGGAAATACCGAGCAGAAGACCAAACGGACCAAAGCTCCGGAACATGTACGAATGTGATATCACCCCACTTGTGCCGCTTAAGGGGGGGCTCAATACAGAGACTAGCAAGGGAACCGGGCGGGAAAGTGTAGAGTCGCAATCACACGAGCCATGGGTACAGTTGTTGTTGGTTTCAAGTACATCTACACAAGGGAGGCGGTGTTTAATCTTTCCTCTGCTCATCTTAAATAATGTAGGAGTAGTCATAAGCCCACTTGCCAAGCAGGCGATTTCGGTATAGTCTTTGGCGGTCAGACACGGAGTTCAACTAAAGCCGACTGTTGGTTGTTTTGCTATTCATTCGTTCGGCAATTCCTTGGCTGGCCGTATTTCAGACTTGGCAGCACATTCTCCCAGGCTATTTAACGTTTTCAGGATGTGAAAGAAATGTGGGTTGATGAGAGCCAACTGCATAACACACGGGCTGTTGGTTGTTCCCTGCACAAGTTTGGACGCTGCTAGAGGCTTCGCCACAAGAAGGATCAATAAATCAAGTCACTCCGGCTAATGCCAAGCGTATTCCTTAATTTTAGGTTTTCCCACATGGCTTAAATCATGCTTTTACAACTGCAGTCCAGGGACATAGCGCGCTGATCGTTTTCAGGGTATAACCAACAGATCTTGGCGTTGTCTAGGCACGGCGGGTATTATTGAAATTTTGTGGGGTCACGGAACAAAACTCTCCCGAGCAGTTTGGAAGGGCACTCCGGTGCTCCCATGACCCGTTCCCCTCATCGCATCTCACATCTACAGGGCAGGCTTACACTTCTACTCGCGACACTGCCAATCCCAATGACATTCAACCGTATTCGGAAAATAACTGGTTGCCAACAACTGCGAATGTTTGGCTTCTTGCTTGGAATTCCTCTCATTATTGCATTTGTATTTCTCTACCGTCCCGCAAAGGCTGAACCTGAACCTCCCCAAGACACGATACAGAAGTCGAAGAGAAATAAGGACGTGATGGAATATGCATGCGTGGATCCGCCCCCATCCGAGCCACAAATTCGAACATTTTTCGGGTCAAAATCCGGCACATTAGTCAAGGGTTACCCAAGTAAGGGCGGTTGGTATGACCTGGACGACTGTTCTATTGCCGAGCTCGAGTTTTTGGGGATAGACAGGTTGACGATATCATACTCGTCCCAAGACCAAGCGGAGGAGGATCTGCATTGTGCCAAAATGCGCCAGCTTGGCGCAAAGTACTGGCCTGGCCAGGAGGAGTGGATCGAGTATCTCGTTGGTGCTCAGACTCGACAGCATTCCTTTCTATACTTTGGATGGCCTGCAAGTGGTGGTGTTTGGGCTCTCAAGGCGTCCCGTGAGGAGGCAAACGAAAATGGTCTCGGTAGAATTCGGAATTGCATTAGTATGGAGGAGCAATGCGAGACGATCAAAAAGCTGGGTGGGAAGTTCTACTATGATCCCAAAGATTGTCCGCATCTGAACCTAGAAGGATTATATGAATCTGAAGCGGAGCGCCTCGAGAAGGAATTATCAGACTTGGCCAAAGGAACAGCTAAGAACAAAGAGTTGTAGTTGGATGCAGAATCGAAATGGGGTTTCATTTTGCAAGTTTGTTCCTGTATTGAAGGTGGTGGACGTTCAAGCTCACAGTTGTTAATTCGCAAATTCCTGCTCACTTGAGGCAGGTCATCAGCACCCCTTAGGCTCGAAGGATCTCAGTATAATATTTGTGCCACTAGCACAAATGGTGCGACGAGTCTATGCTCCCAATCGAGAGTGTGATAAACATCCATAAATCCAGCCACTTTTATTGCATCACATTTAAAATGTGAAATAAATTTAATTATCAAGATTGTCAACGGAAAAATTCCGATCGGTTTATTGGTCTATCCCTCCATCGGGTTTTGTCCGCGCCACGTCGAGGCCCACTCATCGCGTGTTGCGAGATGCAAGTTCCGAGATTCAGTTACAGGACAATGTCAGCTGCTGGATGACAGGTTTGGATAATCTTCGTGTTGAAGAATTTAGAACGTCTATGAACCTCACGAAGCGCGTGCGATTGATTGAAAGTCCAACATGGCTTCTCCACAGTCAGGCCAGTAATTTTGGCTTACGGGCTGGAAATCAACAGTTTAGCTGATAAAAGTCCATTGACACATCTATATAAAAGCTTATACCGGTTATTCGACCTGTTCGACCGAACTTTGCGGCTTTGGCTCTCTTGTTCCTGGTTGGTTTTGTTCCGCAAGCTGAGACAAAGCTATGGCTTCTCGGGAGTATCTACACTTTTCCCGAATCTTTCGGCCGTATCTGCACAGGACGAAAGGCAACGGTGCACATACAAGTGAGAAGAATGCAGGAACACATGCAGCCCAATGGTTCCCGAGACCAAGGTACATGTATCTGGTGAATAGTGGGAATGCAGCGCCAAAGCATGATCGCATGATGACGGCAACGGCTATTCCAGATCCTGAAAAGATGGTGTAGGAATCGACAATGTAGTTCTTCCCTGCTATGAAGACGAGAACAATTCCGAATCCAAAGGGGGACGTGGCGGCAATGCAGACAAGCGGGTGACTGTCATTGTCGGTCCACGCGAACCAGAAGAGCGATATCGGTATGGCGACCGCTGCTACCATTGCTGGGACAAGTCGGTCTTCAGGCTGAGCGGTACCGCCACCTTTGATGGTGCGACGCACATACCTCCAATCCTCAGGGATACAATACAGGCCGGCAACGATTTCCCCAACCAAGACGCCGAGAAATGCTAGCCCTCCCTTTCCCTCGCTCCAGCCTCGGGTGTCCTGGAAGACTATTGGCAGGGCTGCAAAGAACATGTACAATATGCCGTAAAGTAGGCTCATGTAGCATGCGAGGAATAGGAGTGAAGGCTCGAAGACTGCCAAGGATAATGGCCTCATAAATCCGTTTTTGAGCTGACCTGCCAGAGAAGGGGGAGGACCCAGCTTCAGATCAATGGCACTTGTGTAAACCTTACCAGTCATTTCAGAAAGCTTTGCTGCCTTCTTCCTCAAGAGCACCAAGGAGTATGTTTCCGGTATCAACAGGGCTCCGAGAATCCAGAGCACACCTGACAGGATTGCCGTCATACCCTCGACCCATCGCCAGCCATGAGACTCGCCAAGATATCCACCCACAATGGGGCCGAAGATGGGTCCCATGAAAGGGGCCAGGGCAAACATGCCTATGGGGATGCCTCGGTTTTGGGCCTCATACATGTCGGAAATGATGGCACCACTATTGGTCATGGATGATGATGAGAAAGCACCCCCGAGAAATCGCAGGACCAGAAGACTGGTCATGGAATTGCACGCCGCACTCCCAGCATTGACGGCCGTGAACGCAAGGTATGTGCAGAATATGACGATTTGGCGGCCAAAGATTTCTCCCAGGGGCGCCCAGAGAAGCGGACCAACAGCAAAGCCAACAACGAAAAGTGATGTCCCACTTGTCGCCAATTCTTTGCTGGCGTGTAGGTCTTCTCGAACCTGGGCGAGAGACCCAGAGTAAACGGAAGATGTAAAAGCTGCTGCCAAAGTGATCAGGGATACCAAGCCTGTGATCATGGCTTTGCGCAGGGGCGCAAATAGCTTGGGGTTGCGAGTGTCACCCGGAATCCAGCTGACAGAATATGGATCATCGACTGTACCGTTACCTGAATACTGCCAATTCAAAACTTCTGGTGTAACAAACGCATGGTCTGTAAGTTCCCGGAAGTAGCCTCGGTCACGATTTCCAGGAGTCACTTTCGTTTCATTTGCCCTAGTGGAGGGACCGGCGTGAACTGAAGGGTGCGTCATCGTACCGGTGGGTCAATAAATTCAATTAGCATAAAAAATGAAATTATAGATTCAAAGAAGGCCTGAGAAAGCCGCAAGAAAGGTTTTGAATGCTTTTGCCATTGTGGAGTTCATGGTCATAGCCGAGAGCAAGGTGTTGGAACCCACAACGGAAATCGGCATCTTGAGAACTTAGGAATACAGCACAGCACATTGGCTCCATTTATCAGCCTTTGCATAAGTGGAATGGATCACATTGTATCATACTCCAATCCCATCTTGCCATCGTCATTTGCAATCTGGGGTATCAGTTCCCTTTCGTGTTCGTTTCGATTTGAGGTCGCGAT
Organism: Calonectria multiphialidica; assembly: GCA_020623665.1. NCBI lineage: Eukaryota > Fungi > Ascomycota > Sordariomycetes > Hypocreales > Nectriaceae > Calonectria > Calonectria multiphialidica. Next base: position 351,424 of record JAHVYC010000053.1, on the reverse strand, counting down.
TAGATCAGGTAGCAACTTTTACTGTTGGCACTCAGATAGCTTCATTTTGGAAGTGCTGGAAGGTTGATATGTCATTTAATGATTTGAATCTCGTCTATTATAAAAAAAGAAATGCCCTGGTTGACTCGTGTTGTTAGATGTGGGAAAGCTGTGGCCAACACATCAGAGGGAGGTGATGCGGCAAAAACCTGCACTAAAAGCCGTAGCTTCCGAGAAAAGCACTCCTCTCACTCAAAGCTACCTTGGAATCTTTCAATATTTCGGGAAACCTCCGGTCCCTGCTTAAATGAAAGATGATCCGGAGTGCGGCACAGCGGAAGGACTCCGTTGTCATATACGGAGAAACCCCGTCAAAGCATGTACGTGAACCTCGGTGGACCTAGTGGGCTCCTCAGTGGCCTTTGTAATCAAATTGACCATAGGTTCCTATTTCATAAGTATTTTATTTGTTTGCCTAGGGCTTCGTTCTTTTGGTTTTCACGTTCAGATCAGATTGTTTATGCAAATTCGGTCCATTTTTGCTGGGCTGACTAGTCCGTCAGATTAGTTTAATGAATGCACGAATTTTACGTCTTGCCACGCATATTTCTCTTTTCTTTGTTCTTTTGTGTTGGCGTGGGCACGGGCGCCTGGTTTTGCTCAATGATGCATCGCAAAACCCATGAGAGTCGTAACAGGCCTCTCTTTGTTCTTCCTACATCGTTCACAAAACATCACGACTGTTCCCAACACTTCCTGTGTTAAGAAGCCTTTTAAGGCCAGTGAAAAAATGGGCACAGCCAATATCCAAGGCAATGTTCGCGCTTGTTCATCTTGCATACCTGCCTCCCAGCCCGCCTTCGTAGCAAACCACGACTCAAACAGGTCACGGCTCCTTTCACCTGAGTCAATCAAGTTACATTCAGTAAAACTTGCTCGTTTTGTAAGAGCAGGTGGCCCAGATTTGAGCGACCTTAGAGGGGTATATATTCTTTATCCAAGATGTGCTTTCACTGACCTTTACTTTCCAAGTTTGGTACTTTCACCACTACTCGGTCAAATATGACATCTTCAGAAGACACTTGCGATTTACCAAAACCGACCAAGTCGACAGGACATTCGACAGATTTCGAGTTGGTCCTTTATGATCATGGTATATATTTGGACAATGAGAAGTCCAAACCCAAGAACTTAAACGAACTTCGGGAGTACGTCCAGAACAAGGAAGTGTCTAGCAAGTTTTCAAATTACTCCTCAGAGGACTTTGCACGCTTGCAGAGGCAGAGCCAGCTCCTGGTATATGAGAAATCTGTGCTGCAATATATAGTTTCCGAGTTTTACGGATTATCGGAACAAGTCGACAACGATGATGTGCTGTTTACACGAATCAAGCCTTTCTGGGACAATGCCCCGAGCCCAAAGCCAGACAAGTTCGATGGGGTCCGCCGAGATGACATCCACAAGGATATCTTGAAAGATGTGAACATAGCTCCGTTAATTATTCCGATAATGCATGCTAGAGTTTATGCAGTGCCAAATTTCTTCTTCGAGATGAAAGGACCGGATGGAAAACCCTTTGTCGCACGAAAGCAGGTAGCGTTTGATGGAGCTCACGGAGCAAGAGCAATACTCGCACTACAATGGCGGGGCCAAACAGAGAAGCTATACGATGAAATGGCTCATACTTTCAGCTCCACCTATTGTGACGGCCAACTTCAGATCTATGCCCACCACGCCACAGCACCCGAGGACGAAGGCGGCCTGCCTGAATACCACATGACCCGGCTGGGTGCATGGGCAATGACGGGAGATATCGAATGTTTTCGACGAGGGGCTACGCCATTAGAACGTATCAGGACGGAAGCTAAACGATGCAGAGATTGCATCCTTCTTGCAGCTAACCAAAGAGCTTCCGCTGATAGCGCCGCGGTCGAATCTGATGGAAAGGGTTTTCCGTGGGTAGAAACTTACCTCGAAGAAGGAAAGGTTTGTTTTAACCGTGTTGGGGGTGAGAGGGTAGACACTGAACCCAAGGACTGGAAATTTAGATTTTTAGACGATGGCAGGGGTTATTTCTGGTGGCAGGACCCAGATTCAGCAGAAATACTTTGGACATCTACGCTGCCTCGCATGGGCTTGGATCTGGAGTCCATCAGCTTATCAGAGAGTCTGGTCACCGAAAGTCTGGAGGATGAAGATTCAGGGGACGAAGGCTGAACAGTATAAGGTTGAATTAATTTGGGAAGCTATCACGTCGACCAACGGACTGCTAAAAGAGCTGGCTCCTGGAACCGCACAGCGTTGTATGCATCATTCATTTCATCTTAAGCGGACGAATAATAACTCAAGAAGCGAGCATTCGAATTGCAAGGTATCATATATCCCTAAAACTTCTGACACTTGGTAACGCTAAGGTTGTGGCCAGTGTACTCTCATGCATATGTGTTGGCCACAGCCGTCTTCTCGCGGGTCAAGAATTCCCTGAAAGTGCCCATAGGGATCTCCCACGACTTGACCTTTTCAGCATCAACACATCGTTCTCCGTCCCGCAAGAACACCTGCGACCCAACGAACGGGTTCGTCTCTATAGCTTCCGCTACTTGTTCATCAGTGTGAAATTCGGCCTTCATCTCACGTCCAGTCGCGGCAGACAGAGCCTCCATCATCTGAATGGCCGTCAGCCTCTCACCAACAAGATCAATACCATGTCCATGAAATCGCTCAGGATCGGCCAGCGCTGCGACGGCAAATCGTGCGATGTCTTCCGGGTCGATCAAGTTGAGCTTGGTGTCGGGCTTCAAAGCCGTTAACCAGGTGCTTTGCTCAAATAGCTCCTGGTAGATGCGGGCTTTGGGGGCGAGAAGATTGGACATGAAGAAGCCCGGGCGGAGAATGGTCCAGTGGTTGAAGCCGGCGCGTTGCACAAGGCCCTCGATTACGTTCTTGACGAAGAGGCTCTTGAAAAGCAAATGCTTGGGTGGGAGGAGGGTACGCTTCTCAGGGGCGTCGGCGCTGATGGAGCTAGTGTAGACGACGTCGGAGATGCCTGACGCCTTGGCCAAGGAGAGAATTCTTTGGGCCCAGACGCGCTCATCGTCGAGGTTTGTATAGTTGGGTCCGAGGGCCAAGAAGAGCTTGTTGCAGCCCGCAAGGCCATTGTTGAGAGCGTCTTCATCGTCCCAGTCGCCTTGGTTCAAGACAATGCCCAGCTCAGTTAGCGCCTGGGCCTGTGGTGATTCGAGGTTTCGCACTGTAACGTGGACGGACCAGCCTAGTTGGTGGAGTTGGCGGCACACTGCTGATCCCTGTGTGCCAGTAGCGGCGACGACGTAGACAGTTGGTACGTTAAGGTTAGACATTGCGATGATGGATGATTGCTTTGCAGTGATATGATTATAATGATAGTTTGCTCTTCAGACAACGGAAAGACACTTATTTATATCAATCATATTGCTGAGAGCTATAAACTGACGGTAACTTGGCTTGACCATCTCAGCGCACCTTATGTGGGGCAGGGGCGGAGTTCCGCCGTTCTCCTTGCGCGATTCCGCCTCCTATATCCTATTCCACAAGTCGCAAATACAGCTTCCCCATGGCCTCCCTCACTTCCATCGAGCGCAATGACCCGCCTGCCAGGCGGAAGTCCTGTCAGGCCTGCACGAAGTCGCGCCGGAGATGCGATCAAGCGCGCCCCAAGTGTCAGCGCTGCGCTCGGCGAAATATTGATTGTCGGTATCCGCAGAAGGCCGCCCCGCCACCTCCACCAGAGGGCATCAACCCGATTGAGCTTCAATCCCAGCACCTGGCGCTGCTCGATGGTGTCGGAACGCCATGCACGCCATCATATCTTGGCATGCTCGATTCTATTCTGGAGCCCGCCGAAGACTTCACAAACCAGCTGTTCCAGGAACCGCTCGGGTCTGACACTTCCAGCCTATACCCAACATGGTCTAATCCGCGGCTGTTAACCACCGCCCAGGACGCGCTGAATCGCTCTCAGCTTGTCACTGTGCCTCAGGTGGGCAGGGCAATTACATCTCGACTCCAATATGCTATAGATAAGATATTAGCAGCGCCATCCCAGATGGTCTTGGAGAACCAGATGCCTTGGTGCCATCCTCATCTCTACGATGATGGTATGCCCAGGTCTATGCAATGTGCGTCTTTCCCATACAATTCAATTTGACAAACAGTTTCATGATTTTGATTCTCCATTCATTTTTTTGTCCCATCCATATTAAACAACCCCCAGGTGCCGTATCATCTGCTGCGCTGCACGCAGCCAAGAACCATCTCAACGCCAGAGTGATCCGCGATAACATAGAGGGTCGCGTGCAGGATCTCCTTTCCAGCCCCCCAACAACAACGTCATTGGAAACCTTGGCATACGCGCAAGCTCTCTTCATATACCAAGTGCTTCGCCTGCTCGACGACGACGCACGTGTTCGTTTCACCTACGAAGCCACCATGCCGCATCTCGAAGAGGCAGCCTATGCCCTGATTCCCCACATTGCGTTGGATGACTCTCTATCCGCAGACGACCAAAGCCAGGCCCTGGATCGTATCCCACTGTACCCCTCTTCTTCGGTCCATAGCTTTTGGGCTTCATGGGTCTTCCAGGAGTCAGCAAAGCGGACGTTGGGCATGATAAATTTCTTCGTGCTGACATACAACTATATGAAGGGTGAGGCGGCAAACAGATGTAGCCAGAACAAGACAGTGGCAGTGAATCGATCCGTCACTATGTCAGCACACCTATGGAACGCCCAAGACCCCGTTGATTTTGCCCTTGCATGGAGGAACAAGAAACATTTTGTGATAAACGTCGCCGCGTAAGTCGGATATCGTGTCGAGGTGCATGGGCTACTGGCTGACGAGACACATATAGACCCGACTATCTGACGACGATAATTGAGGAAGCCGAAAAAGATGATATTGATGACTTTGGAAAGATTTGCCTGACCGCAGTCATGGGATTGACTGAGGCTAAAGGCTGGCTAGCCATGAAAGGTATCACGCTGTGAGCGCCATGTTCAAAGTTGGAATTACCAGGACGACAGTGGCAGTTAAATCATGAACAAATAACTGTCAATGTTCGAACGTACTGTCAAATAACTGTCGCACCAATCAAAATTGAATGTACACTCATGCGTCCAACACTGGCAGTCGACGCCAATTTCCGCCGATTCCACCCGCTTCCTTGTCTAGATTTCGCATTCTAAGGGACGATGGGTTGTCTATTGTTCCAATTAATGCTTTTGCATCGATATTTACTATTGTCAAACCCATCTAAACATACTACTTGAGATAAGTAACATTCAGGAGCAAGGGGAGGAATGGTTTTACCCAGTACGAGTCATCTCACATACTCCCTCAACAAAAGGGAAAAGCCAAGTTCAAGACCGACTACTGCCTGGCTGTGCATCTTTGCACAAACTAAGTGTCAATGGATGCCCATCCCCTACCAAATTTCATTGCAAAGAGGAGTGGTACGCATGAGTAGCATCTCTTTGGAGTGCATATGGATCTTTCAGAAGCAACAGGCTCATATGAACAGTCTGACGGCACTATTAGTCCTCCAGCTCCACCATGCTATCAGCCTTGACGCGGTAGGAGAGATCTAGATCCTCCATTCCCAGGCTCCCCAGACATATTCCAACCCGGCTGCAAAACAGCATCTACCGTTCCACCCATGATAAGACTGTTGGGGCAACTAAAAAAAGGTTCGGAGAAAGGAAAACTCCGGAAAATATGGTCTCGGTTACAGGAAAAAGAAAGAAAGAGAAAAAAAAAGAAACGAAAAGAAACCCGACCTCCAGGTTCACCAAGGATATAATGTTGAGGTTTACGTCTGTATTCCTCTTACCTGTGCTCTTTTTAAAAATTCATTTCAGTTTCAGCACCATTCAAATTTACCTATTAATCGATTAACCTATTGCAATTGCACCGTCTTTTTCTCAGCCCCCTGAAGCCAGATGGGCTCCTGCGGTTCATATATCGGTGCCCGCGTCATCCATCGCCCGGAACTCTCTTTATAAACAACTTGCTTTGGCTCTACTCCCCGATCTTTTTCCTCGGACCTAGGCGTAAACGCGTCCCTTATGGTAATAAGACCAACTCGTTCGTATCGTCCACCTTTGTCTCTCAAGGCCATAATAACAGTGTTATTGTTTTGTGAATGTGTTCCAAGCTCTAAGACAATGACTGGAAGCTTAAATTCATCTTTTCCCTTTAATGATTCATCATCGAGATAAAAAAAAGAATAACATGTTACGCCCATTGTCAATGCTAGTGCAGCCCAAGGGCCATCTTGAACTTTTGGCTCGTTGACTTCTCTGTTCCGAACAATTTCCGGTTCCGAACCCCATTGAATGAGTTTGAATGATAGAGTCGTCATCCTCCCTTCTAATTCAATAACGGGTTCCATATCTGGTGGTAGGGCTGTTTGACAAATTTGTATGTACTCATCGATCGAGATCAGCGCTCCAGTTTTGGTCACCAATCGGAGTACATAGTCCGGATTTTGGCGGCTAGTCATCTTCAGGGCTCCCTTCCAGCCTGTCCATGACCAGCTGGGAAATTCAGTAATCCTAGTCGCAGGTTCGGTGTGATGCCAAGCATTTATCATGCTTCCCTTTTTGGGATGAGTTGGATTCCCTAGCAGGTGGGTATATGATTTTTGTTTGCTAAAGAGGTTGAGTATCCCTGAAAACGCGTTGAGAGAATCTGAGGGATGGGTGAGATCCCTCCTGCTATACTCCATCAAGTGCCCCCCTAAATCCTGATTGCTTACCTTCAAAGGTTCAATGTCGGTAAGTACTGGAAGCCGCCTTGGTTTTGTGCCATCAGGTGTATGCAAAATGTTCAAGGGAATAGTAAAGGATTCGAGCCAGGTCATGTTATTACATTGAAACATGACTTGCTCGTCTGTGAAAAAAACTCTTCTGCGTGATAAAATCCCTTCTTGATAGGTCCAGCCTCTAGAAGCCCACCGACTAGCCCGGATCTTGTCTCTGGGAGGCGTACAGAGATAGGTGAGTTTTACATCATTTATTTCGACACAAGCTTGTGGTCGACGAGGTCTACGAGGTGAAGTGACACCGGCCAAGCCAAAGTTGTAGTCTTCTCCGGCGGCATCGATTATTGTGAATTCAGCTCCAGAATAAATTTCATCCATTCTTTTGATCTGTTCGTTCTTCAAGTGGCTGTTTTGATCGATGCACTACAAATCATCAGCACATGTCAATCAACTTATTGCCAACGTACATGCCGATCAACCCACAGATAATTGCAATCTAGGGCTGTTGCCACCTTTATACTGTCCTTAACAACCTGGGGAAAGTTGTTGCGGTCACTAAGGTCCGGCCGCTCCATCCCCCCCCAGACGTACGACAACGCGGCATACTTGCAGTCAGCCGGCGCGGATACAACTTTTGCGCATCGGCAGTCTATGACTTCAAAAGGCTGTATTGGATTTAATGTTTCTGGTTTACAGCTTACTGAGTGATGCATGCTGCAGTAGTCCTTCCAAGATCTGATTAATTGATAATCGATGGCTTCAAGATTGATACGCCGAGGCAAAAGGATAGGAGATGATTTGGCCGCTGGTGTAATTGCCAAGACATGGCCCATGTGCCTTCGCCTCCCAGTCTCTGGCTTATTTTCCTCCGACGTGACATACAAGAGAGTCGTATCCGTGAGGTCGGAATTTTTTAATGTCTTTTGCTTCGTGAATAGCCAACTTGCAGAGATTGCGCGAAGAGAGCATCGCGACGCGTCCAAGGCTGGGGGTTTTAGTGAAGCGAACAATTGACAGACTCGACAATGCGATGTTTGAAGCTCCTCATGCGATTCATGGATGTTCATAACAAAGTTGTCTACTTGTGGCTTATTAGCACCTTCATAGGTCACCGAGGACCACTGCACATCGCTGCAACGCGAACAAAAGTCTTTTGACGTCAATTCCGTTCCTCCTCGGACTATCAATTTCTCGATACTGTCACTCGAGTCAAGTCTTTTCCGTTTCATCTCAATAGAGTAGAATCACTGTAGGTTGAAGGAAGGGTCAATATTTGGAAAATAGGCATTGAGAGTGAGAATAATTTCCTCAATATCACTCTCCCTTGAAGAGTCGGCTTTCCCGGAAGGCACAATTGGGACTGCCACGTCATCGAGCGAGGCGCAGGGCGGCTGAGCTAATCAGTCATCTGATTTTTATGTACTAATGCCCAACGGATTGCTGACAGGTTATCGGTGGGTGGCCTTAAGGGACGAAAGCACGTACGCGACGCGGTTCGGGATGTATGCCGAAGAGTTGTGGATTATATAGCTCATGAAGATGGTTCATCGAGAGAATACCGTCGGTAGCGGACTAGGTATTTCGCCACGCCTCTCGCAGTCGCAAGGTAGATTAGGGTAAATATGATAATGCTACCGGGTAGCAATACGGCAAAGCTTGAAGAACTAGTCCTTTAGGCCGGCTTTGTACAGCCTAACTAGGCTTCAGGGTTGTACGCATAATAGTTGACCCGGCCCAAGGCATGGCAAGTTCATTTAGGCGCTACGAGTTGTCCTGCTAACTACTGCCCTTAAGTACGGCTGCGATGGTGCTCCACTGAGTGAAAATTCAACAAAATTGGTTTTCTCATAAGTACACAACGTTCCAGCCACCGAACTATACCAGTGGTTGCTAGATTTTGCATTCGGAATGACAGGAGCCTCACAATACTATGGATCTTCATCAAAGGCATTTCACCACACCACCAAGGGGTATTGCAAGCATGGATACCCTATGTCCAGCACGCATGTAGTATTTATAGGAAGATAAGTAAAAGAAGACGAAAACCGAATGTCTTCATAAAGAAATTAGACATGGTGGCTCTGGCTAATATAGAAGATCAAAGAGGAGGGGCTGTATACCATCTCATATAACTCAAGCGATAGCTGGTACGGCAGCCATTTACTGCCCCGTCAAATTTACTTTACGGGAGACTTCTGACCCTAAGCTACACCAAAATGACACCCCAACCTTTAAATCTGTTAGTATAGGAAGTACGTGGTCCAACCTTTCATAGAATCACAAGAGACCGTTCTGTAGAAGTTCCATACCAGCCTCATAGCTTTAAACCTAGTCCTGAAGTTGTTGGTGACTCTGCCGTAGTTGGCAGACTTCTTACTCCATTTTTTCCCCCTACCTTGTGATTCTTTGGTTGCTCGACTTTATCGATCTAGTCTAATTTATAGAATTCAAGAGTTGAGTTACAAAACCAGTGCCACTCACAAAACTTTATACTAAAATATTGACTTATAATATTACTCCAAATACTCTAATTCTCAAGAAAGAAATCCAATGATTGGAATCTCGGATTTTCCCCACCAAAACATGTTCCCCGTGTGTCCTTGTGGCCAGTTCGTCTCCGAATAATATGGCACTCAAATGCAAAACCCATGCCATGATGATCAGCTACAGGGTATGTTGAGATCGGATTACCTGAACAAGTTTACCGGTGACCACACTGCAACGTCCAACGAGAATACATTTACAAATGGATTTGTTTGAAAAAGAAAAAAGAGGTATCGCTTAAAATAGAATAGTTATCGTCATCCGAATAATGCCCTAACCATATTGGCTGCTGTCAATTCGTACCAGCGACATGCCCCACCCATTTGCAATCCCCACTTGCTCAACACGACACACCGTCCCACCCTTCGTTAGCTCCGACCATGAAGGAAATAAAACCCAAAAAATTAAAATCACTCAAAAAGAAAACCGAACAGGTCACGGTGGGGGTCGAACCCACAATCTCCTGATTCGTAGTCAGACGCCTTGCCATTGGGCCACGCGACCTTTCTTGTTCGATGTTAGATTGCCTCGGAATTGTCTACTAAACAGCAACGCTGCCCTCCAGGGCTGTGACTTCAATCATCAATAATCAAGCAGACTCCTTCGCCAGCCATTACCCCGCAACGCCCCTTCGTAGAGTCATTTATACCCGTTGAGCATGCCTCCCATTCTCGTCCGGCTTCTTTCCATTGTATTGATTCGTTCTTTGGAGGTACATTGCTAAGTGTGGATCCGTATTGTTCAACGTTTTTGGAACGCTCATTGTTGTTGGGATATCGGCGCTGAGTTCTGGAAACGGAGCGAAGAAGTCCTGGCCCATCGTCCATGAGTTAAGGTCATGTAGGCGTCCCTCAAACACAGGTGACAGTTGGAACTGGCCCGTCTCCGAGTTGTGCAGGTATGTGTCTCGGAAGCCAAAGGGCCAGCGTATCTTGAAGTTGGTTTGGAAGAGATCCCAAAACAGGTTCGTGCAGTATCTATGCTGCCCGAATATGAACCGTTCTCGTATGCCTGGCCTTTGGGCCTTGTTAGTTTAAACAACTCCCCCAACACACAGGCGCCTACATACCAGACAAAATAGTCGATAGCATGGGAATGCAAAAGGGCTTGCGACGGTCTGGGTCTTGTTAGCTCTGGCTTCCATAGCTTGCATCATGTCAACCTACCTCTGTACAAACCAGCGGGGGAGTTCCGACTGTCTAGTAGAATTTGGTTCCCCGTGATAGACCATCATCAGATGCATCAGTTTCAGAGCTGCAAGGCGTTCGACCGGCGCACACCCTTTGAAACATGCCTCATCAATCTTCCTCAACTTCCGCCACGCCTTTGTCATCTTGCCCGACATCTCGACGCTGTCCCAGCCCTCGATGATGGCTCGGACAGGGGTGTCATGGCTCGACAATTCCTCCAGCATGAGATCTTCCTTCGACATGAGGGTGGCCTTGCCCAGCGCCTCGTTGGCTGCTCGCCACGTGTTTGGCAAAGCTTCTGCATCTTGATCGGAAATAGTACAGTGGCAACCCATTGGCGGCTGAGGCATGATGGGGTCCTCGCTGGGATCTCGGGCACTTGGTGGTGAATCACCAAGCGACAATAGTGTCTCCACCTGAAGTTGTGAGGAGCTTCCGGGTTCGGGCGTAATGATGGTTGTGTCGACGGGTAGCATCCCGCCAAGGTAATCTATTGAGTCTTGGGGCAGCGGGGAGTTGCCTGACCATTGCTGCAATGACCACGACACAAGATCCAATTCTGGGCCGCCAGGAGTTGCAGAGCATGATGCGGTGGTCAATGGGTCCACAAAGCTCTCTGGCGTCGGGAGCTCGCGCGCATCCTCGCGCAACTCGTCCGACGATGACTTCCTCGTCGGTGGATCTGTGATTTGTCGTTCGATGATTGATCCCAGCGACCGCAGAGTTGCCACAGCCTTGTCCCTCTCCTTGGTTACCCGGGACAGCTGATCTAGAAGAGACGTGGTCTGGGCGTTGGCGTCATTCTTCTGGAGGTGCGCGACCATGGACTCGAGTTCCGCGATACGGTTTTTGGTCCGCTCCCTGGCGAGCCGCTGGGCCTTGCGGTCGAGCTCGCGTTTCTTGAGCCGACGAGACTCTGCCAAGTCGTCTTGGCTCTTGTCAGCAGCGGCAGCGGGCCCTCGGCTCTCCATCCTGAACTGCCGTCAGTGCGGGTGTGGAGCGAATAGGAGCAGTTTAATGTGGAGATGAGGCCGCAGTATGGGATTGATACGACTTTACAGAATCAGGCAATAAGCGGAGATGGAACCACGGCGCGTATAAGGGCGAATCCATTCAGGCGGGGGAAAAGGAGCGTCATGTGATGGGAGTCAAAGCGCAGTCCAAGCGCTTAAAAAAAGAAAGGAATGCTCAACCACCAAGAGAAAGATTGGATTGACCGGGACAAGCTAAGGGCCTCGCCGACGCCCTGTTGACCAGTCATGGCTCGCGGGTTTGACAGCCCTCCTACAGTGTTAACAATGCCTGCCGTCGAGTGCCAGCAGCGGTGTTGTGCGCTACACTTGTCTCGAACCTTGTCCGCATGCCGATCGTTAGGTCGAGACCCCGGGGAAGCTAGCCATCATCCGTCGTCTCCAATCCCGGTTAAGGGGCCCATCCAGGGCCCATCCGGGGTACAGCGCTTGGTTAGTCCAATGCCGGCCTTGCCCATGTCGGACATGGTCGGTCGCGTATTCCAGCGCCGTCGAACCGGATTGCCCCCCGGGCACAAGAGTGGTGCCCTATTGTGATTGCGATTGCGACGGTTGGCACTGTGCGACCGGCATTTCCCATACACGACAATCGAGCATGATTGCAAGACAGTATCATCATGCGTCAGCCCTGGGGGATTTGTCCGCCATTGAGGAACAAACCCGTGGAGTCGTGGTGCAATCTCGCGCCTACCGTGGACATGAGGCTTTTGATAAGCCGACGCGGTGAAACCCGGCCCAAAGACTGCCTCAGCTTGGGGTATATGTGAAAAGTTGGGCAATAAAAGGTTGTCCGGTATAAATGTATTCTGAGGTATAGCCCGTGGTCGGGTATTGGTTCTTGCACTGAGGTAAGGTGAGTGTTGGGTGAGATCAAAACACAGGCTTGAAGACGTTCGCCTTAATGAGATTCATGAGGCTAGTAATCTCCATTCTCTGCCAAATTTGAGCCTTTCTTTAGTGAAGCTCGTTCTGAGTATTCTGACCTCCTGCAAGTTGAAAAGTTGGTGAGCACTATGGTGGTGGTCGACACAGGCGACTGACTGTACTAAACGTTTACACATTGGTGTGTACCAATTCCAATCATGCGTCACACCGTCTTTGGGCATGAAAAAGCCCCCTTCAAAAGCAATGCTGCACACGATGTCGGGGCTTCAAAAGTCGAATCATGAGGAGACATCTGTTCAAACCTCGCCCTCAACTGAGTCGGGGAGCTGATGCGTCGTGTGTGACTTTGGGCTCATGGTTTTAAATGAATAAATACCGCACATTGGGCACTGATTGTCGATTACAACTGGGAGGTTAGTGGTAAGCTTCTCACAATGACACTTGCCATTCGCCAGCTTTGTGAGCGAGTCTTTATCTCTGGTGGTAGTCAGGGGGAGGTTAGATGGAGGGTGTGATATCACCGCCATTTCGTGGAAAATGAAATGAAATGGCGCAAGGACTCCTCTGTGTTTGGCTGAAAACAAGACGTCTAAGAGGCCTGTGATGGTGAATTTAGATGTGCCGGAAGTATCAGGGATCATAGCCACTTAACAATCAATGGCAGCAAACAGGCTGCCCGACCCACAGAGACTCTCATCAAAGAGCGGATGTTTTCTACTCGAAATTGAAGCAATAAAAGCCTTGGGACTGTGAAAATGACACTGGAAGCGTCCTCGGGATGAGATGAAGCATGATGAACGATCATGCTGCGAAAGAGACCTGCTGTGATGAGAAGGACCCAACGCTCTCCGCGAAATGCTTCCCGGCAATTCCGAAATCCACGAATACGGGCATGCACCTACCTGAGTCAGTAAAACGCTGCTGTGGTTAGTATTTTGTGACCTGGAGATATCGCTCGGTGATTCGATGGTGCCCTTTACCATGCCGAGCAACCCTCACAACAACGCACTGTAGAAGGTGTCTCGTCGGCTCTGTGACACGTTGGAGAAAGGGTTGCGAATCCGACCGGAACAAGAAATCTGGGGCAAAAAAGATATTATGGCAATATTGAAATAAGTATATTCGGAATACCGGAGAGGAGTTTCTGGAGGCCGGAGCCAGATCAGCCACGCGACAAACGGATTTCCTCGTTCCGAGGTATCGAAGTCAGCATCGCAATGTCAGTAATTGCATCCGTTTGTGAGATATCACCGCAGTATTTCAACTAGTGTCAATTTGGCCGCGATGATTGGCGAGCGAAACAAGGGTCTTGCATATTTGTGGCGGATGGCTCGTTTCGGTATACGAGTTGAGTCAGAAGCGTCTGACAGCACTGTTCTGCAGGAAGTGAAACACGGGTTGTAGCGGTAGGTCAAGATGCAACGATGGCGTCCCTTTCTTTCTGGGATACGTGAGTGAGAGCCAATCAAGAATCGGCTGGTGGTCTTCATGCCGCCAGCCTCTTACTCCACTCAGACGAGTAATAATGGGAGACTCGAGCTCCATGCCCTGAAAGATGGGATTTTCGAGTCAACCGTAGAGAGTAATGACAGGCTGGCTGGAAGTTTAACGGCTGAATACGCCGAGAACTGCTGATATCTCCCCAAATTTGACTTTCCAGGATGTGAATGACAAAGCAAAAAGACGACACGTCGTCAACTGAGCACCCCCGCTGAGAGGAAGAGGTCTCAAGCGACGTCGTCAATTCTGACTCGACCATAAATGGGAAATGTTCGATGATGGCATCTCGGAGTATAAATAGATGGGTGATGCCTCCCAGGTCTGCAAAAATTGCTTTTTCTTCACCCCGCACCTTCGGTAAGCCGGAATTTGAACCAAGCATGCTGGTTGGCCATTGTCACGTTGAACGGCGGGAAGAGAACGTACCGCGGGGAGGTTTGTGCGTCACTGTTGTGGTCGGGTGATGTTGTGATGACACAAATGCAAGAAGCTCACGACGTTGAACTGAGTGATGGTTGCAACACGCTTGCGTGGCTGATGGGATATCCGGGATCGACCTCTATTCTCCTGTGCTTTCCTTCCGGAGTCCTGGTTTGCCGATTGGTTGAATCACATGTGTACTGCCTCACCTACTCCGTGATAGCATGTGCAACTCGCCGGACCGTTTCCTCATCTGGGGGCGATATATTTCGTAGCCTCAAAGTTAGACCTGCACGATCTAAATATGAAGTGCTTCGCCCACGAATCAGGTCCGAGAATATCGAATCAAGATGAATACCCGGCTTCCGAAGGCAATATTACCCAGCCACAGCCCGCACTTGGACCTGGGCACTAGCTGTCTGGGGTATGCCCCGTCTTTTCCCCGCTAGAAGCTGAGCCCGCCCCCCCCATAATCCCAGCGCGGGGTAATTGCTCTCTTTGGAGAGGCCGGGTTGTTGTCGAGATCACTGCACTGCCATCCTCATTTGTCCCTCTTGCAGGATCTCGAAAGCGAGATTGGCGAGTATGCATGCTGATTCAGGACGACTCTTGACCACGATTAACATGAACGCCCGCCAGCCATGTAACCCACCAAGCGTATAGCTCACAGGGGGCCAGCTATTGAGAAGCAGCCCCTGTTTCAATAAAACAAGTGCTTGATGGCCCTTCTCCAATTTGAAGACGGACATGGATCAAATTTGTGCAAATAAACTCCTGGGGATCTGCGGGTATTCCCCATACTTTCCCCAAAACTTAGATCTGATCTCGCCGAAAGATTTCCAAAGTGGTCCATGATCGGGACAGAGTTTGAACACGGCCGCCGGATTGCGTACGCGAACCGGAGACGCTAAACAGAATTCGATTAAGCTTACTCGGTTCCGAAAAAGACACGCTCCGATTCGATGCCGGGTATGCGCACCCGTTGTGGGAATCCCACCCTTGCATCTCGCCCTCATTCTGGGGTAGCTCAGCCAGCGCACCCGTTATCCGCACACAAGCCAGTGTGCCAGAAAAGTCCGTCTAGCGTGCCCGCACAATTTAGGTGGTGTGTTGGTCTCGTAATTTTGTCGCCCGCTTCCCGTACCCCATACTATGGCGTCGGGTATCGTACCTCACAAACGCTCCCCGGATTTTTGTTCTTGGTCAACCTTAGATTAAAATTGATTGATCCCCCGCATTTTTGGATGAATATATAAGAGCCCGCGCCGCGCCGGTCTCAGGATTTTGGATTGTTGTTTTAATAGTGGTGGACATCATCTCCCTATCAGGCAACTCTTCATTGCCGACTCGACGAAACATGGCGGAATCAATTGTCAAAGACCAGCCCCAAAACATCGAAAATGCCGAACCCAAGGAGTAAGAAGCTACATTACGTGGTCTCGTCGTCTGCGTCTAACGTCTTGAGCTAGGGGGGACTCTTCGTCCATAAGCCTCGAACAAGAGGCTGCCGAGCGCCGCCTCCGAACAAAGCTTGATTGGATGGTTATGCCTACCGTTTGCCTGTTGTATCTCTTCTGCTTCATCGACCGTGCCAACATTGGTAAGCAGTCCATTTTACTTTGCACTTTCGGCTGTTATTAAACTGTCGGCGTTAGGAAATGCTCGAATCGCTGGCCTCGAGGCCGATCTCGACATGGCGGGTTACGACTACAACATACTCCTCACTCTCTTCTACGTCTCGTATATCATATTCGAAATCCCTTCCAATATTCTGTGCAAGATGGTTGGTCCTGGGTGGTTCATTCCGACTGTAACGGTGCTTTTTGGCGCCTGTTCGCTGGCAACCGCGTGGGTGCAGACTCTGGAGCAAGCCATGGCTGTCCGGTTTCTCCTCGGAGCCTTCGAGTCGGGCATGATGCCGGGAATCGCCTACTACCTGTCGCGTTGGTACCGCCGTTCCGAGCTCACCTTTCGAATCAGTCTTTACATTGTCATGGGGTCTCTCGCCGGAGCGTTTGGGGGGCTGCTCGCATCCGGGATTCTCACTCTCGACAGCTTCGCAGGCCTGCGCCGATGGAGGATGATTTTCGCCATTGAGGGAATCATCACTGTTGTTCTCGGACTTTTGGCATTTGTCACCATGACCGATCGACCCGAGACCGCCCGCTGGCTTACCGAGGATGAGAAGAAACTCGCCGAAGAACGCATTCGCTCTGAACGTCTGGTCCAGGGCCAAGGCCAAGTTCTTGACCGCTTCGACAAGAAGAAGTTCTTCCGCGGTATCACCAACCCAATTACCTTGAGCAACTCCCTGGTTTTCTTGTTTGACAACATCACCGTGCAAGGTCTTGCCGTCTTTGCCCCCACCATCGTCAGGAGCATTTACTCGGACAGGACAACCATCCAGCAACAGCTCTTTACAGTGCCGCCGTATGTGTTGGGTAGCATCTTCACCTTGACATACTCCTATCTCAGTTGGCGCCTCGATAGACGCCAGATTTTCCTTATGTTTGCTGCGCCTCTTCCTATCGTTGGTTACGTCATGTTCCTCGCATCGGACAGCGCCACGGTGCGTTATGCAGCCACCTTTTTAATCGCCTCGTCCATCTTCTCCCCCGGAGCCTTGACGAACAGTCAGGTATCTGCAAACGTCGTTTCCGACACGGCCAGGGCATCGGCGATTGCGACAAATGTCATGCTGGGTAACATCGGCGGCCTCATCTCGACGTGGTCGTTTTTGCCCTGGGACGGCCCAGACTACCCGATTGGAAACGGTCTTAATCTGGCCACAACAGCATGTATTTTGATCGTCGCCTCGCTGACATGGGTATGGATGAAGCGGGACAATGCCAAGAGGGAAGCAAATGAGATGAGAGGTCTTGACGAAATTGCCGGCATGACACAAGAGGAGCAAGAGGACCTCGAATGGCGTCATCCTTCGTTCCGATGGAGGATATAGGCTGGCTTTGGGCTGCCATGTATCATAAATGTGTTGTCCACATGGATTAATCAGATAGCAACTTATGGAATCGTTTCCAAATTCTTTTCTTTTCGTTTTGAGTTGATGCTCTTGAACTAGCCTGAATCGAGATCGCAGTGGACCGGGAAACTGGGAATGCTGGTCTTAACTGACTGGTTCATTGAGCCTCCTCCGCAAGTGTGTCTAAATTAGAATATATGCATGTTGGTTTGCACGTTGGTTGAAGGAAATGCAAAGGTCGGGCCTCCAGACCATCTCGTGACCAACCAACAGGTTTAGTATTTGCATTGGGCACCTTTACAATGAAACTAGCAAATCCGCAGCACATGCCTCAGCCTCACAAACGCATCAAAGTGTATTCGATGTTGCTCTCTTGAGCCAGCTCGACATCTAGTTCATATCATATGGGAATCAACCGATTTGCTATTATTGTTCGCAAAAAGGCTTCAGAAGAGAAATTCGCAAATTTAGGCAGTGGAGGAATTTGTATCTTGGACGGATACCCATACTACCCATATCCACTCAGCTGAGCGTGTTGGCGCTAAACAAATGACGTGTAAGGCACTACTACGTCCTGTTAGTTGGGGCAGTGTTCTTCCGGCACGGGCCAGTGGGGTGATGGACCACTCGCTGTGATATTAGAGGCCATGGCAAAAACAAGCCTCCATGCAACAAGGCGTGGCCATTGCAACCAACATCTCTGTTCCGAGCCTTGCAGTTCATAAATAAACATGTACGTGCATTGGACAGGATATCCCTGACTTTCACTCCCCTCACCTTGATGTGAGTCTTCCCACCCTGATACTAAAAGAACGAGCCATGGCCGGCCAAACACCCAATGAACATGCTGATCCTCTCCTATCATCTGAAAGGGGCCCCAGGGATGAAGGAACCCCTAATCCTAAATCCGCTGTCCCTGGAAGCATTTATGATGGCAGCAAAGACTTTGTATCGACATGGGGCGGGAGCGGGAAATCAGTATCTCTTATGGTATTGTTCTATGTTTTAGGTAATTGCGCTGCCTCGGTCTGCGAGATTGATAACGGGAAGTTTGGGATTTAGGCAGCTGACCATATACTCTCTGAGATAGCGTTATCAACTGCCGTGTCACATCTGGGAATGTTTCTAAAGCTTGACGGTAAATTGACTGACGGAGACGGAATCCCACCCCAGACATACGTCGCGGCCATTTCAACGCTTCTTGTGAACATATTTGGGACGAGCCTAGGGCTATCCCTCGGCATTGCTTCCACCCAATATTTATGGCACTTGTTTAGAACAAGGCCGATGACCGTAAGGACCATCGATAGGGCCTTGAGGGTAAGGGCAGAACCATTGCTCCTCTTTACATGGTCAACTTGGACGGCAGTCCCGATTGTGTGTGCAGTGGCTTTTATAATTTCGGCCTTGGCCATTGCAAAGGCCTTCCCTCCTGGTGCGATTACAATCGTTTCCCGAGACTTGGTCAGGAGCAGAATGGTGGATGTTCCTACATTAATAGCCAGCAATGTCGGAAACGGTACCCATGTGGATGCAAACATTCACTCACTCTGCGACAATAGAATTCAGACCTCTCAGTTGAGATGCGTGTATGTCCATTTGTCAATCTACCTGCCTTCAGATCTAACCAGATACAGCTCGGTGCATCCTGTTGCAAGGCGTGTTGCTTATGCCACGCTTGCCACAGGAGAAGTTCCTTCGTGGACTTCGCCTTGCGGATCCAATTGCTCCTACAGCATATCCTTTGAGGGACCTCGGCTTGAATGCACCAGTGGATCTGAAATTACAGCACAAGTAGTGGAAGATGATAACTATGCATACTACTCTGCTGGTTATCTGGAAATTTCCAACGTGCCAGTTAGTGCCAATCCGATTGTTTCTTACGACAAAGACGACCAATTGAAGGTAGAATACCCACCCCTTTTCATTAACATATCAAGCCCCCTTGGATGGATGCTGTCTGGCGAGTTTGTGTCGAATAAGACATATCTAGAATGCCAGCCTGCAACGACAACTTACGAGCTCAATGTCACATTCGCACAGGGAGCCCGTGAGCTGTCTTGGTCTACGAAAGCCAAGTCTCGGAATTTATCCGAGCTTTTCCTGCCACTTATCACGCCTTCAATGGTAAACGTCAGTTCTTGGACGTCCAAAGAGTTCGGTACTTGGAAAGCGAACAACATGAACGCCATCATTACATCTATGATGATGCCTCTGACTGGGGTATATCCGATGACTATTGCGCGACGTGGGGGGTCGAATGATACCATCACTCTTACCAATGGAACGACGGTCGAGTACATACCAAAAGTTCAATTGAACACTCGTTGGGCGGACATTACTTCAATTGGTAAGTGAGAGTCTTGGAACCTCTCCAGCTTCCCTTGTAACGAATACTAATGTTGGGGTTTTGGGGGCATAGAGCCCATGAATGGAACTATCGTGGCGGCAACGTACCTGAACAAGAATCGCGACAGCACTAATGTTTCGGCGCTACCTGATATCGATGTTTCAGCCAAGCTCTTGAATGAAGCTTTGGCAAATATAACAATGGCAATATTTTCCACTCTTCCTTTCGAAAGCACCACGGTCAACGCCACGGAAATCACATGGCACAACTTCTACTCCTTCTCAAACAAGCGGTACCTTTTCTTCCCGTATGGGGCATCGCTTATTGTGGCACTGCCATTCTTGGCTCTCGGAATTGTGGCTCTCCATAAGAACGGGGTGCCGGCGATGGACGGCGGATGGCTCCAAGTGCTCATGACGACCACGGTCAGCCAAAGGATCAACGCAGCTGCGGGAGGTGGTTGTCTCGGAGGAGGCGGAAACGTGCCCGAAGAGCTAAAAAAGATGCGAGTCATGTTTGGCGAATTTGTCAAGACCGACGAGGACGCCTCTGGGGAAGAATTTGGTGGAGGAAGTGCGGTGAGACGGGCAGGCTTTGGTTTAACGGATGAGGTGGTCCCGCTGAAAAAACGAGCCAGATATGGGATGGTGCATGAATAAAGTAGATTTGATCTTGAAATTCCAATATTTATCTCTCTCTGAGTTTAAGTATTTGCGGACGAAGTTTTGAACCCAGGCCATTCGTATCCAGTCAATTTCATCACCTGGCTATAAAAGAAAATATCATGTCAGGTTATACCCTCCCTCGCCCGCGGTTCTTCTCCCTTAGAGGCTAGACTTTCCATTGGGGAAGAAACATTCGTCCACCAGCTTCACAACCTCACGGGCCACTCCAAAACTGTAGATGTATCCTCCTCCGGTTATCCCTAAGCCAGCATCGCATCAGCACCAATTCAGAATCCCTGCCCAGATTCACTGCTCACCATAGGCGTGGATAATCTTGCGGTCGCCCCGTACTTCCTTCTCAATGCGAATCCCTGTTTTCCTGTAAGGGCGAATCCCTACATTGTGGCGCAGAATCTCGTAATCAGATGGATCTGCAGAAAAGTGCTCGGGGAGGTTTTCATGGATCCGCCTGAGAATCTTTGAGGGGTTAGCTTTGCTGTCGCCGTTGGTGAAGTAGGTATACAAACATCTTTCGTAACTTCAGGGTCCACATTTATGTCTCTGGGAAATAACATGATCAACATTTCACGTCAAAATAGCTGGCCCGCTGCCTCGACTCACGTCACATTTGTGTCTCTGATCCCACCCAAGATGGCAGTGCCATCCAGACGCGGTATGACATAAGTGTAAGACTTTCCATCATCACGCATGAAAGATTTGGTGTAGTTGGTCTTGACCAATATGGTCTGGCCACGCAGCAGGTCCATCTCTGTGTCCTTGACGTCGGCCAAATCTTCGGGGCCAGCACCAGATGCGTTGATAAGGACATCATGGCCAAGATGGTCAGCATCCGACAAGGCATTCAGGGTCATGCGTTCAAACTTGACACCAGAGTCCTCTAGCTTTTGTCGCAGCCAAGGTAGAAGAACATGAGGGTTCATTACAACAGTTGTATCTACACGGCGTGAGTTGGACCCCAGGGACGACAAGGGGTCTGCATTCAACCTACACGTGTTTCCACTCTTTGCCCCCTTTGGCAATTCTTCCTTGGCGAGAAATCGAAACTGGTGTTGTCAGGATTGAAACGCTTAGTTACTAGAGGGGAGAGGGGATACGTCTGGCATATAATCCTTCCACCAGATATCCCTGTCATCATCGACGATATCATCAAGTCTGATGCGCCTCAAGCTTGACTCTGGAAATCTGCTGGTCCAGTTCCACAGCACAGAGAATGCGTCAATCTGCATCTTCCTTTCCCGAGCCGAAGAACACCCGCCGGCGATGAAATAAGCGCCTGCCCAGGGACTGGCCCATTCAATTGAAGGTTCGTCGCCTGGGAGGTTCCGGGCAATAATGGTGATGTCGTGGTGGCGAGAAAGTTGGGCTGCAATAGCCATACCGATAATGCTATAGCGTTCATGTCAGTGGCCCGAATGTTGGAACATTGGTTATAAACGTATATACCCCGCGCCAACAATGGTAATTCGAACCATGGCTGTCAATTTTTCTTTTCAAAAATAGGAGCACGGGAGGGCACGGGAGGTTTTAGTCATTGGTGGTTTGAATCCAAGACTTGATGTACTACTTTAGACTGAGAAGATATGCGTTTATATATTCAGCATGACCATAACCGCCGCCAATAGATGTTCGGAGTTTGTCAGGAATTCTGGATGCATTTACATGAAATCAATCAGCAGGGAAATCCGCTGGATGCTCCACGGGGAAGTCCGCCGGTTGGTGATGTCCCTCCAAGGTTTAAAAGCAGCACTCGCTATACCGGCTTGGGAAAGGGTTTCCGGTGCGATGCAAAGAGGATGTCCGATGCCGACTATAAGTTGACCATGTACACCTCGGATTTTACCACGTGCACATACAACCGATAGCAAGATATATCATATAGGGTAGCGGTGAATCGGACTTCGGAATTTAGCTAGCGCGGAGTCCGTCGCGCATCTTGGTTGGCTGGCGTGTCGACAGGGCGAATTTGAAGACATAGCTTCCGGGCTTTGGAGCCCCGATCACGGCGCAGCACCCCACAAACTGCTCCTCGGAATGCCTTTTTTCTGTGCTGGATTACATAGTATGCGTTGAGATTATTCGACCCGATATAATATTTATTTATTCATTTTTAATTTCGATAACTAGCATTGGGGTTGGCTGGAGGGTGAAGGCAAGTTGGCCGACCAAACTACTGCCACTGACTGGGACATTCCCATTTCAGGCACAAACTTGTGATTTCAACAGGAAAAAAACAAAAAACGAATGGGCACCTACTGTCTTTAAATTGCAATTTATTGAGACGCACATATCCACATGTGCCCGATCAGCCGAGGTCTTTTATTATTTTTCTCTTTCAACGTTAGTTGTCGGCTCAGCCTCCGCCAAAGCCCAGGTCTCAGGCCTGCACTAGTTACAGGCTGACAACTCCTGGCGCGACGGCTGCCTCACTGGTTGGCGTAGGGCTGAACCCGTGGGCCCGCTCTAGCGCCGGGGAGCGGACATTTCAGTGGGCAAGCAGTGAACAAACCCACTGAAATACAAATACGACGAGCCAACAGTGGAGCCCGTCCCGTCCAGTGTCCAGCGGCCCAGTTCAGTACAGGGTGCACCTTGTGGTGTGGCTTGGCTCAGCCTCGGCCTCTGTCCCTTCAGCTGAGGCTGCCTCATTCATTTCGCCGTCTCTCCACGGGCTCGCAACCACCGCACACATGTGATGGGAGAATGCCTACGCCAGCCTGAGCAGCGACTGTAATTGCAACTGCGTCTGCATCTGCATCTGGTATATACCATCACCATGAACCCCCCAAGGACCAGCTCTTGGCCCATCATCTCCAGACACTTGCACCATCGCCAGCTCCCTCGATGACGTCTTCCGAAACCACCCCTCCTCCCTTTGACGACTCCTCGCTCAACCCCGTCCCCGCCTACTCGGCCACCGACGATGCCTCTCTCTACTCGCGGATCGAGCAGGCCACGTCCCTGACCCTCCCCATCCTCCACGCCCCGACCCGAGACGAGCAGACCCAGCGCTACCTCTGCGTTGTCGAGAACCGCAAAAATGACCCCGCCGATGCCGAGGCCTGCTTCCTGGAGCGCGACATCATCAATGCCTTCTTTGCGGCCATCAAGAGTGGACATGACGACATTGTCGCAGACTTTGTGTCTCGCGGCTTCGTGTCTCCCGATGTCACCAGCACAGCCGGAGAGACGCCGCTCCTCGCTGCTGTGCGTGCCGGCAGGACGCCCATGGTCAGCAGGCTGGTTGCCCTTGGCGCCACGGTGAATGCTTTTGGCGCTTCCCCTTCCGAGGAAACGACCTATTGCTACCAAGATCCTGCCCCGGTCCCCGAGCGGACACCACTGCAGCTGGCTGCAGAGCGAGGGCATCTGGCCTTGGTCAAGGTGCTGATGGAGGATTACGGCGCCGACGACGGCTTGGTTGCTCCCGATGGTGCCATTGCACTGCGTCTAGCCGCCGACAACGGCCACCGCGACATTGTAAACTACCTGCCTGCCCGACGTTCCGGCGCCTGGCTGCGATGGAAGACGGCGCACCAAAAGGAAATGAGGCGGGTGCGCCGCGCGCTCAAGGGCATATACAAATTCATCTCCTTCTTCGTCTGGTATCTTCCCAAGGGCATCATCTACGACATCCCCAAGGAGGTCGGGAAAGGCATCTGGAAACGCCGTCGCCGCATCGGCGCCTGGTGTAAGCGCCAAGTCGTCGAGCTTCCCGCTCGCATCAAGAAGCAGGTCGTTGAACTGCCTGGTCACATCAAAGATGGAGCCAAGGAAGTATGGAAGGGTGTCAAGAAATTGCCCGGCTACCTCAAGAGGCTTCTCCTTGCCGTGTGGAAAGTCATCGCCCGCATTCCTAGTGTCACCAAACGCATCGTCTTTTGGTTCGGTCGAGGTCTGAGGACGGTTGGCGAATCCCTCTTCAATGTTGTCGTCAAACTATTCTCTCTTTTTCACACGGCAGTATCAGCCGTCATTTCCTTTTTCCGCAGCATCACCCTCAAGGATATCTGGAACTCCTTTTGCTCTCTTGTCAGGGCCGTCTTCATTGACATACCCAAGGCCATCCTCAGCTTCATCAAGTCGTTTGGCAAAATGTCTTACGAGGCCCTCCGCGACTTGCTGGGATTCTTTGGCAAGTGCATTTGGTATCTGTTGGCAGGGATCCTGTGGTTAGTTCAGTACGTTCCCAAAAAGCTCTGGCAGTGCCTAGAAGCCCTGGGCCGGTCCATCCGCAAGGGTTTTCACGAGTGCTTGGCGTTTTTAGATCCCAAGAGAATGTAAAATTAGTGTTGAGTAGCATCTATGTCGGTTAATATTGCGCGGCGTTCCGGGCAAAAGAGAATGGGGTAATCTTTTCTAAACCGGCGAGATTGTTGGCGCGAGCTCATAGTCATGTATTCACTGCTTGTAATCTCACGCATCCAATACACAAAACTAATATTCCAATTGCTGTTCGTTGAAAGAATCCCACAGCTGGACAAGATGAAATCAAGACCACCAAACTAACAGAAGAAAGAATTAATACCAAGGGAATGGTAGCATCCATCGAGCAAGATTGTCAAATACATACCATTGCGTGGGCTCCTGAGGTGCCTATGGCAGGGTGAGTTATGTTGATAGATGAGTTGGTGAGGTGGCCTCGGAAGGCTGCCGGATTAGATTAGATGCTGCTGGAGGTTGGTGGGTCAAGCATAGTCAGCTGAATAACATTGCTATTCGTATTGGATAGAACTACAAGATGGGAATTGAAGGATTTTAATTGTGAAAACAAAGGGGACATTAGTGCTGGATAGAGAAAAGCCAAGAGGCCAAAGATTTGGCCTGTTATTTTGTCTGTGTTATTATATCTTAGACCCCCCCAGTCGGCTAGATTTAGTCTTCAATTTCCAACCCGGAGCATTAGATCGACAAAGTATCCAATACAGCCCATGTCAGTTCTCAGAAACAACTTAGCATTTAGATATCTGTTTGAGGATGGATTAGCATTTTATTGCAAGTTTCATCTTGACAAGTGGATCCCATACGCATCCCTGGTTAGCAGCATGGTTAGCATTATTCTTTTTTAGTTATATTAATAGAGCAGACTCACTTTGTAATCCTGTCCACATGCATCATAGCAGCCTTCCAGTCCACATGTAGCATCGCATCCTTCCTCGCGTAAGAATGCATCGCATACACGTTTACATAGTTTTTGGTCGGTAGAACAGCGTTTCTTGCATCTACCAAAACCCCGAGTCGGCTTGGCTTGTGGTGGTTGGAGGGCTTCCATTGCGGGACCTCTCTCATGTAACTTGTATCGGTCTTGACGGTCGCGTTTGATTGTATCGGTATCTCTATCGGTGTTGAAGGATACAACAAGTCCCACGAAAAGCGGCAAAGTAATAGCAGAGAACTTCATTGTTACGTTGCAAAGATATCAAAATGTAGTTGGATAGTTTTAAAGAACTTCATTGCGGGCTAGAGATTGTTGCCAATGATGATGCTTAAATAAGGGCAGAGTAATTCTTGCTTTTTTCATTCATAGACATTATACGTAATAGTTTGATAGCTGCAAACTGTTGTCTCACGGCTCGGCCCAGCTGGCGGTGATTCAAGGAGACCTAATAAGGAATCACGCGTCAGCTACCGAATATCACAGATAATTACAAATGTGTGTCAGGTTAATTCCAATGATTGTCGAAAAATGCATGGTAGCTTCACTGTACTCATAAGTGTGCCCTCTTGAAAAGTCAAGCTATCTCCGAAGAAATATTACTTGAATTTATGTCTAGTGGAAAGATCATTTATTCAAGCATAGGATTTGAGCTTATATATATTCAAGGCAATAAATATCGGCATCAGTGCCGATTTGAGATCCGACAGGCAGGTTTTACAGGTGGAAATTACCCGGACTTACGATGTGATTACGAATTGAGATCTGCGGAACTGGCGGGAACTCTCGCCCCATCATGGTTTCATTTGACTGAAAATGTCAGATGATCATGTGAAACAGTCTTATACTCCACTATCACGAGAAAGGAAAACTCCGGATTTGTCAAGGATAAAAGCGACGATCGATTGCGGCAAGTTCAGGCATCGGTTAATCGCACCAGGCAATGAATATTTATACTTTCATAGAATGTGAACAGATATTGATCAGAACCAGTACATTTTCATCGCATCGGTTAGAGGCTACACCATGCCTGTAATGTAAAGCGGCGAATCATTCGGGTCATACTGGAAAGGATTCAGGTGTATATGAGTATGGAAAAAGTCAAGAATTAAAAAAAAAAAGAATATGGTTTTCGATCAGAGCGAGACAGCTGCGCTTTTTTCTCAGAATATCACAAACAGGACTTTTGGTGGTTCAAATGTAATATCCTTTGATATCCTCCCCCGGCTTGCTTAACGGGATAAACTTTATCATCCCGTCAAGATACACCCAGACATCTCTATTATTGAATAGGATTACAGGGTTGTAGTCCGCCTCAAACCGCACCTCGAAGCCTGCTGTGGAATAATCCGTGTAATTCGTCCACGGGTCTCGAAACCAGCCGAAAACATACCAATCAGACACGACGTCAGACATGAAGAGTCTAACTGCGTGAAGACGGGGTGTCGATTGTAGGCCTCTTTCCATCCACGATTTAAACAACACTTCAATGGCATCTTCATCCCATCCATAAGAGCGGTTGAGGAACAATTCGTCCGTAATAGCGAGGCGTTCAACACTGGGTGGTAACGCATCTTCTATTCGTTTTGTCGTGTTCACCAAAAATCCGACGAGGAATGCTAGCGGGACCCTGAGTCTCTTTACTTTATGAAGCCCAACAGCACCACTAAATGAGCCAGCCATGATTAAATTTGTGTAAACTGGGCCGTCGTCATTGCAACTGGCCCCGAGGCTTAAATCCGTGAGAGTTTCTCGAACAAGACACAGGGCCTGGACAATATCGTCAAGGTTGATAACAGGGGTATTGAACTGGTCGTCATATCCCAAAGCCGGTTCATGATGCCATTCCCAGTGCAACGTTTGAAGAGACTTTGTGAGGGATAGTATCTGACAAAGGTTCGGCTCTCGAAGTCCCTTTAGCTCCAGCGATGTAATGTGGGAGAGGTCTGGTCTATATGCAGGCCAGGAAAAATTAATAGGGTTCTTGATGAATGCGGAGAGATGCTTGAGTGCTGGTAGATAGAGCAATGAGAGAGCATCTGTATGATCTATGGTATTCGTCTTGTGTGGGTTTTCAATATAGCGGTGATAGTGCACTTGCTCAAGTCTGTCGAAGGTAGGCAGCCCATATTCCAACGGCCTCAGAATAGCACACCGAAGCATCATGCCAAAAATGCTATTTCCTTCGGTAATATTCGGTCCGATATGGAGGCAAGACAAGTTTGAAAGCTGCGATACCAAAGCAGTTACGAGGGCATCGATTGTTCCAGAGCAGGCTTGTCCTATCCACAGGTCGCTAAATGGTACTGATGTAGATTGGATATACGCAATCAGCTTTTCCAAATCAAGGACCTCGGTGGGCATTTTCGGGAGAGGAGCTTCGCTACCTGCGAGGCACCCCTCGTGAATAGTAAGCTTGCGAACATGATCTGACAGTTCAGGTCGGTGCAGCACATTGCGGAGGAGAAGAATGATCGGTGAGGTCTCATTCAGCTCCCAGGTCCATTCGACCGTAGTGTACAGGTGGGGTTCGGCAAAAACGCGTAGCTTCCTGTTGGTGAGACATAGTGAATAAAAGTCTGCTTGCGAGAGCAGCTCTAGTATGGTGTTCGCAATCTCCAGAGGCAAATTGGAAAAGGCATCCATCCGGGGATCGAGCAAGCGAGTAAATACTTATTAACTTGTTTATAAAATTCTTTATGGCTGGCCCTGGGATTTTTATAGCTTGACTTAGTAAAAACGCAGTCATGCAACCCGGGTTGGCTATTTATAGCAGAAGCTGACAGTAGGCACCAAAGGGGAAACAGCCGATGAGTCATCCAACTTGAGCCTGTGCATCGGCGTATGAAGAGGCTGTGTTTATGTTCAAGGGACGAAACAGGTCTTCAGTTGAGGCCATCGTGAATAAGAACCAACTATGCAAATACTGAGGCATATCCTGTAATTGAGAACGTGGGCGGCATGAGTAGACCCCAGCTGATGAGCATACTGATGTGGGCCTCCCTTAGGTTGTCGCCGTACTAAATAACTTCCATGAAAATCACACCGAGCAGCACCTGTTGGGTGAAGCTTCTGTCCGCATTGCCTACTGCGCGGTAGAAAAATAGCAGCATCTTCCGTAAGGCCGCAATTTGATTCTGGAATCGTATTGTTCAGCGCTTCTGTCCCAGTATCGCGCAGGAGCCAAAGTTCATGCAAGCTATCAAATATCAAAGAGAGAGCAAGATACATTTCCTCATGTATATAGGGTTGAGCTGGTCCGTTGCTTCTTTGGCTCTCTGAATGACGCGGAAATGCAATTTATGGCATTCCATCTTATTTTACGGAAGACCTGTCCAACTAGCTATGCATTGGTCAATGATAACCCAAACCCATCATCTCGGCATTCATGCTTCCCATCGTGCTACAAGGTGAGTCTGCAATTGTAAATGATTATGGTGACCCGAACGAATAATATCAACTAGCACACATGAGAGCCCTGAAAGCCTGATCTCTCACAGTTTGGTAATAATAATTTGCTCCTTGTTAGTGGTGCGGTGAACAATATTGCCTTGTATTCCCGGCGGTGATTACCTGCGGGGTTTGATCTACCCGGTAATGAATCCCGGTCGTGCCGGTCACCGGCACAATCCCCGCTCACACCTGCCCATCGTGGAATTAGTGCAGGAGCATGACATGTCATAATGGAACCGGGCTAAAATGCCCAAAAAAATGTCTGTCATTTGAAGTTTGGTGTCTCATCGAAGATCTGCCCCAGATTTTCGGCCCTTTTTATGACACCTTACATCATCTTGCAACAGCCCACCCACCTGGGAAGTGCTCCGGCTCCGATAAGATCTCGGCCTTGGCTGGACGTATTCCCTGACCTTGCACTGAAAGATGTATTGAATTGAAAAAGGTCAATTAAAATAACTCCACTAGAAAGAAATGGGGTCTCTTCATCAAGGATCATGTCGATCCAGAGAATTTATATGATAGAAATGCAGGTTTAGACCAAAGTCAAGTTTATTAATTGTTCATGTGCAGCCCTATTGAGGTTTATCGTTTATCGCTCTCCAATCGTCACGCTAATCGTCACGCAATTCCTCGGTCACTATAAGTGGCCACTCCCATTACTATTCCCACCAACAGATCTCGCTTCTGTAGACCAGTCCATGAGCAGCGGGAGACTGAAATCCTGTCCCGGCAGGAGGGACATTTCAGTGGGAATGACCTTTTGCTGGGCCACCCAGTCCCGGAACAGCGCGTACCCGTTTTCCGTTGGCCGCGACGGTGTCCCTTCCTCATCGCCGTCGAGCTTTCGAACCGCCATCTCCAAAATCTCCATCGATTTCTTGTCCCACCCGCTCGAAAAGGTACCGCCTGACATGTAATTCAGAATGTCCAGACCTCGGCTGCTCGCATCCTTGAGCCTGGAAGTGTCGGCAGCAGTCCTCTTTGCCACGATCGCAAACGTGGCGGCGCTGCATGAAGTGAGTTCTGTGTACGACGACATTGTTGATAGAAACTCGTCTCGGAGGAGCTGGCACACATCGATGATGGTGATGGCGCTCTCTATACCACCTTCGATGAACTCGTTGCGCTCTGAGGACCAGCTCGGGCGCTCGGAATCATCTGAACTAGGCTCCACTTCGTCAAAAAGAAAAGACCTCCCAATGAAAACGTGAATAAGATGGTACAATAGGCAAATCTGGACGTTTGATCGGAACAGTGGCGTCTGAGGGGTCAAGTCCCTGCAAGGCGTGTTTTCAGCGAGGTGGTCCCAGTAGTTCCGTAGCTGATCTATAAACTCTCGAAGGGTCTGTAATGACGCTGTAAACTGGGATTTGTCTGGGTTCTTGAGCGCCACGCTGTAGGAGGTTGGTTAGTCCGTCTGTTTTTTGTTCAAGGGAATAGAACACTGACATCTTCTCTCTAGCGTCCTCCATCATGCGCATGATGGTCAATGTCGTTATTGTATTTGGGATCCCATTTATGCGCCCCGGTGTCACCATGCTGGGCAGATCCGCTGGTAGCTCTATCGTCACCTCTATGCGGGAAATAGAGACCGGTCTCCCGTGCACAAGTGAAATAAATCTGCAATCCCGTTAATCATCTTTATTCTGGTCATAGATTGGCATGCTGCAAACCTCTCTAGTGTATATGCCGTCCACCAGGTTCTCTTTCTAATCTCCGCCACTTGGTTGTTCGAATTGGCACGAGAGCTGCGATGCATGTCATTCTGCGTGGCTATTTTGACAGCCATTCCAAGGTAATTGCAGGAGAGCCCGGCGGAGTCGAAAGGGAGGACATAGACACCGAGTAAGACGAATGCTTGTACGCTCTCCATGCTTGCTATGGCCAACACGTCTGGGATGAGCTTGCACGCTTTATTGTACAGGGCCAATGCGAGGGCATCGTTGGCCGAGTTCTCGATGCCGTTTTTGCCTTGGTAAGTCCGTCGGAGCCCTCCGTGGTGGCTTATTTTCGAATCCAGATGGGAAAACTGGCAGCTGATGGCGCACACCATGAGGACGGTGCAGACCCATGGCGCATCTCTAACGCGCAGATCCCAGGGAGACGAATAAAAGTCAGTGAGGGCCTGGATGAGAGTTGCTTCGTCGAGGTAAAAGTAGTTGATTTGCACAAACTCGAAAAAGATTTCGAGTAGGTGGAAAACGGTGTCTGCTGGTGGGAAAACGGGCACCATGTCATTTAGCAACAAGAGCCGTGAATGGGGCTCTTGACACGGAGAGCCTTGCCCGGAAACATTTCGCTCGTACTTCTAAATGAGGAGACCATTTGTTAGCCGTGTCTACCAATGAGAAAGGTTGAGACGCAGGGGGTGGTTCTCACATCATCTGCAGATTTCTTTGCGTCGCCCAATACCTCCTGCCGCACCCGGTGAGCAAAGTGCTGATGTGACAGCTCCTTGAGAAGGCCTAAAACGTCAGAACAAGCACTGAAATGTTCAATATTCGCTGTGAGGCTCATACCGATTCCCGCTGTTGGCCCGGTCGCGTCCCTCCTGGCCTGGGCCCCACCTTCAGTCGCCTCCCGCTCACCAACGGTTGGTGATGGCGACTCGGACTGTGTCTTAATCACGGCCTGTTGGAGGTTGCGCTTGGTGCACTGCTCGACGCCCGTGTAATGTTGCACCAGGTACTCCAGGGTGCGGATCCTCTCGACGTCGAAAAACGTCACGGGGTTGAACGCCTCGGCCGTGAGAGCTCCGCCGTCGGAGCGCGCCCTCGCCGCCCGGGTCCGTTTGAAGGCGTCGCTGAAGGTGCATGGCCGGCTGAACTTCCTGCACCGGTCACAGGGCGCTCCCCCGAGGCACTTTTCCTTCAGTCTCCGGCAGTCGTCGCATCTAAAAAATAAACTTGTGAGAGACGGCCTCGTTTCAATCCAGGATGGCTTTTCTCCTCACGCTCTGGTCACCCTCGCAAACGAGGTCTTTGGTGCTGGATGTGAAGAAAACGTGGGAGACGACATGGTCGTTGTCAACTTGAGGCCGAGCCTATGCGCGTGATTCGAGACGGGGGGCGGCTATCGCAAGCATGCCAGGCGGGACAACACGCAACTTGACGATTATATGAGGAGATACCAATAAATGTTGAAGGAGGAGAAAAGAATCGCCATGATGCTTTAATGTAGTCACCGTTCGGTCACATAAGTTCCGGTCCGGTCCCCCCGGTTCCGGATGCTTTACCGGTCGCACCGCAATTCGGATGGCGCAACTCGGCCAGCGCCTTCAGTCGTGAGATTGACGGTTGCACAGGGCCCTTCATTTGTACTGCCAAGATGCACTGCCGGGGCCTCAATTGACAGTAGGGAAAGTACCATCACGTCTGCAATGCATGGAGTTGAGCCCGCTGTCAAGTCCAACAGCCACAGATAAAACAATCAATCGCCGCCGGGTGGGGATTCCCTGCATTTCACCCAGCGACCAGGGGCACAGATAGCGCTAATTGGAAAATGTTGCTGGGCATCGCAGCACTAAACTGTACCTAAAATTGTTCTAAACTGCGAAGAATCCAATTTTGCTCAACCAACAACTGATCTACTCGGCACACATGGCAGCAATCCAAGCTGGCTCTATTCTCAAGGCCGCCATTTGTACATTGAAGCCATTCGTGTGTTCATTTCCACCCCTGTCATGCCGTCGTTGGCTTCTTGTCCCTACTTGGCCTAGTCAGCCATGCTTCTGCCGCTCACACATGCCTCGGAATATAAGTTAGATCCCACGTCACTTTGCCGTATGCATCCCTAGAGCTGCATGAAACACGAGTTGCTCCGGCTCATCGAGTTCTCCACTCTTCGCCGTGCCAGAACTCCCCATCGTGGGCTGATTTCCTCGCCTCCGTCACGCCCCCGGCGCCGAACTGGGCCTTGTGCATCCGCCAGGCCAAGAGTGAGCAGCCCATCCTTCGCGCGCTCCCGCTCCGTGCTGCGGTTTCGCCCATGCAGGGCCAGATGGCCTCAATTTCACGCCGTGAGTATCGCCTCCCCTCTCTCTCTCAGCCCCAGTCTTCCGGTCACCCGATTTGCCGGGCTTTTCTTTTTTAATGTACGTCAACGTCGAGCACATGACGGCTTAGCTTGTGGCCTGGACATGTGATGGCGGTATATCCGGTTTTAAGCCAAGGTGACGAAATTCTTCTAGCCTTATCAAGCAACGTGCATGCCAAGGCGTCCTTTTGCCTGCCCTGAACATGACCGCACAGTACAACGGCTCCGGCGGTCAGACGACCGTAGGAGGCACATTTCCCGAGATTTGGGGCTTTAAATATTTTTAAACATGGCATCAAGGGGCATTATTCTGGAATAGCCATGCATTACACCAAGCGCTAACCTGGCCTGAAAGCACTCTGCCACGTATTGTTTCTCATCGCAGCTCCAGCTTCGTCCAGAAATAAGTAGCCTTGAGCATATTTGATATGGTAAGACATTATTCCCTGTCATGGGATATCTGGATCCTTTGAGGTGAGTGGGTGTCATGATGAAATAGTGTTATCAAGATGTATGAAATTTTCCTCCCTTCAGGAAAGAAGAGGCTCAACAAGGTAGCAAGGAGCGGATCAGACCTATACTTTCAAATCCTGTGGTGCTATTGCCCTCGCGCCAGCAGTCAACTTTGAAACCCAAAGGCAATGCAAGATAGGAACTCAAAGGCTTTCTCCGATAGAAATATAATCTAAAATTATGCTACCAATGATGGCTAGTCCTTGAATTTGATGAGCATCATATATTAGGAGGTGATCATTAACTTCCAGAGAACTACATTTTTATGGCCAGATGTTAGATTGGTCAGGGCAGCATGAGGCAGTGTGGTGGATTAGGTGGTGCCCGAGATATTCTCAAGCCTGAAACTGAATTATTCTTGGTCTAAATCTGATCCGGGCCATTGAGCCGTCTCAGGCATGTCGAAACTGAATGATTGTGGCTGCGAATCTGACCCAAGCCATTGAGTGATCTCAGGCACGTCGAAACTGAATAATCCTTGGTCCGAACCCAGCTCAGGCCGTTGAGACGTCTCAGGCCAACAGGCCGGCTCAGGTATGTCAGGGACTAACCCGGTACTCACCCCTTCTTCCATCGTCAAGAGCCTTACCAATGCCTGGTGCCTTTTGGCTGCGGCATGTTGTGCTGCAGTCCACCCACTATGATCCATTTCATTAACATTGGCCTTCCCTTCTGTCACCAATAGTCTCGCAACCTCTTCGTGCCCTTTAGCTGCTGCCAAGTGTAGCGCCGTCCGGTCTTGCTTGTCACGCACGTTCACATCTGCTTTCCCTTCTGACACCAGAAGCCTTGCCACTGCCTCGTGCCCTTTAAGAGATGCATAATGCGAGGCCGTCCTTCCCATTAAATCCCTCTGATCAATCCATCTGTTTAATTCTCCTATCAGTAGCCTTGCCACCTGCTCATGCCCTTCAATCGCGGCCAGGTGCCACACCGTTCTACCTTCCTTGTTTCTTACATCGGGTTCAGCCCCAACCAACAACAATACTTCAGTAGCTGTAGCTAACCCATTTTGAACAGCTGCTTGTAAGAGAATGTCTCGAAACTTCCCCGCTGTGATACGCTGCTCGCCGTTTTCGAAGAGATATACGTCGAAGCACCGATCTACCCATCTTTCCAATAAGCAAGCACCGGGACCATCAGTCAATTTTTTGAGAAATTGAGATATGGTCTTTCGTAAGTTTTCGTCCTTCTGACTACAATCTAGGTGATGTCTAAGATGGCTCAGAGCATATTTTGCTAGTGGTCTGCTGTCCAGATATTTTGTATAAACTTCAAAGTGCTCGTAAGTCCAGAGTTGCACGTCTTTCGATATCCCCGCCAGAGAGTTATTTACGACACAAAGCATGAGATATCTAATGCAAGTCATAGATATGCAAACATGGGTAGCTTTTGCGCTCATAAGAAAATTGGCATTTGCCACATCTCCGTATGGGTTAAGGTAAAATTCTCGAACCGTCTGATGCATGACCTGAACTATTCTTTTCTCTGCATAATCTTAGCCCAATGGTTCGGGTCAGGGCTGGGGTTAAGCCTAGTACCAGTACCATTATCATGTTTGATTTCTAAGAAATTGCCTCCGCATTGAATAATACGTTGCTCTGATGGAATGCACCTTTGGAACGAATCGTCCGAAGGGTTGAACTCAACATTAGGGTCATCAGAAACCCCTAGAATGTGGAGTAGTTCCGTTACGCCGAGAGGCCGTCTTCCGAAAAGGACGAATCCGAAAATCTTTACCGCGTCTGTAGGATATCGCTTGTCCCGGTTCATTTTCTTAAACATTAGTTTGTAAAATTCATCCAAGTCTGTTGGGAGCCTTTGAAGGGATTCGAATATCTGTTGCTCAGAGTAACCCTCTGCTGCGTATGTCTCGAGTTCCTCTCCAACTAGTTTGACCCATAAGAACACTCCTTCAGCATTTTCAACGATGTAGTCCATGGCTTGGGTAAATACTTGGGTAATATCAAGGTCATTTAAGAAGGAACGGGCAAAGTCAGAAATATCTTGCTTAGTCCTGTCTTGTAACCTTATAAAACCTTTGTGAGACGGGTTTATGCGAAGATCCAACTCTCCCAATGGCCGACTGGCAACGAATATTTTTGTAATACAATACTTCGTCTTTGAACAGAGTTGAAACAGAAGCTTCAGAATTTCACGTCTGTCAGTTTCCTCTGATTCGTCTATTGCATCGATTATCATATAGAATCGTCTCTCCGATGGGTAGTCATATATAGAGTTAAGGATCCTCTTGAGTGATTGGTAATCCCAAGTAATGTGACGACCATCGGAGCGCTGATTTCTATACTCTGCCTGAAAATGGTGGTAAAAGAAGGCTCCTTCTTGATCCAGAATATTGTAGAGAATCGATTGGAGCATTTTATGATGACTCCTCTGAAGCTCACCTTCTCTGTGGCTATAAAAGAACTTTGCCACGACGGCTGATTTTGCAACTGAGTCTCGTTCAAGTAAATTATTACCAAAATATTTGGTAAGTGTGCTCTTACCACTACCAGGCTTCCCCTGGATGTATAAGATTTGTGAGCTAGTTGAGATATACCAATGTCGATATTGCTCTTGCTCCCATATCCACTCGAATGATCCCTGATGCGCTTGTGAAATCTTGTTGGATCTTGTGTTCTCAAATCGAAGGCTATTTAAGCATTCTACATTAATTAGCGTGTTTTATACGCAATAAGTAGGATTGAGGCATACCTTTTCTTTCCTTATCATGTTCAATACATAATAATCCATCCACAACACCATTTATCTCGGAGTGAGGTTGACTTGTAAGAAAAATCTTAATCTTTGGAATGTGTTGCTGGAGGCTGTTGATAAACGCTCGAATACCTGGGATGAAGTTTTCTCTCTCATATTTTGGCGTATCTAACCCATCAATGATAATAAATATGTCTCGCTTCTCTTTAACAAGCACAGCTCCCAAAGCCGTCAAGAGTTCAGCTGCCGGACTCTCGATGATATTCAGCAAGTTCTCATCCGGAGCGTCTCCGACATTATACCCACGGGATTCCAAGTAGTCCACCGTAACCTTTCCAAGGGTCTTTGTACTATTTTTGCACTTCTCCCAGATGTTCTCGAAAACATCTTTGATAACATAATGGAAGAAACGTCGGATAAGTAGCGCCCCCCTGTCCTTCGACACATGATTAACCATTTGACGAAGGAGCGTGTGGACGAAATGAGTGGCGATTGATCCATGCCCGATTATAGATGAACAGAAAAAGTAAAGGGTCAGATAATCCGCCTCGGATGCCTTCTTTTTCTCTCCCTTGACAATGTGTGATGAAACCCGATCGATTTTGCATTCGGATCGACCAGACACCCAGAGCGCTGGGAAATTGGGAGTCTTCCATTTCTGGAAGTCTGTATTCTTAAAAACCCAGTGGAATGTTGGGTCGTTATGGTCCAGAGCTGGTATTTTGCTCATATGCTCGTCTTGGTCCACTGATAATGATAAAAGGAGTTGATCAAAATTCAAGTCGTCAACCGCAAACCGAAGATCTGCCTGCTTGATAGATTAGAATAAGAGACTGCAATTTTTGGTCCTTGTTCAAAAGGAAGGGCCATACATAGATATTTCTGGAAATGTCATCACTCTCGCTAGATCCACTGCCGGATCCACCGCCAGATCTATGTCCGAAGGTTAATCCCATTGTCACCGGAAGACTCGTCGGGTCCAAGTATGAAAGGAGCTCCTTTGCACACCCTGCTGCTGCTGCTGCTGCATAGTGCTTCCATGCGTCATCACTATAAGAGTCTGCGTAGTCATAAATACCACGGATGACAATGCAAGAAAATTCGCACATTGGCCCGGCTGCTTCCGTCTCCAAACATAGTATGTCACCTACATTCTGGCCAGTCAGGTTCCTTTTTGTTGCACTCCGCATCACCCGATCTCCAGACGCAATAAGCCCATAATGAAACTTTGGAGCGTGGGATTCGCGGGAAGGTCTTACAACCTCCACCTTGTCGCGTCTCTCGTGTGGGGGCGCATCTGCCATGCGAACAGACACAGGTTCAAAGAGAATATCTGTATCTGCTGGTGGCCGTCTATAATTCGAGAGCCCAGGTCCTTTTTGTAGCATCCTTGACAAGAATTTATTGACCTTATTTTCGCGCACCATGTGATCCGATCGCATTACCCCAGCAGCGCTCCTCAGGAGACGCGGCGGTGGCCATAAAAATCCTTTAAGAATAAAGCCCTCGTCGGTGTCCTTTCCCAGGTCATATTGGACAACACCACCGTATTGCCCGTCAGGCATGCTCAAAACCACATCACCCAAGCGAATGTCGTGCTTGTCGCTAGGAACTCCTCCGCCAATTCCGACAAGAAGTCGCCATTTGATAAGTGGAAATGTGCGCTCCATGTTGGTAGCGACAATTGCAGCGGCACCTTTTCCTGAGTTGCCTGAAAGGCAGGCAATCACAACATTGTGACCACTGAGCTCGCCAAGGAAGTATAGATTTGTGTCACCTTGTTTGGTGGGCAGGCGGGGATGTTCGCGATCCAACATGTAGCGAACAGCACTCATCTCAAATTCCATGGCACACACAACTGCGGTATTATAATCTTCGTAGGTAAGCCGATTCTCAAGGTTATCACCAGCGGCTTGCGCGTGATACCCGTCATATTTGCGGCGCTTCTTGGGTTCCCCATGTGCACCCAAAGCATAGCCATCCTCGTCGTGTCGGCGTTTCTGGGAAACCCCGTCCATTAGAGTTGTAGGTAATGCGATAAGCTAGCAGCGACACAAAACCTAAGTTGTTTGAAGATGAAATTACTCAGGCTTCAAAATTTGACCCAACGACTCGGCAAGGCTGTAGGCAGCTGTCGCTTACTAAGAATAATGAGCTCCTAAATAAACATCTTATTTGTTCGAACAGGACGCTAATGCAAGTCACATGAGGCAGAACTTGAAACCCCTCCTGACTCTACATTCTGGATTCTACAACTACAAGTACTCTTCCGCAGAAGTGTAGCATGACTGCGCGTAAAAGACCATCATATGCATAATCCGAAGCACAAAGATCTGATTAATCCGAGGGGCAATTACGGTGTATGTTTTACTTTTACATAAGAGATTGCGTATCAAATAGACTATTCTCCTCTCTAGTTGCCATGATGTTCTTATTTTATCCGTGACAACCTTTCTCGGATCCGCACTTCTTGAGGCTTTTCGACAGGGGGGAGTTCAACCGTGACGATGGGCCTTTCCTTCAAGAAATTTGTAATGGTCTTGACCAATTCTTCCAGGGAATCACCAATTTGTTCCTTCAACCAGCTTTCCGCCTTCTCCACAAGCATCTCCCAAGACTCTTCGTCCTCTTTCAGCTCCGTCTTGATGAAAGTCACCGCGCAACAAGTCGCCAATACGTCTTCCTTCTTCGCACTATGAGCCACGGCGCCAGGAAGCTCGAGCAGCAAGGCCGCCGCGGAAGTGACCCCCAGGATCCTTTCCAAGTCGGCGCCCCAGGTCCAGTTGCCAATGAAGGTCTGAAGGGCAACGATGGCCTGGAGTTTGTCCAAAGGATCAACACCAACACCAACAGGCGCGGTGGTATCAATGAGTGCATATGCCCTTGGCGCGCCATCCGATTGTCGGGAAGAGCGTCCGTGTCTAGTCCCACCAGGTATTATCCTCCCCTGGCTGTGTGGAGCATTCATAACGAACTCCTCCGAGGTTGTCGTGGTAGAAGGCATAGTTCGACTAGGAGCCGCGCCAAACGCACCCATCGGGAACCCTCTGCTGGCGGTTCTGCTAGAGCTTGGTCTTGGGGAGTCGTCACAAGCATCACTTTTGGTCATTATCCTTTCTATCTGCCTTTCGTTGAATTCGGGGGGCGGCTTCGCACTCGGAAGGTTCCGGAACTTGAGCAGAAAGTCGGCGCTGTATGCAGCTTTGTTGACCCTCACAACCGAAGCGGGTGCTCCAGCCGTCGATTCTGCCGCAGCCTGGCTCTTGCTTGAGCTTGCGGGTGCAACCAGAGTTTTATTCTCGGGCGTAATCACATTCTTATCCTCTCTCGCGGCAAGGCTGAAGGCTATGGCATCGGCGGCACCAGATGAAGTCCCCGGTTCATCATCAAATGAATACTTCGAGCTTGTGGGCTGAGTGGGAAACCGGCATCTCCTGACCGCAGTCCGAGATAGGCTCGCTCCCACCTCAGGCCTCCTGAATACAGCCTTGAGCACCTTTATTTCCTCTCTGGTTTGGCCGATGGACCCATCCGCTGTTTCTTCAACGCCAACGAATGAGCACCACTTGCCGCCGACTTGAAATCTCAGCCCCAACCTGACAGCCTCCCTCTCTGCAATGTCAGAGAATCTGCCCTCAAACTTCTTCTTCAGAAGCTCGCCGTTGCTGTCCTTGGCCTCCGCCAGCCAGCCGCGGCCATCCTCCAACTCCCTAATCTCCTTGCGGGCAGCGAGCTGGTGGATCGTAGACGACTCCTTGTCAAGTTTGACAATGGGGATCTCCAACACTAGAGGCCCGTTTGTGCTTGTGCCTCTCAGTATGACCGACTCGGGCTGCCTATCAGGAGTAGAATCCGAGAGTATGACATAAACGGTGGTTCTGCTAAACGGATAGAGCTGTGGGATCACAGAGGGTGTCTGAAGGTATTTGGGGACTGGAATTGACGGAAGGTGATCGTACTTTTTGCCAACACCACTGGGCGTGTCGACAACTGGACCATCTTCACTATCTTCAAAGTCAGGGTCAAAAAGCGAGGTAGGCTGTTCGACCTCATTGTTATCCGACCTTCCTTCATTCTCGGTCAAAGTTGGAATACTGAACGGGTCCGAGACGTTCTCAACCATCACAAAGTCTTCGTCCTCGGGATTTTGCTCATCGTTCTCCTTGTACTTGATCTCGAGGCGGTAGTCATGAATGTGTGGTAAAAGAGCAGCTTTGAGCATTCGGATAACCTTCTTGCTCATCCTTTCCGAGTCCTGCACCATCTGCGCAAACCCGTTGCCGGCGCGGGCGGCTCCTTCAATCATCGCAGTGCTGGTGCCAGACCCGATACCCACGGTGAAGACGCGGATCGCGTTTGCACTCTGGGCTACGCTTTCGCTGATCAGCGTGAATAGCCGCTGCTGGTCCGTAATCTGGCCATCCGTCAGAAGGAAAGCCTCCAGGTTCATGTCTTTGTATCGCCGCTTGAATGCATCCTCCATGGGCTCATAGACGCGCGTACCTCCCATGTCGGCCTCAAAGGAGTTTACGTGGGCAACGGCTGCTTCAAGGGTATCTTCACCATATGTCTGAGCCTTTTCCCACAGAAAGCTGTGCGTGTTTCCGAAACTGCAAATGTTGAACTTGATTCCAACCGGGAGAGACTTGAGAAATATGTTGAGTGCAGCAACTAGATTTTGCATCTTGGACCCGCGCATGCTGCCGCTCCGATCGCAGAGGAAAACAATTTCGGGCTTTTCTGCTGGGAGCTTGAATTTGGGCACAATTGTGGCCATCAAAGCGCGCTGGTTGGGAAGCGTTGGGTGGGTTTCAATCAAGGCGACGGGCTTGAAACTCTCAGTAGTCGCCACTTCGACGACGAAGTCCTTGTCAAGATTGACTGACTCTTGAGATAGAGTTACCGAGCCCTTTCTCGGGGAGGGGTCTAACGGGGACTCGGAAGTTGTGCCGATGTTCATGAGGATGGGGTGAGAGGGCGATTGGATCGACTTGATAGTTGCACCTCCCGGCATCTCAAAATCGACGGTAATAGAAATCCCCTCTTCCTTGACGGCAGAGGCTTCTTTCTCAAAGCTAACGGTTTCCGTATACCGCGGAGCAATATGGGTTGGTATGGTAAAACGCACCCCATCAAACTCAGCATCATGATGAAGTTCGCCGAGGTAAGTGATTTCAATTATCGCTTTTTCTCCCGCCGGTATATTTCCAATAGTCATAGCAAAGACATCGGAAGCCTGCAAGGACTGTCCCAGTAGAACAGCTGTCTTCCCCTCAGCTTTAGCGCTCGAGTACTCCTCGTTCGCCTGTTGGCGCTCTTTGACAACGGCATTGATGATGCGGTCGCCGATGGTGCATTTGAACGCGACAACGGAGACTCCGTCGTAGAGTGGGAAAACGTAATTGATTTCATCGAGAGCCTCCTCTTTGGAGGGGTTGACAAAAGTTTGCGTGAGAACTGTTCGAGAAACAGTCTCGAGGATATTGGTGTATACATCTATTTTGACCTGCGGGAGATATCCACGCGTATTGTAGCAGCCGCACAGAGAGGCCTCTGGTT
This sequence comes from Calonectria multiphialidica, assembly GCA_020623665.1. Classification (NCBI taxonomy): domain Eukaryota; kingdom Fungi; phylum Ascomycota; class Sordariomycetes; order Hypocreales; family Nectriaceae; genus Calonectria; species Calonectria multiphialidica. The sequence goes on along the minus strand of JAHVYC010000053.1, from coordinate 309,627 downwards.
GGTACCTTCCGCCGCCGCGGGTCATTCGTATTGGGATTTGTGCCATTGTGGTTTTTCTCTTGTTCATGGAGAGCGAAAATTCCAACGTCGAGGTCGTAAGATCATAGTCTTAATATTCGTACCGTCGGTCCCAGGCAGCAACAATCCGCCCAGGCAGCATTTTAGCGCGCGATTGGTTGCGTGACAGCTGCCGCAAGTAGAAATCGCCAGGCCTGCCAGGGATTAAATAGCCGAGGCGCCGACAAACGACAAACATGACAAGGGCCTTGAAGACAAAGATGGCGACAAGGATTAAATTCCGCGCTCAATAAGAGAAGCCTCCAGGATATGTGTCGCCAGCTGCATTATGCTGCGAAGAGCCGAAAGTTGTTGTCTCAAAAGCGGGGTGAGTTCTTAGTGCTTATCACCGATAGCGTTCTTGCTGCTGAATTTGGGGACGCAAAATATCACCCAGCATACCTATCACATATCAGTCTATCAAAAGCAACCTGTCACTAATCGTTAGAATCAAGTCCATGCTGCAGCGTAGTCGAAACGATGCAAAACAATCTCGAGTTAAGCTTAACGGGCAAGGAACAGTTTCACGGACACACATTCATATTACACTCAACAATCACATTTGCAGATCCAAAAAAGAATTGACCATAAGGTTTTATTTTTTTTAAGGCGAGGTCATATATATACAGCAGAAGCTTCAATACCAGCTCCTTGCCCAAAGGTTATGCTTTCTTGAAATAAAGCTACACGCTCTACGTGTTTCTTCGGTACTCATCGGAGCATTCGTAAACTACAGTCTTCGCTTCCCTGGCGCTTAAGCATGGATGGGGGTGAAGCTGCGGCGGGCCTTGGAGCCGCGCTTGGCCTTGCGCTTGGTGCCGCAGCGGGAGGCGCCAGAGCTGGAGCCAGTGCTGGCCTTGCTGGTGGCAGCGGCGGGGGCAGCGGTGGAGGAAGAGGCAGCGACAACGGGGGCAGCAGTCGTCTCAGAGGCGGCGGCGGCGGTGGCCTGGCTGGAACCGGCGGCAGCAGAGGTGGCAGCAACGGAGGAGGCGGCGGCGGCGGGGGTAGACTCGGAAGAGCCACCGGTGGCCAGGGCGGTGCCGGAGGTGGCGGTGCCGGTGGACTTGATGGCAGAGCTGGCCTGGGTGACCTCAGTGGCGCCGGAGATCAGAGTAGGTCCGGGGATGTCGTAGGTGCTGGTGGAGGTGTAGATGTTGACCAGGATACCGGCGTCGTCGGTCTTGTACAGAGCAGTACCCTTGACACCATCGGGAACCTCAGTGCCGGAACCAGTGATCTCGAGGTTGAAGCACTGGGGGTAGTTCTGAGCACCGTCCGAGTTCCCGGCCGAGTGGAGGGCGATGATCTCGTGTCGGAGAACGTAGAAACCAGGCTTGATGTTCTTGGGGACCTGGACGAGCCAGCCGTTGCTGTTGTCGATGAGCTGGTCGGAGGCGTAGGTGCCGGGGCTGCCAGCGCCGTCAACGAGACCCTTCTCGCTGATCTTGAAGAACTCGAGCGAGGTCTTGTCGACGGCCTCACAGCCGGAGTCGCTGCAGGCAGCGAGGTAGTCGATGACGGGACCCTTGTGGGACTCGGGCCAGGCGGTCCACTGGATGTAGATGCTGTCACCGGCGGCGACCTGGGCGTGGCCCTTGGCGTTCTCGGAGTTCTTGTGGCAGATGATGTCGGAGGAGCTGTAGGCGTCAGGGGCGACGAAGCCGTTGTCGGTGGCGCCGGTGGCCCATCCAACGACGACGGGAGGGTTGCTCTCGTAGGGGTAGGTGGTGACGTCGTAGCCGGCGTACGAGACACCGTTGATGACGATGTTCTCGACGTGGCCGTGGGCGGCAACGGTGGCAGCACCGGCCAGGAGAGAGAGAAGAGTCTTGGAAGGCATCTTGAATGTGGTGGTTTTGATGAGTTGGGGTTTGAAGAAACGGGTGTTCAAAGTTGAGTGTGATTTGCGTGAAATGAATGCGTGATCCGACTAGCGGTTGAGAGAATGGAAGCAACTTCAATCAATGAAGTGATCAAGAGAATGGCAAAGAAAGCAAAACCTCGAAGAGGGCAAGAGAATGTACAGAAAGCTGATAGAATGAGCCTGGGGAGGAAAAGAAGAAGGACGTTGTGAAGCCGGGCGGATGGTGTCGTTTTATATCACATCTCTGCCCCAGTGGATTTCCTCCCGTCCTCGCCCCTCCCTGGCTGGTCCCGCCGTCTAACATGGCGACGAAAAGCTATGATCCATGATCCCTTGGAGATGGACCCGGGGCCATGGGTCGTCGGAAGTCGAAGCCGCGGAGGAAGAGGGGCCGACATGAGGCGTCGTTTCAGCGTCGGCAAAGATGGGTCGGCCGAGCAGGGGTGCTGAGGGCCGGACAGCCGTAGTGGTGTTGGCGGTGTTGGTGGTGTTGGTGGTGCTGAGGGTGGTGCTGATGGTGGTCGAGCCGGGGTAGATCGATGGATGCAACAATGGTAGCTGAAGGAAGCAAGGGTTACGTATGTCAAAGGTCTTGGCTCTTGGAGATGGCGGCTTGGCGGTTGGTTGTTGGATTTGAGGGGGCGGCGTTGGTGTTGGTGATGATGACGGCGTGGTGGGTTAGATGCCCAGTGCTCCCAGGGATGGATGTAAGGTTGTATTTAGACATTTAGCTTTAGAACCAAGAGTAATTCCCCCCATCCGACGCCTAAATTGCAGCTGAAGATGGCACTGGGTAGACAGCATCCTCGCTCGGCAGGAAAAGACTGTCTGTAGACAGCAGTGAGCAACGAGCAGAGCGAGATAGGCGACGGCCATTCTGACTGATCCGTCTTGGCAGATTCATCCCATCTCGCCCAGGGATAGCCCCCGTTAGAGACCGTCAGCCAGGGGCTCGATCTCCCTCCTATCTGTCATTTCATCCAGAGAATGCAGGTAGACCTGAAACCAAGAGACGTGTAGACGGACCAGGGAACGTTGAAAGAAGGACGGAGGAGAAGCAAGTGGGGACGAAATCGAGATGACAGCGTCCCCTCCAATGGATCCAGCTTAGCGTGCGTGTGGCTTGCATCAGAAACCCCTACTGCACAGTAAATTTGCATGCTTGCAGACGAGCGCTATACATGTATACCTACAGCACCCCGTCCAGCGGCTACCGCCAGTGGGGAAGCCTCCTAAATTTACGTATAATCAAGCCCTGCCGCGAGTTAGGCGCCCCCTGACGGTCAGCCCCAGGCGCGACCCCAGCGGCCCGGCCCAGCGGCTCTCTCACTGGCCCTCTCACTGACCACACGGCTGTCGAGATCCGCGGGGCAATTTTTTCCGTCGGCGGCTGGTTGGCTGGCTGGTCTGGCCCACATCTGGCCGCTGGCGATGGAGCCTCGCTGTTTGAGGACCCTGCAAACCTGATCAAGTTTGTGCATTTGCCCCGAGAACCCATCGCGACCCTTGCGCCAAGAAGCATACCTTCAGACGAGACGCCGGCGATTCGGAAATAACAGTTTTTTTCTGTGATCCTTTGATCCTTTGGCCTTGGCTTTGGCCTTGGCCATGTTCTGTGTATAATGCCCTCCCCACCGCCGACCACATGGCAGCGGTGTACTTGTCCGGCCGTGGTTGTTCGGCCATTTGTTCATCAACAAGTCCATTAATTTAATTTAAATTCTCCTGCCCGGCGATGCATCCCCCCTTGCGGCGATCGAAACGATCTCGGTCGGCGGTCGCAGCAAAAGCTATGGTCGTCGGAGCCGAACCCCACCGTCACAGCACACACACACCACACGCTGAAGCATCATGAAACTGCGTCAAAAGTTCGACACACGGCAGATCGGCACCGCAAAATGGCACTCTAATGGTTTGAGTTGACCGCAAAACCTGAGGAAAGAAAGAAAAAAATTTGCATCATGTGAATAAATTTGACAATAAAAAATAATAATGAAAATTGTGAGAAAAAGAATGGAGACACAGGTATTCGGCTTTCTTCGTTAGCGGCCAAACAAGAATGCGAATGCGAATACAGCCGGCACTTGTCACATTCAACTACCAGCAGTGGCGTGGTGTGACGTGCGAAAACGGGCGAGTTCGGAGCGGTCAAGGCGCCAGCAGTTCGTCCAGATGCCGAGCCGCCCTCACGAACCGTTCATTACACGACGGCATGTAGCATCCAGAAAATGTGCATTAAAAAGAAATAATTCCTTCATTTGCCCGCCGAGCAATGCTGCCTCTTGGCTTGCCCACGCGGTTGGATTGCTGGCCCTAATTTCCGCCCCTATTCGGTTGGGCATCACATTTCGCTAGTCACCTGGCCAAGCCCAACTTAATCACGGGGAGGGAACGACAGATGCGAAAATCCCTTCTGTCTTCCTCCTCTCTGTTTTTGGCGATTGGAAACTCGATATTCGCATCCCCGTCTCCCTCACGATAAGAGAAAGGGAAAGGGAAAAAACCAATATTCCCCAAATCGGCATCCACTGACGCGCGCCATCAAATCACCCACCATGTCCCTACATGAGACGCCGGCTGGGGCCTCGCTTGCACACCTGGAACAAGGGGGCGAGAAGAACCCTGTCAGCAACAGCCAACCTGCAGCCGCTGTACCTGCAGCTGATGATGCCGCCTCTGCTGCAGGGAGCACAGAAAATATGGTCAGCGGCGGTAGTGGTGGTGGTAACGGTGGTGTTGATGATGTCAACAACGAAAAGTCGAGCCCACCCGGTGCTAGCAGAGGCGATGGCAGAAGCGATGGCAGCAGCGACAGCGACGCGCCATCCGGGCGGCTAGAACCAAGCGACGCATTCACCCATCACCAGCTGTTCTACATCTTTGTCCTGGACGGGCTAGGCGGCATGCTGCTGTCTGGTGGCGTCAACTTTGCCCTGGCCTACGGTAGGTTAAAACTCTCTTTTTTGCACGTTTCACTACAAGCAAGCAAAAGCTAACGCCCAAAATGTAGCCATGTACACGACCCAGAACACTGTGAAGAACCCCATCCGCCTCTTCCAGCTGCCCAACACCCTCGCGGGCGACGCCGCCGTCACCATCATCGTGCAGTGCATCCTGACGTGGTTTGTCGAAAAGGCCCTGGTGGCCTACGACCTGTCGAACCGCTCGGTGCAGCCCATTGGCTTCCTGCCCGAGCCCACCGCCGCCTGGCAGAGGCGCCTATTCTTCCTTGACGATGCAGGCGACGCAGGTGATGCAGGCAAGAAAACAGGCGTGGTCGCGACCCTGGCCGGCCTGGCCCAGCAGGCGCTTCGAGGCTTTCTCCTGGCCGTCGCAGGCTTCTTCCTGCTGTGGCCCGCCTCGGTCGGCATCCTGACCGCATTCGGCAAACACGCCGGGGGCGACTACACGTACGGGGACCGCTGGACGCCGCAGGTCTTCAAGCTCGTGTTGGGCGGGCTGCTAGGCCTACTGACGACGCCGCTGATGGCCATGTTCTGGCTGATCAAGGCCGGCTGGGAGGCGCAACCGCAAGCCCGGCGCGGTGCAGCGCAGGTGTGAGTTGTCGAATGAGCCATGCGATGCGATGCCACCGCACGAAACGCACTTGGCGATCCGCTGGTTCGCCAAGCCCTTCGTTTCAACCACGGCGGGATGCCACGCGGTACCACGCGATGCATCGTCTTGGCGCGCGCGCACCCGAATGAATGAATGAAACAGAACAAAACTTGACGGGAATACGCACTCGGAACCTCCATGCCGCTGATTAATATCACCTCGTGTTATTAATCCACCACCAGAGGAGCCGTGAGGTGGTAGCGACGGGCTCCAGCGCATAAACACCTCGAGGATCCCAATCTACCAAGAAAGGTAGACTTTGCGGCGGGGCAGCCAACCGGGTTATTGTTATTTTTTCCTTCTTCACCTGAGCAAGCGACATTGCGCAATTCCTTGCCAACGACCTGCATCGCATTCTTCGGCGCCTTCATAGAATCCAGCGACCGGGCAATTTCCAAAATAGAAACCCTCCCCCTCGTCGTCCCCCATCGACGATCAATGGTGGAAAGTCGACGTGGGAAATTATCCGGCTTCGGGAGGGCACTCAGGCTCCATAAGGCTGACGACGACCTGTATATCCAAAACGTGAGCCGTCAATCACCCGATTCTGGCATCTTGGCGATGCGATTCGTCGCTAATCGACATGGTGCCATTACCGGCATCGTTTTGTTTTTTTTCCTTTGGGCATTCATCATCTAGGAAATGAGGGGCTTTGGGATACTGGATCAACTCTGCGACAAACCGTTGCAGAATGACGTGACGACAATAGACGGTTAGATTCTTGAACGGCCTCAAGGCCGACAGGCCTAATAAGAGTAGTAATAATATTAATTTCTGCATGCTACTACCTGGTTTTGAGCGTACCACGTGTTGCCGCAATATGTGCATGCATTGCAAGTTCTCTTCACCCAAGGCCTGAAGTTGCTGCGGCGGCTGCCTTTGAAATGGTTTAGATGTCTTGTCCCAGCCAGCGAATATTTGCAGTAGTTTAGCTGATGGATGGTAAGTTAATTTTGGGGAGGGTGCCAAGAGAAAGACACGAGTGACCTTTTTATTTCCTCTCTTCATGATCAACGAATAGCGGCGACTTGAGAGTAAAAGTCAGATCCTATGTTGCTATTCATTCTGCATATGCTTGAAAGTGCCAATTTTTGCATTATTTAACCTTGATATGCTTCTTCATTAACTAGTTGAAGCGGGATGAAAGCTTCTTTTTAAACTTGTCTGCACAATAGAATTCCACACAATTAAGCATACTCAACAACACACTTGTGATGCGCAGACCTGAACACTAAACAAAGCTATTGTAGTCTAATAACATTATTGATTTTTTTCAAGGATAGGATTAATTATTATTCCCTTATTCACAGCATCTAGTTTTCTGCATCTTAAATATTCGAGATGCAGCTCATGTTTATCGCGATGCTCCCAGGTAGTTGAGAACCCTGGTGGGCCGCTGTGGATCAGTGGAGCCGCTCCCCAACCACCAGCACGTCATAGGTTGTTATGCCGCCCTTATCTAATCTCGACCTCATCAACCATCACAACAAAGACTCATCCAGTGACCATGACGCTCTCGGGGCTGTTGAAATGCTCCCTCGTGGGCCTCGCGGCCTCCGTCGCCGCCGTGGATGCGCACCCACGCGTGGCGAACACCGAATTCCAGGCGTTCCACAGCAGCCAGGTCACGCGCCGCATCGACTCCCCACACAAGGCACACCAGGCCATCAACATCTCGGTGCCCGTGGACCACTTCCACAACGAGTCCATCTACGAGCCGCACTCGCACGACAGCTTCCCGCTGAGGTACTGGTTCGACGCGAAGCACTATCGCGAGGGCGGCCCCGTCATTGTGCTCGCCTCGGGCGAGACCAGCGGCGAGGGTAGGCTGCCTTTCCTGGACTACGGCATCGTGGCCAAGCTGGCCGAGGCCACAGGCGGTATCGGCGTTGTTCTTGAGCACCGCTATTATGGCACCAGCTTCCCGGTCCCCGACCTGAGCGCAAAGAACATGCGCTTCCTGTCCACCGAGCAGGCCCTGGCCGACACCGCCTACTTTGCCCAGCACGTCAAGTTCCCCGGCCTGGAGCACCTCGACCTCACCGCGCCCAACGCACCCTACCTCATCTACGGAGGATCATACGCCGGAGCCTTTGCCGCCTTTGCCAGAAAGGTGTACCCCGACGTCTTTTGGGGAGCAATTGGCTCATCGGCCGTCACCGAGGCCATTATCGATTACTGGGAGTACTACGAGGCTGCCCGTCTGTTTGCCCCTGGCGAATGCGCCCCTGTCACCCAGAAGCTCACCCACATTATCGACAACATCCTCCTGGGAGGTGACAAGAAAAAGGCCCAGCTTCTCAAGGACGTGTTTGGCCTGGGAGAGCTCCAGGATGCTGACTTTGCCAATGTCCTCATCCAGGGCATCTCGGGTCTGCAGGGAACCAACTGGGATCCTGCCGAGGACAGCTCTGATTTTGGCTACTACTGCAGCAGCATTACCACCGACGACGTTCTCTTTGCTAGCACTCGCTCCTTTGCCCCCATTGTTAGGGACCTTGTCAAGGCTGGCGGCTACGAAAAGGAGGCAAAGTCGCTCACAAACTACATGCTGAACTACATCGGCTACATTCGATCGCACATCAAGTCCGACTGTTCAGGACAGAGTGTTTCGGATTGCTACGCCGACGAAGATCAATACAATAACATTGGTTTCGCCAATTCGGAGGGGCGTGCCTGGACCTATCAGACATGCACACAGTAAGTTCAACCCAACTTTCGTTTCGAACTATTCATACTTACCAACTCAACAGATGGGGTTACTTCCAGACTGGCTCCGGTGTTCCCAAGGGCCAGCTTCCTCTCATCTCCCGCCTGATTGATTCCAAATACACCACCAAGTACTGCAGAAAGGCCTTTAACATTACCACGGCTCCCAACATCGAGTCCATCAACAAACTTGGCGGATTTGGCTTTAGCTACCCCCGAGTTGCCTTTATTGATGGTGCTTACGACCCGTGGCGTGCTGCTACCCCTCACCGCATTGGCCTCCCGCCCAGGGCTTCGACATCCAGTGAGCCATTTGTGCTCATCGACTACGGCGTTCATCACTGGGACGAGAATGGCCTGCGACCTGGTGACAAGGCCGTTAGCTTGCCCCCGCCATCAGTGAAGAAGGCTCAAGACGAGCAAGTCAAGTTCGTCAAGGAGTGGTTGAAGGAGTGGAAGGCGCAGAAGACACAGGAAGACGAATATCCTGGCGAGTTGTAGATCAACGCCCAGGTTTAGATGTACCTTTTGCGTTGATATTGTGAATGAGAATATTCGAGCTTTTATCATACCAGCTAGACTAGTGATTTGCACTTTCTTAAATCTCAACGTTCAGCGCTTAGACTCGGTGTGCTATCTGAATATTGACTAGCCGTTGGAAATGAAATTTCAAAATGGAGTTATTGAATCTAGACCCCCATCATACCTTGTTGCCTCGGTATCATAAGTGGATAATGAGGTATCTGATAAAACTTGACCTGCTACAACAACGCGTTTTGTATCAATATCTGGTATGTCATCTGTTGCAACGTTGTCTTGGTAACTTATAATTAATTTGGGCAAATCTGACTCTGACATGTAGCGTGCTGCGTTCTTCTACCTGCCTCCTGATTGAGCTCCTATTTTGTTTGGTTTTATCCGAGCACCGAAAAGCAGGCTAATTCTGCGGCCCAATGAGGAAGGTAACCAGTGGAAATTGAACTGCAGCAGACCAAGCCGTCGGTTTCTTCACCAGCCCACCTCCTCAGCCCAACGGCCGGTTGGGGCTAGATGTCTGCGAGACATTGGATCTCTCGGCAGTTCGTCCCACAAACTAAGCCCTAGAATCAGGGGGACGAGGCGCATGCAAGCAATGTGGCGTCTTCGTTAGCGGGTATTAAAATTGCGCCGTTGGTCGAGAACCGTTGAGGGCCGTTTAGGGCCGTTCCTGGCCTGATGCACCTTTCATGTGGTGGAAGAGCATCAAATGACGAATGTGTATGTGATCGACAAATACTCAAAAATATGCTTCCGGTCGAATAGGTGTCCATAAGATGCCGAAAACAAGATTCCGACGCATTGTTCCGGCTCTATATTCTTGATAATTATCTGTGAATGCGATTGCCAGTGGCAAGCGGATACGTGATGCCGGGCTAGTGGCGATAGCTCAGCTAATATTTGTGTGTTTTGGGTTTGGCGTGTTGTAGCTTTCGATAGTGTATCCCCCCGACTGTTCGGGTCTCGACCTAAGTCGAAAAACTTCACAAGAAGAGCGAAGCTGAACTACACGATGCGCAATAAAACTGCGGCCCCTTTGGTGTGTAACTGCCCTACTCGGGATGTTCCGGTAGTAAGGAGGTGTCAAGTAGGGCCAAGTATTTAACACACAACCGTCCCCTGGATCTTGGCAGTGGAATTCATTGGCGAGCGCTCTTCATCGTGTGTGTATCTAAATTCACGACTCGATCACAACAAGACCGTCATCATGCAGCACTGGCAACTGATTCTCGCCTTTGTCGGCCTGGCCGCTGCCGGCCAAGCAGCTCAACCTCACACTGAGAAGACCTGCTTTACCGCCATGTGCTCCGACTATGTCGAGCACGTCCCAACCCATTCCGCCTACTCCAAGAAGTCATACCCCGTCTACAGCACGGCCTACAGCCAGAAGAAGGTCACCGTCACCCCCAAGGCCAGCACAAAGACTGTGACCCGCACAGTCGTCACCACAGTCGACACCACTGCGGACGCCAAGACGGACACGGTGCAGGTGGTGACTACCGACGTCGAGACCTCGACCATCACTTCGTCGATGACATTCTATGTCACAAGCACTTCCACCTCTACCAGCTCTGTGTCGACCACTACAACTGTAGCAAGCTACGACTCCTTTGCAGCAGTTCAGGATTCAGTGCAGGGCGGCTCAATGGCCGGCAACTCCGGTGCCGGCGGCGGAGTTGCCGTAAAACGCAGCGATGAAGCTGCCGGTCACCGCGCCGGCTCTGGGTCTCTGCTGGCAAGGCACGCAGGAAAGTCCGGCGTTTCTGGACAGGGCAAGCTGCACCCCAAGGAGGTGAACTGCGTCGTCACGTCCTTGGTCCCCAAGACCATTGTCTACACCAAGACAAAGCCCGCAAAGACCATCACGGCACACACCCCCACCAAGGTCGTCACCTCGATCTCTACCCTGACAGCCACCAGCACCGTGGTCCCGTCGGACGTGACAGTCGTGACCACCTCTACAACCGTCGTGACCGTGGACACGACCGTCTTCCCCAGCACCACCATCACATCGTCGGCCACGACGACCGACACCGTCACCGTAGTTGTGGCCACCGAGTACGCCGCGTGCAGCAGCAACAACTACGTCGACAGCGAAAACTACACTGGTGGATTCTCCGGCCCCCAGCGTCCCAGCGGCATCAACGAGGTCGATTTCTTGGCCAGCAGCCCGTACAACTGCTGCACTCAGTGCTTTGGCACGAAGGACTGCATCGGAGCCATCTTCGTTGGAAACTTGGGCATCTGTGGCATGATGGTTCGATCGAACCCCCTCCTCTGCCCCAACAACAGCCCCTGCCATGTTTCCGTTCCTTATCATTCCACCTCCTCCTCCAACTACGTTCTTGTGAACGGCAATGGACTCCAGTGGAAAAACTAAAACTACGCGGGAATATAAATAATATTGGTGGTACTCAATATGCCTTAAAACAAAGGCGTATTTTTATGCGCAGCCCTTTATTTTACTCTTCAAATGTCTTAATATTTTGTCATGCACAAAGATTATATTTATATACGAGAGGCATCAATTAATTTTCTCATGCTTGATGATCAAATTTCACTATCCATGTACTTGGTAGCTGCTCTGGTGTCGGAGAGAAGCCTTTGCCGTTAGGCACCATCTAATAATATGCACCCCATTGAAATAATAGCTCGTTTGTTTATCGTCTCCTTAAGAGTTTGTTCACGGCGTAATTGCTGAGACCAACATATACTGGAGGTGGGATCAGTGACCTCCAGCCGTTATTGCGACACCAGAAGACGTGGAACCAGCCATACCTCGATTCTCGTGCAAGCGAGGCCGCATTTTAACAATATCATTATCTATAGACCGGGCCTGGGCAATCTTTTCAGCTACCCGAGATCTTGGAAAGACCCCTATCAAGTACCAACTCTCACTTGTATGTAACTTTGGCTTCGAAATGTTGAATGCGAAATATTCAGCTTTTACTGCGCTGACTTGAGGAGTGATGTATACTGGCTGGGGTATGTCCAAAATCCCCGATCGTCTACTTCATGTTCCGGGATACGAAGAGAATTGGTTTGGTCAGCCATGTATTTCTTCAGTGTATGCAAGATAAGCTAGATTTATGATTCGTGAGTTTCTCTCAAGAGATGGCACTACTGCGCCACTAAAACTGCAGTCAAGTAAGTCTGTAGGGCTCTGCATTCATCGAAACGGAAGGACTTTGGGTCATTAGGCATGCACTGACTTGAATCTAAATTTCAGAGCAATTTCAGCTACTGTGGTGGTGACTTATTGTTCTCTCTCCCTCAGAGAGTGGCGCAGTGATGACGATGGCCTTCGCCCCAAGAGCTACCATGTGGTAAAAACGAAATATGGGCAATAACCTCCTACGCGCGCAAACTGTTCGCTACACGAGCCAAATAAATGAGAAAAAGAGGAGGTGAATGATGTAATATTAATTCAGTCATAATTGGATAGCAAAGTTTGATATGTGAAATTAATGCGATACAATATTTCCGACCCAACTCCATGATATTTCTCCTAGTTCCAATGATACGGCTCAAAATTCTCGTGTCGTCATTTCATGCACATGCCCAAGAACATGTTCGATCAAATGAGAGCAAGGGCACCAAGGGCAGCTCCAGCTACAGCAACGAATGAGCCCTCCAGATTGCTGCCCGCATTGGCAGCGCTGGTGCTGCTGGCGGCACCGCTGCTTGCTGATCCTTTTCCTGTTGACGCACTGGCGGCTGGGGTTGTTGCGGGAGTGGTCTGGCTGCCAGCAGTGGCTGTTGAAGATGACGCAGACTTTGTTTCAGTCGCTTCGGCAAGCGTCTGCTTAGTAGACTTGGAAGCAGCCTTGGTGGTTTTCTCGTCGTCCGTCTTTGCGTCTTTCGTAGGCTCAGAGGAGCTCTCCGTGGCGGTGGCTACAGACTCGGAGGTTGACTTGGTGAAGCAGGAGAGGTATGAAGTGGAGCGAACTTCGGTGCCCGTGTAGCCGGCACAGCCTGGGACGGTCGTTTTGGGAGGGGCTCGGCCGCCGCCACAATCAAGGGGATCGCAGATTTCGCCAGTGTTGGGATCGTACCAGTGGACAATGCCATCGGCGCAGCTACCAAATGTGTGGGTTTCGCAGCCAGCTAGTGCGAGCTTGGTAAGTGCGAGGAGAGAGATGATTGACTTGAACATCTTGAGGATGTGCCCGATATCGATGCTGTGGAATTTGGTTGGAGGCGGTTGAGGTCTCGGCTCTGGCGTGGCGTTTAATCTAGCTAGAATGAAAATAAATGCCTGGGAGCCTTGAGAATTATATGCACCTGCTACCAAACCAGCCTGATGGCACATATGAGTCAATATTGCCTGAAGGAATCGATGATGGGGAATTGCAATGTCACATTAGCCCGAAATTGTCCAAACAAGCCTTCCCGAAACGGCAACGGTGGTGCCATACAGCCCCAGTAGATCGTGGCATGGCCTTCAGCTAGCTCCAGGGGCAGCCCTATTGTGGGTTAGTGTCAGCGGCCAGACTAAAAGCTGACAGGAGCGATTTTTTCATAGAGGCCTGCTGAGGCTTGAAGACGGGAACACGGCAGCAAGCCAGGGCCACAACGCACGTGCTGAGACAATTGGCGCCGTCATGGAGACTTTCCCGTTGGCTGCTGAGTAGATAGGTGGGGATGAACGCAGGGCAGATCATGTTGGTAGAAATATGGGGATTTGCAAGGTTCTTTTGCTGGGATGGGTGACTGTAAGGGTCTCACAAGGCAACTCAGAGAGGGAATTATCGGATATGTTATACGTAGGAGGGGAAGTTTGTCTCTGATCGTTGTCGGGTGGAGGTCAAGTAGAGAGCCTGAACTGAGCCTCTCTGGAAGAATTGGAGCCGCCATGATTCTCCAGGCATCAAGGCATAGCAGGAATTACTCAAATAAGATGAAACTCATTCTTAAGTCAGATTTTATCTTTATTTAGGCTACCAAAAATGCTGTTGATCAACGTTTGCATTTAGATCGCGGCTGCGGCCATAACTGAATATGGTGCCTTTCGCCCAGTCCAGGCCGTGAAACGAGTGCATGCCAAAGCTTTCAAAACCTCGTTATTACTATATACGCTCCATCCACCGAGATTGTCTTGACTGATGAGGCTGTCGGCCAAGTTAACAATGGATCCCTGATGACTCGATAACAAACTGGGAAGTCCATCCAGAGCGCGCTTTGATTGACTGCCAGCAACGACGAGCAGGCCAGAGGCCCGTGCAATGCCGTCCTCTAAAGCTGATGAAGAGTTATTCTGCTGGAAATTGATAGCCGGAAACAAGGCTTTGAGTTCTTGTAACATTGCTTCATCATCTGCTAGGTACACTGCGGTCTTGATTCCAAGTTTTTCTGCGGCATAGCCCGCGGCATAGGTGATTGGCTGGCCAGAAGGTACGATGACGATGCGCTTGGAATCTGAAGACTGGGTTTTATGCTTACTCGCACAAGAAAAAATGGCCTCCCATAGAAGGTTTTCGGCTGAGATTTTTCTGTTACCGTCTTCAAGCTCGCTGGTAATTGTGTCTACCCATCCGATTCTTTTTGCGGCCTCCGAATCGATTTGGATGAATTTGCCAAGCGACCCAGCATCGTGGGATAATGATGCGCCTCCAAAGTCCGAGAGTTGGAAAAGTTGCTGAATGGCATCGTCTTCTTGTGGGCCACTAACCATATTGTACACGTGTGGAAGACCGAGCTCGTCGAATCCCGCCGAGATCATGTTCAAGGCAGCGCCTGCCGAATGGTCCTCGCTGATGTGAAAATATTTCCGTTTTGGCAACTTCCCAATCAGGTGCTGAGCAGTGTGTACTTCTGCCAGAGTCAATTGTCCCGGAGCTGACGGGGCAGGGAGGAGTTTATGAGTGACCAGTGATATTGGGGACAGAACTCTTGAGAGTTGACCATGCTGTCCCATCCCGACTGCCAGTATTGGTTTCTCAGACTCAGTCATATGATTGCGCACGAAGAGGGCGAGCTCATGACAATCGTACACATCGGTTGAGAGGATACTCAACTTGATGATATCTGAGCACTGGATTAGTGATGGTATCTGACTCCTGGGGCACTGTCATCTTACCGCCAAACTCGTTTGCTTTTTGATATTTCTCTTTTAATTCAGAGCTTGTCCAACGAATTTTGCCTGTCCAACTGTGGAATGATGCAACTATTTTTGCCGAGCCTTTATTGGAAACAAGAGCTTTTATCATGTCTGCAGGCCACTCGATTTCCACATCTATATACTGACAACCCATGGATGCAGCCAGCATCATAAGCTCCAAGGCTTCAGTGGAGGCATCATCTGGGAATTTTCCTCCTTGCGAGACCGTCCTGATAGTGTAGAGAATTGGAAGGGGAGACAGCTTCTGCAAAAGTTGGACTTGGCTTTCGACAAAGGCCAGAGAAGGCAAATTGACAGCCCCAAGCGGCTGCTTCGAATCTGACAGTAAATCGACCCTCAATTCCCAAATATCACCTCCATAGCTGATACGCTCCAGTTCGGAGGCGCCGATGGAAAGATCAGGGTAGGTGAGGGGGATGATGAATGTTTGCCGAGGAGGCGTGCTTTGGTAATTGTCGTAGAGAATATCCGACATGATGAAATAGTTACAAATAGATGGATTGTATACAGTTCTGTATTATTGCGAGTTCTCCGCAAAGTCTAATCGCCCCGAGTGTGGGGGATCTTTATGTGTGCGGGGGAGGGGCCACAAATCGTTTGTTGGCGGCTAAGCAAAAGTGCGGCGGATAATCTCTATTCCCCAAGTCTCGTCTTGTGGCACATCCTGTCCGGATGATAACAGTTTGATTTCCATGCTGCTAATAAACATGGAGACTAGTTAAAGTCTTGAAATGGAATTATTCAAGAAGATTAACTGCTGCTTTATCTACCATTAGGCGCTTTGTGGATGCTCCTCACTCCTTCTTAAACTCCACCGATGCTGATGCTTGCTGCTTGCCGGTCACATCCGCAACCTTTGTCGCCATATCAACTGGAAAAGAATAATGCTCATGGACATACTTCCACACTCCATCGGTCTTCCTTACTAGGGATGTGGATCGATACGAGAAGTCGTACGGAGTCCCGTCCGTAGCCGTTCCATCCACTCGCTGGACCGCGGTGATGTAACCAAACTCGCTCGTCACGGCGACAATCTCAACCTCCCTGAATCGTTGGTTTGTTTTACCCAGGTATGGTGTGATGTGATCGTAGTGAGCCTCCAGGTTGGGCCGAGTCACGGTTCCCATCAGATCAAAGATTAGGTAGTCGTCCAGATTGAAGAATCTTTTGCCGGTGGAGGGGTCGACGTGTGCTCCATGGTTGAGAAAGTGACCGAATTCCTTAAAAAACTCCAATATTTCTGCCTCCGTTGAAGCTAGATTCTTGTCATGGTACTGGAAATAGTTAGTTTTGATCATCGCAAATTATAGAAGTGCTCTCACCTTCGTTGCAGGGGCGGACAAATCCTTATGGAGTGCCTCAACAGTAGTGAAGTCGGTCTGTGGATAAGGCTTCCGTTAAATATCTCGGGATTATACGAAATGATGATATTCCTCTTACCTCCTTCTTCCAATTCTCCATGGTTGTTATGATTGTACTTCGTTAACCCAGATCTACAGTGATTTCGGACCCAGCAAATAACATAAGTTTTTGGTCAGTTATAGTAGTCGGTAATCGGTGTTCAAGCTAATGACCATATCCCGGCTAACCGGGCTTTTTTTGGTCGGACCGCGGAGCAAATCGCAGCCGGTAAATCTACAACCGAAGGGTTTGGCGTACTAGAATCACGCGGATGAACACCCTAGGGACCCGGGATCACGATCTCTAGCTAGTTTACGGATTTCCCCTTGGATACCTACCCCTGGGCGAGATTGTAGGACACCGATTCGTATGGTGAACTTTGATAGTCAATCACAAATGGTTACATCATATGGTCTAGTGATTTGGATTATGGACTACAGAAAAGAACGATATGCTTAAACTTAATTGAAATTTGTGTATTTCTGTTCATATTCTTCACGTAGGCATATATTAACAGTTTATAAACTAATTAATAACGTCGAAACTGACTCTCGTATCCCTAGCAGGTGGTTTGGGAACGCTGTCCAGTCCCCGAGGCCCAATGTCGGCTCTTTTCTTCAACCCTCGCTCGTCCTCTCCGTTCTGTAGCCTGGATATCAAGTCCATCGGGTCAAAGTCGACCCCGATAGGATTCTCCGCATATGCGGGTGATGCCATCATGTCATTTGCTTCTTGGACGGTGTCAAAATTGTCCACTTGCGTTTCAATTTGGTTCCCATCCGGATCCTGATAATAGATACTGGTTGTAATACCGTGGTTCACACTCCAAATCGGAAGAATACCCCGAGATTTGCGTTGTTCGTATGCCTTCAAAAGGTCGCTCAAGGTGCCGAAGGTGAAAGCGATATGTTCGAGCCCCGCCGATGTTGGGATTTTGTCGGAGGTACCAGGAATATTCCCAATGGCAATGCGGTGGTGTTCATCGTCGTAGGTCAGAAAAGCCAATTGATCATTCTCAAAAGTTGAATGGGCGCCAAGGAAAGCCTTGTAAAATGCCACCATTGATTTATAGTTGGATGTTCGTAGGACCACGTGAGCCAGACTTATCGGCGAGAGAACCTTTTCGGAAGCCATTGCGGGTGACGCTGCTGTCTGAGTGGGGACTACGATAGTCGAAAGTTTCTAATGACAGGGATTTTAATAGACTGTTGTGATAAACATAAATCTTGGGTGGATATCGTCATTATGACTTGGGAATTTAGTATATGGGGCCTTTCTCCCCAATTTGGCACATCAGCCGCCTGGTAGTTACGTTAGTGGTGCCGGACTTTGTGAAATATGCCCGTGGAACTGTTTGTTCCGG
The DNA here is from genome assembly GCA_020623665.1 of Calonectria multiphialidica. Taxonomy (NCBI): domain Eukaryota; kingdom Fungi; phylum Ascomycota; class Sordariomycetes; order Hypocreales; family Nectriaceae; genus Calonectria; species Calonectria multiphialidica. The sequence goes on along the minus strand of JAHVYC010000053.1, from coordinate 291,957 downwards.
GTGCCGGACAGGGGTGGTTGTGGTGTGATCCGCGACGGCGAATCTTGGAGCATATCACATCTTCAAGAAAATAACAACATCAAGCTGACATCAGCAAGGCCCCGGAGGACAGTTAATTGGTAGATAAGCACAATCAATTATTGGCCCCTAGAATCGTGATTTATTTGGTTTATCTTATTTGCGAAATAATATACCCAACATGGTCTTGTGCGCAATTCCGTGAACATTCAGTCCTTGAGAGCAGCGATGAGAGCAGACGTGTCCTATTTCCCAGTTAGAATAAAAGAAATAAAAAGATTGGGATTATGTATACATACGCCCCAGACCTGATAGAGACGGATTTTGGGAGTTGCAACCTGGCTGTCGTCCAAAATCAGACGTCCAGCAAATTCGCCCTCCACATGCTTGCCATTTCTCAAACCCATGGCCACCCGTGCGGTAAAAAGCATATCATTAGTACTGGTACCAAAGACATAGACTTTGAGGATCTCGTGTTTTCTGGTGGCTATCGCCTTCCAGGCGTTGTCGCGTGAGTGGCGGATCGCTGGGAAACGGTCAACCATAGCTTCTAGGAATCCGGCCGGCTGGACATACCTTCGGTGCCACTGAACGGGCTACCACCAAAATACGCCACCCCGTCCTCCGTAAAGATTTCATCAGCTAATATATCGCCAGCCCCAGGGGTAGGGTCATCTAAAAGCTGATAGAGTCTCTCTACCACTTGTTTTATTCCTGGGGCAATTTCGACACCGGTTGGCCACTCGGCCGAGTCAATGTTGTATCCCATGTTGGCTAGTTTCTTGACGCGGAAATTAGCTGTATTGTTGGAGGCTTCCTAGGAGTTCAAGGTCTTTTGGAGGTATTGATACACCGAAATTGTCGGTTAGTTCTTTGTGAAATCTCCGGAATGGATGGCCCGAAAGCTCCGCGGATAAGGTCGGGATCTGATTCCGAACTTGATGAGAAGTGAACCATGCGTTCACCATCGGAATCGGACAATGGCAATTTGTCAAATTTTAAGGGGAGAGTGCATGGTAGTCACAAGGTTCGATTCGGAATTTCAGAATTGAAATTGAGCCACTCCCATGATGGACTTTCATATCTTAGGGCATATCCAACCAGAAGAAAGAAACTTAAACGACTCACCCCACCGAACTTCCTATTAGGGAATATTCATCATCCTGACTTTTAGCCTCGAACCTCTTGGCCATATCGAAACCTGTGGATACGACTGCCGATTAAGCTCTTTTAAGGTTGTAGAGGCATGCCAGACTCTCCATGTCCCAGTATGGAATCCAAAAAACCATCTTCTATCGTCTTAGACTTTAAGAAGGATGGGATGGAAGCGAAGTCCGCTCGCCGATCACCGTTGGCTTGCATGTACTGCCGATCTAGAAAGGTCAGGTGTGACGTATCACGAAACGGGCCGCCTTGCATGAATTGCAAGCTTGATAATAATTCATGTATTGTTAAAAAGAGAGCCTCGCGAAAGTAAGCATGAGAAAAATTATGAGAGACGAATCTTGAAAATTGCTTACCGTATGGGGGTTAGATTGTCAAACTATCAACATGGACTTGACACTGCCGCAGAAATAGATTTGACATGTCGCAAGATGAGACAGAAAAGTCCGATGGAGGTGAAGAAAGACGCAGATACCTCTACTCCACAGAATGCAAAGAATAGCAGTCCTACCGGTCAAAGTATGCTAGATGGCTCAACCAATGATTGCTCTGAAATTTCCGAACAACCCAATCCATCCCCGCACAATAGAGGCAGCTTCGATGTAGTCAATACAAGGCCGACATTAGGTATGAAACGAAATCGATTGCAAGAGGGTATCTGGATGCTAATATCTAGATACAATATTAGTTGAAAATTTGGTTGACGACATTTTGTCCCCCATTGGCCATAGAGCGCCGTATCAAAATTGCCCACAACCGACCGGTACGATCATGTACTGCACTTACCCATTTTTGGCCACCAACAATATGTTCTACACCCCTACACAAGATGTTCAATTCTTAGAGTCAGAAGGTTGCTTCCGCATCCCATCGAGGCCTATCCTGGATCAATTTCTCCAGGAATACTTTCTTCATGTACACCCACTATTGCCCATCTTGAACGAATCTAACTTTTGGGATGTTTACAACAATCCAACGCCTAAAGAAAATAAGAAGGTGGCACTGATTTTATTACAAGCCATGCTTTTTGCGGCCTGTAATGTATGTTTAAAACCATTCTTCAAGCTCTCAAATAGTTAATAACATCAACCGTATAGTGTGTGCCAACAGAATCAATCCAAATATTGGGATATTCGGATATCCGAACTGCGAGAGCCTCGTTTTATCGAAAAGCCAAGGTAAAATGGTTGGCAAGCACCAAGATCAAATGCTAATTCAAGGAAACAGCTCCTTTACGATTTTGGAATAGAACACTCTGCCGTGGCCATTTCCCAAGCAGCCCTTCTGTTGACATTTTGGACGCCGCCTTGCAATGCAGACTCCAAGCCCAATACTTCATGGTTGATGATTGCCATTGAAAATGCAAAAGCCAGCAACGCGGATCTCTGCTTCAAGACGAAAAAGCCCGACGAAGGCCAGAGTGATCTCAGGCGACTTTGGTGGTGTTGCATCATTCGCGATCGCATTCTCCCTCTCGGGCTCCGACGCAGCATACAAATCACTCCTGTGCATTTTGACCTGAAGAATACCATGAGTATAGGCACAAAGGAGCTCCAGGATGAAATAAAACGCTCAAGAGTATACGATGCAGAAACCAGATCCTCTTTATCAGTTGTCATGGAACATCTTGTTGGCCTTTCTCTTATCATTGGCGATATTTTACTCGCCTTGTATCCGCTGAGAAGAGAAGGCGATAACTCCAGTAAGCAGTTGGTACGGAGTGCTTTCATCCGAAAGCTTAAACGTGATTTGTTTCGCTGGTATACCGAGTCACCGTTTTACAATTATGCTGCTGGTAAAACCGAGACCCAGCATGAGTCTGTCGCGCTCTACTCCTCTATACTATGCATTTACTACCAGTAAGTTAAGCCTAGACTCCACTACGGCATGGTTTAACCTTCTTTCAAAGTGGAGCAATGATTCTTGTTCGCCAACACGAGCTCAAAGAACTACAAACATCGACAAACGCCGATGTGCGATCCAGGTCATGTCAGACGCAATATGAGATTCAGTGCTCCACTGATTCTATCACCGAATTTTTGGAAAAGCTCAATCAGCTTCATTTGACTCGATGGCTGCCAATCACCATGTAAGATGAATCTATTATATTAAATCGAGGGAAGCACTAAATCGTATTCATCTTCCAGAGTGGCCTACACCGCATTCCCTCTTGCTCACAGCATTTTGAACGCCATGGAAGTTAGGTCAGAAAAGCAACCGACATTGGCAAAGATCCGGAAAGCCCACCTCAATTCCTTGATCCGTATTATGAAAATCTTCCACGAGCAATATGATGGTGTTGAGGAAATAATAAAAACAATACGCCACATCATTGACCGGGTGAAGCTACACAATGGAAGGCTTACAGGAGAAGAAATGCAGCATGAAAAGAAGATTCCTGAACACATTAACTGGGACCTGCTCATATCCTTTGCCGTCGATTGGAGCTTGAGTAGCGGAAAGTCTGCGAATGCGCGGGGTTTTGATACCGATTTGCGCCAGGTTTTCACTTCTTCATTCAATGCCGTCCCTCAAATGTCGGAGGATGAATTGCAACATGTCAAGAGTAGACATCAAAGTTTACCCGAAGCCTGTGAAATTCTTCAAGATGGAGCGGTATCCACGACTACTGCAATATCATTGGATGGGAATACGTGCATGGAGACACTTAACAACCATTGTGATGATACAGGACATGCCGCAGAGAATGTGTCTAACAACTCGGCACCAAGAGAACTCATGTCATTCATGGAAAGTCCTCAGATCTTCGCGTCCCCTCCAGTTAACCCCTTTACGGAGGAACCTATACCTTTTAGAGAAATGGTTTGGGATACGAACACTATTTATAATGGCGCTGAAATGTCTCCATCGGGGATGAAAGAAGCCTACGATATGTTATCGGGGATGGATTGGGAGGTAGTAGGGAATTATGAAGTAGAGGCTTTGGATTTTGGTCAATCTCCAGGATAGCGCGTGAGGATCAACGATTTAGGCTTTCGATAGGAAATGGAGGATTTACAATAATATAGAAGAGCTCATTAACAATTGGGTCGTTACCGTGTGATTATACTAAATTGATGTGGTAATCTGTTGCTGGAGCTGAAATGAGCCTGGACGATCGCTGCATTCCCTCTGAAGTTTCGAGATTCTAGGAGCTGCGAGAATCAACTCAGGACTGGGCTGCTCATGAGCCTCTCATTCCTTCGGTAAATGACAATGCGCCAGGGTGATGGGAAGAAGGAAAGCTCCCGGAATTCTAAGAAATTTTACCCCGGACTAAAATTTTGGACGGATATACTGCTCCGACCGGGCCGGTGACATTACTCTATACGCGAGGAGCCACGTAAAATAATAGCTTAAATGATCAGTATGTAATGGCGGCTTTGGAATTCGAGAGGATTAATTGATTTACTTTCTCTGATCTGGACTGAGATCTCTCCTACTAATTACTCTGCGATTTAATTATTGTTGCTCATCATGTCTGACACAGGATTTCCTTCATTGGAGCCGGCTTTCACCGCTCGGCTATCCCCAGGCGAAGATTTCAAGCTTGGTAGCGTACCTTTGGCTCAGAATATCGGCAATGGATGTTGACCCGATTGAATAATAGGAACGACAATATCTGGGGAAGCAATGACTGTTGTAGTAAGTCGCCATTCTGGCCCTACTGTCCCAACAACACATTCTCACCAAAAATGTATCAAATTTACAGCCCATATCCTCCGGTACGTTCAAAAGCGAGCCAGGGTTTAGCCTGCCTCTGGATGCCGAGATAATATACGGGTCGGACCATGTTCGCGTGCAGCCCACCCAGCGCCACACGAGGATCAATGTCAATGCCATCCTAAGGTACCAGACCCTACTGCAATCATTTGTAATGCCGTCTAAGGAAGAAAAAAGGGACAAAGGAGGCGAACTACTCAGTTATTCGTACAAAGGGATCATTGAGATGAACAAGGAATTTGTGGCTATTATGACTGGCGATCCAAACGCGACAACAACGGAGTATGGGAACGCCCTCTCACACGTAACATTTCAATCGGGAACAGAGAAGTTTCGAGATCTAGAACATGACTTGTTTGTTGGAAGCGCCCATTTTGTGGTCGAGAATGGGAAATTTTTCGTGGAGACCAAGATATCTCGAGTTCGAGGCTGATTCTCCAAGCAATGATTACAAACGGCTGAGATTCGGCGGCAAATCATACATTGGATTAGCACTAGACCATATGGCATGTGGAATCTAGTTTGTTGGACTTGTTATTGGAGGGGAATTTGTTAACATGGCGACCGCAGCTCAGCAAATGAGTGCAGATGTTCTGAGCGGCATGGCCTCAGTTAAAGAAACTTTAGAAATGGATTATACCGAATATGAATTGGTTTGAATTCAGTATTTGCATTGGCTTATGACAATTGTGCTTGAAAACACGGCACAGGAATAAGAAGGCTTCACTCAAATTTGTTGATTGCTGGTGGAGCCGTCCAATTTCGGGTATTTTGATGGGGCCCAATTCTGCCATCAACCCAGCCACCCTCACCGCCCAGCCAGTCCACTATAAAATGTTCGCTCCTCCCGTTCCTTTTAGACTTTTCTTTCTTTCTTCTTTAGCTCTCTTTGCCTTTTGGCTTAGATCAAGTGTAGTATCTGTTCTTTTCAGTTTAATCTCTGAAAGATGTCTAAGGACATCAATCGTGATTATTCTTATTTTTGGATCTCGGGCGGCATCCTCTGTGCTTGCACACGGTGCCACCCACAGTGTCCCTGGTATTACACTGCCTCCAGGTGACGCGAACACTACATGGGCTCACGCTTTTCATTGCATTCTCGGGCCTGTCCCGGGGAGTGAGGAAGGGTATGATCCCTAATGCGGCGAAGGAGACTTGGCACCCCTTGGTATAAGGAAAGGGTTTATGAAGTGTGTAATGGGCCTGATGGAATCCTTGTGGTGGCCTTGCCTTTGACATGCCGCATCATTGACAAGCAAATACGAGACAAGGGATGAGCAATGTTTCAGTTAGTGGCTGTGGGTCACGTGGTGTGCAGTATTGTTTATGACAGAATTAGAAAATAAAGTTCATAACCCAAATGTCTTGCACAGTCTTACCAATTGAGGTAAGATAACATCTTACTAGGTCTTACTACTTAGAGTACCTTGCCAGATGTTGCATGCACAGCAACCCCGCATTTTGCTATTCCGATTTGTCGGGAACAGAGAAGAGAACTCCGACGAGACCGAGATTACGGGGCCGACATCCTTATTTGAGAAGTACAAGGGTGTATAGGGTATCATCGGACTTTTGCCGCCACTCCCGAAGCAACCAAACATAGCTTCTTGTTACTCGATGCATTTTCAATCGAGACAATGATGTACTTTTACATTCGGAACTCGAAGCTGGCTCTTTTAGCATTGCCCGGGATTAACGAGGCGTTTGCCGCGGCACAAGTCGGAGGTTCTGATGGCATCGGACCGGGTTGTACTGTGCCGTGAAATGTACATAATCTAGGTGGATGTGGTCAAATCATCACTGATGCCATCTAAAATTAATTTTGTGGAATTATTCCGATACTATTTTGTTGTATAACTTTTGGCCCCTGTGTAAAAACTATCGAAATGTCCAACACGCTCCGTGATACCTACCACGATTGCGAAAACGGACCTGATGAGAGCTCTCCGCTCATAGGCCGCAATGGCAACCATAAGACGGAGTGGAAATCACGAGATGGCATGGCTTCGGCCATGGCCACGTTTGGTTTGGGCTTTACCATCATGTGGGTTCAAGCGTTGATACGCTGGTTCGCTTCGCCTACAGAATTTAGAGCAGCGCCAATTCTGGGTCCTGATGTCATAGAGACCTGGCGATTAGTTTGTCTCCGGATATTTGAGTCTTTGAGTGTTGCGGTTCTCTTGGCTCACATCTGGTACTGTCTCCTCGTGCCAGCCTTCCCGTATCTCCGACACTTCAAGAGAACGGACGAGCCACGCCAGTTTACACTTGATGGGAGACATGTCGTGGGTGGCCTGGTTGCGTTGTGCGCCGATGGATTTCTCAACTGTCAGCAATACATCTTCATGTGGAACTCGAATAGCATCAACATGGGCGTGTGGGCCAAATTCCTTCCATTCCACAACCACAAAGCCGCAACTCACTATGCTGAAAGTCTGCTTTGGGGCCCTCCTATGTACGTCTACTTCTGCGCTGGCTTTGGGATACTAGGAAGCAAAATGGCAATGCGTCTGCAGAAGAGGTTTCCACAACTCACCGACGCCGGAATCTTCACCATGGTCTGGTGCATCGAGTTTATTTTGGACTTCATCATTGAAAACCTGGCAATCAGGATCACCCAGGGCTATGGCTATGCCAAAACATACGGGCCTTTGACACTATTCCCTGGAAAGGTGTACCAGTTCCCCATCTATGAGTCAATATTTGTCGCTAGCCTTGGTTGCATTTTCACCATCATGAGAATGAAGGCGTATGAAACTGGGCGATCACCTGTGGAGGCCGGCTACGAGAACTGGCATCCTCGACTCCAAAATGCTGTCAGAACCTTCGCAGTAATTGGATTCTGTGCAGCCTCTGTCTTAATGTTTTATCATCTTCCTCTGAACTGGCTGGGTATCATTGGGGACTGTCATGCTGAGATGCCCAGCTACATGAAGCCGGGGCCAGTTGAGTGAGGATACCGTGGAACATAGGCTGCACCGAATATCCGAGTTCAGTAAATCGCGAGCCATGGGAATCTAGGTTTGCTCACTGATATCTTCGCACGAGATTTCGGGCTGATAGGACAACGCATTATCATTACTCCAGCACCTTAAAGCCCCCCGAGACTTGTCGTACTTTTTACAACCCCTGCGATGCACTCATAATAATACTAGGCTATATAGGGCCTGATTATGTGTGTGCGAATAAATTTAATTCTTAGTCGTGAGCATCAATTCCAAGGTATCCGCCACCTCCTGACTATCCCATATGCCTTCTTTTATCTTGAAACGCCGTAATAGCCTAACGCATTTCCACTGGATGTCAAATCTGCTGCAGGACATGAATACTGCGACGAATATGGGGATTAGATGTGAATTAAATGCGAAGACAGGCAGTGACCCGAATTTCTCTGTTTCCAATAGTGCCTCGGCCCTCTGGATGATATCGAGGCATGGATTCAGTCCCAATCTAGTCTCGGACGGTTGAAGTTGAAACATAGCCGATAGATATGCCCGGATCATAGAGAGGGCTGCAAAAATATATTGTTCATGTGCTAAAAGGGTTTTCTTGTCCACCTTATCGTAAAATGCGTCGAACCGTTTGCACCAGCCATAATAATGAAAGCACATAGAGCTCAAGAGTGGTATTTTATATTTGGAAAGGCCACTAGGAAAGACCTTTGTCGGCTTTGCGTCATTTTCAGATCCGTATAGCACGAGAAAGCCAGATGACTGCGTCTCATCCATTGACATCCTCGCACCCTCTTCGAGCTTGACTGAGACAAGAGAGTTTGTCGCTGCAGAAATTGAGTGAAATGGCCGGGAATTATCACTCAAGCCGAATTCCGGTATCCATTGGCGCGTCAAGGGGAGCACACTCGCACCAAGGTACATGGAAATATCGTGCCCAAAGGTGCAAAGCATAGACATAATATCGTTGAAATATGCATCTTCGCTAAGACCATTGCTACAATGGGGCTCGTATCTGGTCTGTATTTTGGTGTTTGAATCCCTGGAGTATGCCATGATTGAAAAGCCTGATCGCAGATGGTGGATGGCCTCGTCATGGCGGCCCATCATTATCTCGATACCAGTAAATATAACACAGCAGGTAAGGACGACTTCCAAATTCCCCTTGGAAAGTGGTCCGGTTAGTATATGAAGATTTTGGATGGCTATGTTATATTGTTCAATGGATGCGTTTTCCAGAGTTTGAATGACCAATTTGTCTGTTGGTGGTGAATCTGAAGCTAGGTACTGGAGGCGTTTGTGTGTTGCTGACAGAGCGCAAATAGCATGCTTAACAGGTCTTGCAATTTGGCTTAGAGGTAAAGCATGCGCAAACCAGAACTCAGTTGGGCTCAACGAAGCTTTGAGGTCTTGTAGAGTATGTGATCGAAAATGATGGAAGAGTTCTGCCTCCGTTGGTGGTTGGAAGCTCTCACCAGAAATTTCTAATGAAGTCTGATCTGGAAAGAGTTGGGTAGGTATTCCTTTTGCTTGAAGCGGGACGGGCTTGTTCTTGAGCCCACGTTGGCGGCGTCGCGGGACATGATCGTACCCACCGCACACCATATGACCTTTCTCACATCGTGTGCAATGTGGCTTGCCTTCGTCACACTTCAAATGGCGACTTCTATGGGTATTGGTGAGTAGAAGGCAAGAATGGTTTGGTAGAGTTTACGAACTTGCTATGGACAGGGTTAGCGGGGACGAACCTCCAAGATAACCTGGAACAGACTGACGGACGTACCATGTTTTGCAGCCAGTCCTGACCTTCAGTGATCTTGCTCTAGTCCACATTGTTGTAGTTCTGGATGACGAAATTTCCATGTTGCTCGATCAACTGAGGAACAACGAAAGGCCTCTTCAAGATGGTATTCATAAAACGGCGAAAAGTGTGTTTAAAAAGAGGGGGCAAGAAGCTACGAGGCCTCCTATCTAGCTTTGGAAATTTAGAAACAATAATATAGGTTTACTCCTGGCGCCGTGAGGCGGTGCTGTGCCAGTTTGGTGCTACATGGCACCAGCATCCAGTATTGATTGGTCCAAGTCGAATGCACGGTGCCTCCAGTGCTCCTAATTCATAAATGACACAGATATACTAGCCAGGTTAAAATTGTAGATGGGAGGACGTATCGACTTTCTAGAATTGTAGAAAGAAGCATATCAATGTTGCGGCTCCAAACTTAAAATTGTTAAAACTCAATCTGTAAACGAGGGCCCATGCCAATGTTCATGCTCTCGTCTTCTAGATTTCGGGGAACAATTCCTAATGCTCGTGTGTCAAATCTGCTTTGCGGCCTTTGGCTGTAGGGGTTGGCCGAAACTTCCCGACAGCTGCGTGGATCGACACGTGCTTAGTGTCATTGACCCATGCCGCCGCCTCGGCACACTTAGCCAGTAAAGCAGGTGACAGGATGCGATCAGGGATATGACGAGGAAGCCCGAGCGCGGGCATGTCAACTAATTAGCCCAGCCGCCTCGTTCATACCAAAAGCCCTTACGACGGACTACGCCCTACGCCTTACGCCGTTGTCGTGCAGCGCACACCCCACGCATTGCCCCGTGCGGTAGATTGCTTGGTATCAAGCGCCCAATAAAACGTTCAAAGCAGGGCTCCTTGATGGGGATAAGCGCATGCTCCGAGGACATTAAGATACCAGAGAGGGGCCTTCTTCGGGTTGGGGCGAACGCAATTGGCCGAGAGCGGGCACTGCTCGCTCTTTCGCGTTCGAGTTCCACGGAGATATCTGAGTCTAAGTTAGCGTATTTCTACAACAGAAAACATTATTGGCTTTTTCGTAATAAACCTGCCCAGGGTGGCTGGCCACTATCACCTCTCACACTGCGTTCGCTATGATATGGATTTGACACTGCCCCTCAATATAATGGCAAACCGCCGTAGATATTGAATTGGCTGGTAAAATAAATTGCATGACATTTATCCATCGGCAGTGATGGGAGCTCTGAATAAAGAGCCAACCTCCCAAATGGAGAATGCCGTAGCATTGACCTTTGGTGACATTATTCGCAAACCAAGTCTATCAAAGCGAGGTATTGGCTTAAGTGATTGCATTGGTAATACCTGCTTGCTAACGGCCGTGCAAACAACAAGTATTTTGGGGCGACGCCTCACCAAAAATGAAAACTGTTTGATTTCAGTCGATCGGCACGAGCGCATGGTTATAACAAGAATTCATATCACATCTATGTTCTCTCTGTGCCGCATACGGGCACTTGGATTAATATTCAGTGCGATTTGATGATATATGGTCATTTAATACATGATGGAATAATTTGGGTATCATGGTGCTCACTCGTTTCCTTCCAAATTTCCAGTTCTTTGAGGGATAGCAACGCGATGCGCAACCATAGAAGCCATTGAAGTGTCAAGCATATATCTTCAATACGTGTCCCTTCAATTGTCTCCAAGGGTAAGGAGACGCGGTAAGTTCCAGCCTTCGAGTAATGCTTCGGATCAACTGTAGACACATGGATCTTGATAAATCGTCAATGGAATTAACATGTCGAACTTCGGCCCTTCTCGTGGCCCTAAGAACTTGCTGACCAATGCAAATCCGTGTATGTAGAGATTATTGGATGTATCGTAACTTGGGCGGTTCAAACGTACTGTAGATCCAGCTCGGCTAGGCACATCGCAGTACCGAGCTACCTGGTACCATAGCAAGGCTGAGCGGCAAGTGGTCCATGTTAATTTACCCCTGAAGGTTTCGGCATAGGCTAGCCGCATGGTGAACCGGCCCCTCCGAGATAACCTCGTAATCCTCTCCAAACCATGCAGCCCTAATGCTTGCTCCTGCTTCGCTTACCTCAGGCCTCCCATACGCCAGCCCAACATGCAGTTGAAGAAGCTTATACTTATTTATTATTGGATTTTCGTATTAAAGGCGACCGATTCCCAAATATATCTTTGAGAACCAAGCCGATAATAATCAATCCCGATATCTCACACTACCCTGATATTTGCCTTGTCTTAGATAACCAAGATGGCCTTTACAGCTAGGTGAGCCTGATCCGACATTGTCCCCAGACATGTAATGTTGTCGAAGCATATCACTGACAACGAATAGCGATATTTGCAAGATTATACTTGCCGTCATTGCCCCGCCCTTGGGGGTTCTGGCAGAGCGAGGCTGTGGAGGAGACCTCTGCATCAATGTCCTGCTGACCATTCTGGGTATGAAAACTAAACTTGATGAAGTTGAATGAAAGAAATCTAACAAACTGCAGGTTTCTTGCCTGGAATTATCCACGCTCTCTATATCATCCTGAAGTACTAAGACACAAGGAGCGTGGGAGGTACAGTTCGCGCGAGCAGCCCGAAAAAAAGGAAGCCTCGCCGAACTTGACCAACTTTAACATTTAATATTTGCACCAAAGTATTATTTATAGAGGCCGAACAGGGGGCCAGGCCGGGAAAGATTCCATTTGTATTAACACTGCTTGTAGTTCCTAGAGTTGGATAGGATTCTTGTTCGTGTCAGCCAACATTAGAGTCCGTTGCATTGGTTGCTTTCTGAAGCTATCTTGATCTTGTAAAATATACTTCTTGCTTTTTAACTATGGATAAATACACAAACAATGCTTCTATCTTTTATTTTATTTATTATTTATGTTCACTGAAGATCTAGTTCTTCAATCTGCAGAGGGATCCAAATAATGACCTCGGCTAATACAACATAAACCTCACAGAGCAACCTTGGCAGTCAGGCATTAGACCCGATGACCATCTAATTCTAATACACCTCTATGCTCGCATAAAATCTGAGGGAGAAAGAATTTGTGATTTTCCCTTGAAAAGGTTCGTTCTAGCTGCCGATATAAAATACTTTCTCAGCTTACTTCATGAATATTCACGACAAGTCGGGATGGAAAATGATAGCCATCCAGAGGACAGTTCTAGCGAATGCTATCTACTCAAGTACGAGATTAGAGGAGTCATATTTTATTTAAATATGTATTCCGGGTTCACGGGCCGAGATGCACAATGATTTGCTTAGCCTCAGCTTTTCACACTGCAGCAGACTCACGTGCTTGATTGCCTTTTGAGCACAAAATTTCGGTGGTTGATTGCCAGATCGCGCCATATTCTTTTCTTTTTGAGAATACTACCGATGGCGAGATATATCCCTGAAAATATCAAAATATGGCATGAGAATAATCGTTCAACTGGTTGACCTTTTCCGTTTTCTCTCGGCAGGGAAGTTTGGTATGCCGACTACCCGACTCCACCAATCACTCAGCTTATTTCAGAACCACGCCATCCAAATTCAGTCCAGGTCACCCGGGGGCGGACACGGGAGTGGAGCTTTCCCAATCTTCAGTGTAACTATATCGCGAGCTATTCACCCGAAATCAAACAGAGGTTTGGATAAAGTGGTACCCCGAGGCTTGGTGCTGAGAGAACACAGCAGCGACCGCCCAGGCTTCCCCGCAATACCAGCTTTGTGGATCCTGTGCCCCAGAATTGAGAGGGCCCTTCATGCAGATGGGCAGTGATTTTCATCAAGGGTACTGTTAGATTGGTAAACGAACTATTGGATACCAAATTGCTGTTCCTTGTATCTAAATATTGGGGATTTCGAAGTTCATGAGAGGTTATGTTCTAAAACTCCAACGCGCCACCATCTAGGACTATCTATCAACTTTTCAAGGACTACTAAAGAGCCAGAACTCGTTTTATGCCGCCTTTAATTCTGTTTTGGGGATAGGGATGACCGCTGGAGTCACATGGAACAGTATGAACCAGTCCATTTCCCATCCTGGTCATGCACACATGACAAGCTTCGGTATATTATTAGGACGATGGCGATATGAGGAGGGGTGAAAAGCTTGCTTAGTGCTCCGATGCAGCGTCTACGAAATGCCATAAAAGCGAGATTGATGAGGGCAACATCCGTTGGATTATTTCATAAATGATCAGTCTTTGCGCATGTAGTGTCAAGAAAAATGGCTCTCGGAAACGTTATTTCTATATTAATTCTGGTTTTCAACTTACAAACTGCTCTAACCGAGAAGTTGGGTTCGCACTCCGATTATGGGTCGTTTCAAAATCCTGCGTCCGTTGTGCGGCCACGCTTTCGGTTCTGGTTAAATGATGCATCACACAATCTCGCCACTGTGGCTGAGGATGTAAAAGCAATTGGAAGAGCCGGAGCTGGTGGAGTGGAATTGCTGGGGTACTACCTTTATGGAGATTCACCAAACTTTGGTGGCGAGTTAGCGTCTCCTTTGCAGTCTGACTGGACGGTATATGGCTTCGGCACCTATGCATGGAGTAAGGCTTTCATAATACCCTCGGTGTTGCATTTGATGTATATCTGACGTGGTATCGATAGAAAAACTTCTGAAAACGGTCTTGAGGTCTGCCGCAGAGGCGGATCTAGTTGTTGACATGACCATCGGCCCGAACCAAGGAGCGGGAGTACCAGCGGAATACGATGACAACGGCCTGCTTTGGGATTTGGCACCTTTCAATGTTTCAGTACCAAATGGGGGCACCTTTGATAAGATTCTCCCTGGATGGGGCACTGGATCCTTAATTGCTGTCGTTGCTGGTGCGGCAACTACTTCGACTAATTCGAGTTCTGGAGCGACAGTGGTCCTACAGGAGAATTCGTTGGTTGACCTAACAAAAGATGTCAGCTCACAAGGACATCTAAAAATCGATTTCCCTCATATTCAGCAAGAAAGCTACAATTTAATTTTCGTATACTATTCCATACACTCTCGATACCGGGAGGTTCAGAGCCCTGCCGATGTGGTGGCTGCCGTTCCGCAGTCGCCAATCACCAACTACATCCAGAACGGTTCATGGGCTGTGGATCACTTTTCTGCTGCAGGAGCTGAGGTAGTAATAAAATTTTGGAACCAAAATTTACTGGATGAGGAGACCAGGGATCTTGTGCGGGCCGCGGGGAATTACCTTTGGGAAGACAGTATGGAAATGTCCACGACCACTTGGTGGACACCTAAGCTTCCTTCAGTGTTCAGACTGAATCGGGGCTATGATATGGTCCCATACCTTCCGATGATAGTGAGCTCCACAAGTTCATTTTCAAAGTCCAAATTCATCACGGATGAGCACGACTCTGGGTCCAGTCACCTTGAGGATTATAAACAAACGGTGAGTACCAAGAAAAACATTTTGAACGCCACAATGCTAAACCTCGTAGCTTACGGAACTATACCAAGAGTATCTGGATACCTTGACAGAATGGAGCAACAACTTAGGGATCCAATATTCTGCGCAAGTCTCATACAACTTACCGATGGATATGATGTCTAGTATTCCCCGCGTGAACGCTCCAGAGTGCGAATCCCTTGGCTTCTCAAACAATATTGATAGCTATAGGCAATTCTCCGGCCCCGCAAACCTCGCGGGGAAAAGAGTCATTTCTAATGAGGCCGGTGCCGTAATGAGATCCACTTATCAGCAAACTATTTCATCCTTGATCTGGACCCTGAAGCGAGGCTTCGCGGGTTCTGTCAACAATTATATCTTACATGGTTACCCTTATTCTGGAAATTACGGCAACACCACCTGGCCTGGGTTTACAACTTTTGCATATTTGTTTTCTGAAATGCATGGTCCTCGCCAACCTGCTTTTTCTTACTACCGAGACTTCTTGGACTGGCTTTCTCGCACACAGTTCATCACACAAACTGGAACCCCGAAGATTGATGTAGTATTTTGGTTGAAGTCGACTAATCCAAAACCGTCAGCCATTTACCAAGAGGACGACTTGGTCCAAGCTGGTAGGAGAAGACCACACGCACGTCCCATGTCTCCCATATTTATGACTTCTATAGGTTACACGTACGAATATCTCAGTCCCGATAATTTTGCGCTTCCAGAAGCCTACGTATCTGATAAGGTGTTTGCGCCACGACGGCAGGCCTTCAAAGCCATGGTAGTCGGCTCTGACGCGAATATGACTCAGTATGGAGTTGAGAGATTAACCGAGTACGCCCACGCAGGCCTTCCGATTATATTCTATGGAGGCATCCCCTCGAGCTATAGCGGATACAACCCACATGGTTCTGGGCAGTCTGAAAAGTTAATTAAGAGCATACTAGGCCTGAAGAATGTTCATGTTACCGAATCAAAATATCTAGCACAGACGTTGGGCAGATTGGGCATTTCCCCGCGGGCTGCCGTTAGCAGCAATGGTACCTGGTATACTAGTTGGAGAAAGGACGAAAATGCCTCTGTTGACTATGTTTACATTTTCAACGATGCAGCAGATAGCTCTCAAGAGGACTTGACGACTGGAAACATTTCTTTTGAGCAAACTGGGTCTCCACACTTGTATGATGCCTGGACCGGAGCAATAACCCCCATATCCGTGTACAGCCAAACGAAGACGCACACTACAATACCGTTACTGCTTGCTGGTAATCAGTCTTTGATAGTTGGGTTCCAAAAGAAGACTGGACAACTACTACATCTTCAGGATGCAGTCGCTGGTGTTGTCGGGGCAGTTGGGAGCCGGACTTCTGTTGATGTGCTTCGATCCTTTGATCGTGAGACCCGTGCCGTTAACCTGTCCAATGGCAAATCAGCAAAGCTAAGTCCGATGTTGATTAAGCCCTTTACACTCACCAATTGGACTCTTGTTGTTGAATCATGGTCGCCACCAGCAGATTTATATGATGTCGAACGTGGTTCCGCCCGCACCAATTCAACCTTCACCATACCAAACTTGGAGCCGTGGACATCAATATCAGACTCATTAGCAAATGTCTCTGGACGAGGGTATTATTCCTCTTCGTTTGATTGGCCACCTGCATCTATTGGTTCGAAAACTGTCTCTGGCGCCTTTCTTGACCTTGGTCGCATCTCACATACGGCACGCGCCAAAGTAAATGGCCATGAGCTATCTCCTCTCGATTTAACGTGGGCGCAAGCCGATATCGGAAAGCTGTTGGTAGTTGGCACTAACAGGGTTGAGATAACCGTGGCCACTCCGCTAGGAAATGCGTTGCGACCTTACTGGGATGTGCTTGAAACAAGTGGGAAGTTGGCAACTAAAACTGCCAGTGATATTCCAGTATTGGGAGAATATGGGCTGGTTTCACCTGTGCAGGTTATGCCCTACCGCGTTGATACAATCTAAGAGGATGGACGAGATGGACAGCTTGAGAGCAATAGGTAGAGTTCTAGATGCGAAATCTTCAACCAGTTTTGCAAGCAGGCATCTTTAAAATACTAAGTTGAACTCTCAGAAATGTTTAAAAGACCCTATAGTGCCATCCTATCAGACAATTATCATCTATGGAGGCCACACACCGTCGATAGGCGTTGGCGCGGTATTCCGTTAACAGCTTTCATGATTTAAAAATGTATCTCTCTACCAAAACCTTTATCATTTGTTATCTAATGCTTAAATTTAAATCGATTTGTTATCGCTCCAATATTCGAAATAGCCACCTCTACTTCATCCCCGTCTTTCAACCATGCGGGAGGATTCATGAACGCTGCAACACCACCTGGTGTCCCAGTTAAAATTATCGTTCCGGCTCTAAGAGTGGTGGCACGGCTCAAGTGTACGATCAGGTCTCCCACTCGAAAAAGAAGGTCATCCAGCTGGGCTGATTGTCTTTGTTCCCCGTTGACCTTGGTTACGAGTTTCAGTGAGTCGATATTTCCAGCTCGATCAGGAGATATAATGACTGGCCCGATAGGTGCGAATCCATCGAAGCTTTTCGCATACCCATGTTGCTGCCCACTGACTGCGGGCATTTGCCAATAGCGACTACTCACGTCATTCGCTACGCTATACCCAAGCACGTAGTTAAGGGCATTATTTGGGTCAGAAATATTCTTGCAGTCCTCCCCTAAGATCACAGCTAGCTCGCCTTCATAGTCGATCTGAGTACACGCAGAATCCACTGGGATGTCTGAATAAGGACCGTTCAATGCGTCCGGTGGCTTCGTGAAAACTGTTGGGTATTGTGGAGTTGGCCAGCCAGACTCTGCAATGTGAGTCTTGTAGTTTAAGCCAATCCCATAAATTATAGGCGTATAAGCAATTGGAGAAAGAACCTGGTGACCTGTTAATATTCTGTGGTGGCCAGGTAGATTTATAAGACGTTCCTCTGATACCGTAGCAGTATCTGATGTAGGCTGTAGTTTCCAAGGTGTTTCTCCTGCATATATAGAAATTTCGGATCCTACTAGGTTGTCCAGCTCCCCAGCTTCTCCAAATAGAATGCGACCAGATGGGTCACGAAATCGTACTAGTCGCTGGAATGGTGACTTCATTGTGCGTGATTATGGGTTCAAAATAATTCAGTGTTGCTTAATACTGGGATGGGATGTACTAGACCAAAAGCAGCAGCCTCTTCAAGCTTTCTTCAAGCTATCTATACTTGGAACCTATGTGGGTCCGGAATACATTCAGGTAAGTCCGTGGAAGACTGTGTTCCAGCTTCCGGACCGGGAGGGATCAAGTTCGGTGTCCATATTCTCATTCATTCCCAATTTGGGATAAAATATAATACATATTTGCTTGTTAGGAAATAAAGGAAAGCCTTCAAAGCCTATTATATATTTAATTACTATGAAAATAACACCAAAGTGGGTTGAATATTAATGAATTGTTCATGATCCTACTAAGGACTCATCAGTGGCTTCCCGCAAGTCTTCCTGAGCTGAAACCTCAAACATCTCGCCCAAGGGAACTGGTCCAATTTGGGGAAAGGAAGGAAGAAATGTACACCAATCTTCTAAGCCAAGCATAACATCGAAAGCTGAGATCTACAGAGACGAATGTGAGTTTTCCCTTGATGCAACGAATACTGAGTAAACTTACATCTGATTCCACAAGTGATTGGGACGTCTCGGAAAAGAGATTCAGAGATTCCCATTCTACCATGTCGCGTGGCCTGTCTGCTTTCTGGCTCCTGGCCTTTTGAACAAACTTTCTTGCATATGAGACAATTTCCCGTGGAAAGGGAAACTCTAGCTCTGACGAGGATAGAAATTCAAGGTAGCCGAAGTGCCCCACCACGGTATCCATCAAGGAGAGATCTGATGCAATAGATGGAGCGAGAGGGTTCTTTAATAAACAGACAAATAAATTAATGAGGCCAACAAGAGGAAAGTAGAACGTTAGCCTAAGATGAGTATATAGTTAGGATCTACCCAATATGGGCATCAAGCCACTGCTGATTTGGGGAAGGTTAAAAACATACCAAACTGGCAAGTCTGCTGTTATTTCAACGTGCTGGATGCCCAGAATAATTTTCCTCGATGCTTCGGCAACCTCTTCGGTGCTCCTTTCGATTTGAGTGCGCACTTCCGGGTCTGTACTTGCTTGTATGTCTGGTCTGCTCCAAGGATAGCAGAATACGCCGTGTATGCATATGGTGATAGTATTATGGCAAAAGTGGAGGAAGAGGATATGGAATATTTGCATCTGATCCGGCAGCTTGTAGTTTGTGAATGGGGGTTGCGCCCGAAATATTGGATGCAAGGATTCTCTCCATTGGTGAAGTTGGTTACTCAAATCTTGGACCTTAATTAACATGGTTCCTGGAGGCTCTGTCATTGCCTTTGGACTGGTAAGTTGCTTTGCAACGGCAGAAGAAATCTGGGCATGAGCGATAGTCTTTCGGACAAATTCCAGCGAGAGAGCAGAACCCCGATCTAGTGATGTGGGAATAGGACAACTAACGTAGTCGTCATCAATAGCCTATTTGTTGATTAGATTTGATATGGACAGGTAGATATAGGGCTCGTACTGATGGCCGTCCCGTACGGTAGGCCAAATGTTTCTCGTAGCAGTATATTGTCCACCAAAGCCTTTGTCTTGAAATTATTTCTCCACTGTTTCCATGATTAGATATATTTGTCGCAAGGTTTAACCCTTTTGATTGTGCAAGCATAGTTGCTCCAGATACAAGCATATATTCCAGGGCAGGAGTTCCAAGCGCTTCAGCGTGAAACGCCTATTGCGTTGTTAGTTGAGCGGTGCATTCAAGACAGAAGGAACTGACCATCATGGTTAAAGCTTGGATCGAGGGCAAGTCGGCATAGACGTAGAGGAGCTCCGTGTGCACAGAAAGGGCATTTTCAAAGTATTTCCAGGATTGGGTCCTGGATTCAACGAAACCAGCAGGGCTGGAGGTTCGGGACAAGGTGTGGCGACAACCGGAGGCATATACTGTGTTTCGCAATGCGTACCATGGCTTACTAGAAGCTGCCTTCAGATCCCCATTGAAATATTGTTGGAGGTGACGCTCAAACTCATGCCGCTCTATAATCTCAAACACGGAGTCGACACATTTATCAAAGTACGCTGAATTGGACGTTAGATAGGAAAATGATTCTGATCAATGCAACGACAAACCTTTCGTCCATTCTAAAGCTGTTTCTAAGTCCGGTTCGGGGGCTCTGACTGGATCTAGAGCTCGACTCATTCGTTCCCCTCGCATGACCTTCTTTGACAAACGTCTCGCGCTCGCCAAAAAGTCAGCTCTGCCAACTTGACTTGAAATCCATTGGACAGCCGGGAGTGTGCAAATCGAGAGGTAAGAAGCACATTCTATGTTTGATTAGATTACTGGTTACACCACATCTTAGAAGTTTATATGTATACCTTGCTGTCCGGAATTATCCTATGATAGGTTAGTGTGGGCATGTAACCTCCGACAAACTCAGACGGTACCTGATCAGAAACATTCCGGGCTCGCTCATCTGGTGCGGCTGACATTGGTGGTGATACAGGAAGACTAATGGGCTCTTGTGGGCCCAAGGAATGGATTGTTGGCAGGTTACCCTCATCAATTGATGTCTCTGTCGTATCTTGAGATTGCCCAATGACAGGGGTGAATTGGCTAACCGTTGGAAATACAAGAGGAATGTCTGTACAGGGTGAAGGAATGATCGTTTGCAATGGCCCTTCCTGAAAGGACATGGATGGACTGATTATGACTTCTGGGGCTTGTGCTTGAATGGTATCAAGCTGCTGATGTGGGCTGTTGGTTAGGCGTTCTGGAGATGCCACCGACTTGCCTTCAGCAAAGCTGACGGAGCAGCTCTCACTCGTGCTCTTCTGGGTTGCCGCACGAAGGAGAACCTCCATGCGTGCCAATCGGTCCTCCATTTCCTGCTCTCGCTCTTTGCGTTTTCTATTCCTCCTGCGCCTCTCTGGGAAGATGCATGGCTCATTGTGATCCTAGATGGTCGTTAGATAATTAGTATGATTCGAGATGGGCCCACTTACTGTACAATTCCCACATGGATGAGTTCCACTGCCTTCAGACACTCGTTAGCCAGCAGCTCCTTTCATATGCAGGCCACGCACATTTTGCCTTTTTAATCCGGCAATACTCGCAGGCAAGCGAACACTTTGAAGATTCTCGCAGTGGTGGCATGTTATAAGAATTCTTCAGTCAATAGTATTTGTGCGTTACTCGGAAGAGACGTCAGAAGTTTCAATCATTTTGTTTTGAAGGTAGCTGAGGGGTTCGATTCAGTCCAGCGCATAAAGGATCCCTGCGTCCGTGTGCCAATGGCCTCCAAGTTAGGCAACACTCGGCGTTTGGGCAATTCCCGAACATCCCTGTTCAAACAATATGGACGGTGATAATGCACACCCTGGCATGTAGCACCGCCCGCTTGCTCAAAAAGAGTATTTGATTGTATCATGAGATTTCATATGCAGTGGTTGTGCAATAATTATATCACCGCTCTTTCCAAAAGGGCGAAGGTCTTTGCACTGCTAGTTAGTTCATGCACCTTTCAGAACTTGAGGGAGAGGTAGAGCTTTAATTTCACAACATCAAGAGACATGGTCAGGGCTTTTGCCGTTCATCAGTATCCAGTAATGAAGCTAGAGTTAAGGATGACACTCATCACCAACTAGATCCAGGACATTGGCGATTCAGTTGCTGATCCCACGGGCTGGGGTAAAACTCCGAGATGCGGGGAAGTGTGACACAATACAAGCCTTCCCCGGATGATCCGAGCACTAGCCAATTGGTCGATTCAAGACCCCGCAAATCGGTGTGTGTTGTTTTGCTCAGAAGTTTCTGATTTCCAAACAGAGTCATCTCCGGATCCCGGAGGTAAAGAATCCCGAGCGCCGGGTTCCCGATTGGTCCCGCCAGTCGATGCCCGCAATATCGTCATGGAATCCATCGGGGCTCAATTGTGAGCTGTACGCAACAATGCAGGGGCGAACGCATTTGGGATTTGGGGGAAGGGAGGGGTGAAGCACGCTCACAGTGAAGGATCCCACGGGGTTGAGTCATGCCACCCTCCGCATGTCTTCATATTGATCATCCTCGGACCTTTCGTCCCGCGGCTAGCCCGTAGAGTGTGCAAAGTTTTGTGCTACGGCCTAACGACAAGTATATGATACTCAGTCACGTATTTGAGATTTTGCGGTTGATAGAACCGGTCTAATATTGGTTAAATAATAGCCATCGCAAGGAAATCTAAAAGTATTCACGCATCATAACACCATGACCCAAAATAATTCATCATTAGAAGGACTTAAGGTCATAGTTGTAGGCGCGGGTTTTGGTGGTCTTGCTGCCAGTATTGAGCTTGCATCTAGAGGTGCCAAAGTTCAGGTCTTCGAGGCCTACTCTAACACCACAAGGGTCCACGGTGGGAGTCCTGCTACAAAATGGGTACGGCGTATGACTGACACAGGCATCGGACTGTAGGGGACGTTATTCAAATACCAGCGAATGCGACTCGCCTCATTGCAAAATGGGGAAATGTTCTCGACAGAGTTACCGATGTTTCATCCAAACCAGATACAATGACTATAATGGACAAGAACGGGAAGGTTATCTTGAATCAGCAATTGCATCAAGAATTTGATGGGTTTGCGAATTTATATGGTCACCGTGGAATGGTTCAGCAAGCCTTTAACGATTATGCCCTGTCTCTTGGTGTCAAATTCGTGTTTGGAGCCAAAGTTACTAGCATCTTTGATAACCAACAATCCGCCGGAATCTATGTTGATGGGGCCAAATATGAAGCTGATTTTGTCATTGCCGCAGATGGAGTACACAGTAAATCCAGAAGCTATGTTGTTGGTAGCATTGACCGACCGAAGAAAAGTGGATTTGCCGTGTACAGGTCATGGTTTCCTCTTAGGCTCCTTGCAGAGGATCCTGTTACCAAGGATATTGCTGAATCTAGCGAGCCGATATTTCGTGTTTGGATAGCCGAAGATACCCATGCAATTCTTACAACTAATATCGGTCTTCAATCTGCCACTTGTTTTGTAACCCACAAAGTAAGAATCGATAAAGTATTAAAAAGAGTGTAGCTAATAATTTTCAGGATACATCGGACATTGAAGAGGATTGGAATTTAAGGGGAGACATCAACGACATGTTGGCTTGTGTTCAAGACTGGGATCCACAGGTGCGACATATAATCGCAAAGATTCCGCAGGAGTGTCTCATCGACTACAAACTTTTATGGAGGGACCCAGTGCCTCAATGGGTGTCTGAAAATGGGCGTGTTTGTCTTATTGGCGATTCAGCTCATCCTCACCTGGCCACGTCCGGTACTGGCGCCGCGCAGGCTATCGAGGACGGAGCCACGATCGGGACACTGTTGGAAAAGGGAGGTGTTCAGAATATCCCGTTGATTTTGAGATGTTATGAAAAGTTGAGGTGCGTTGAGCTAAGGGTTTCTTTCTACCAATTGCGACACTAATTATTTTTAGGTATGAACGGACAAGTCTCACTCAGAGGATGGGATGGGAAACCCGACATGCCTGGCACCAAACTGACTGGGATGCTGTTTCTTCGAACCCTGAAATGGTCAAACTTCCTCAGCCTGTCTGGCTCCTTGGTTCTGATGCCAGCAAGTATGCGGATGAGAACTTCGCTGCTGTGAAGGCTCATGTAGAACACGGAACACCATTTAAATCGACAAACGTATCACCAGGACATGTTCACAAAGAATGGTCGATTGAAATGATGTTGTCGTATGAAGGAAAGAAGGTTGATGGCAATTTCTATCAGGCGAGAGAATAAAAATTGTTCCACCTAGGATGAAAGCGAATATCTCAGAATACATCACTGTCCATACTAAGACTATACTCTAACTTCGCCAATCAGGGCACACATTGTTTTTTCATTCAATAATCATAAACAGAAATTTCACCCCGTGGCACTTAGTAGATGGCAGCAACGGTTTCGTGGTGCTTTTTATTTGAACTCCCCAAAACATTGTATGTTGGCGAGATTGACTTATAATCCCATGATGATAGACAGACTAAGCGCATTACTATAAATTTGGGCAGACCTGAACTTAATCAGCCAAGCTCACGATATTTCGTGAAATTTAATTTAAAGGTTTATTTAAGATTGCCAGATACAGCTGCTTGGTGGAGCAAGCGGGAAGACTATATAGGTATCATGGGTAATTCATTTTCGTCTTTATTTGAACGACGCCTGGATGAAATCCGGTGTGAAGTTTCCTTCGCTATCCAAATGCTTCTCTGCATCCATCCATTCATTCTTGATCAATCCAGCGCGATGAGAGTCTCGAGGCAGTATTACACATCTTGGAAGCATTAGTTAACTGTGAGCAACAAAATTGCTAATCTGTCTTGACTTACTCAAACTCTTCAGGTCTCACGATCAGCCCGGGGCTAACGGCGTCTCTATTGATGACTGTGAACTGGCCCGTAGCATCCCGGGCTCGTGTGATAGACAAGCCCCAGAGGATCCGCGAAATCGCAATGAATAAATTCCGTTCCGCGACGTGGAACCCGGGGCAGACTCTGCGGCCGGCACCAAAAGTGAAGTGCAGCCTCTTTGGAGAATCCTGGCTAATCGCTTCATTCTCAATAAGAGTAGACTCTGTACTGTGACGCATTGGGTCAAAGTCTCTCGCGTTAGAGAAACGTTCATGGTTCAGCGTCCAAACCTAGATGAAAAATCATTATATTAGTAGCAGTCTCGCATTTCTGGTGAATTTACCTATTCAGAAATGAAATACGTACATTTATCAGCATCATGGAGCCCTTAGGGATCAGCATTCCATTGTAAACATCGTCCTTTTTTGCTGAGTGAGGTACGGCGGCGCTAAGTGGACTAGGGGCCCCTGTATCCGTATCAGTAATTAATGCCGTTTGTCGATTCAGGGTCAATAACAAACATCTTAGTGTTTCCTCAACTACTCCACGAATGTACGGCAAATTTGGACGGTCATCCCAAGTGGGCAATCTGTCTTTTCCAACGACAGCATCCAATTCTTGCTGCGCCTTTATTTGAACTTCTGGAAACAAAACCATAGCCTGGACCCTGTCATCAATAGATCACATCACGTAAGCTCAAATACTGACCTTGATAAACCCTATAACCGTGTTTGCAGAAGTGTCCCTGGGGCTTGTGTTAGTATTGGTAACAAGAAACGGCCAGTGTATCATTTCATACATAGCAGCTCCAAACCCATGTGCTACGTTATGAGCAATTTGATGGTCATTGAGCCGGTCACTATCCTGATCGAGTAATAAATCTCGAATAAAACCTGTAAAATTTCGGAATGTCAATAATAACTCTGCTATTAAATATTTCACGAGATATACGTACTTGGATATGCACTCCCTGTTTCAACTTTCGCCTTAGCGTTATTAAGTAGATTGTTAAAGACTCTGTTCTCTAATTTTTGAAGTTCGTGGAGCTTTTTCTTGCTTGGTAACATCCAATATGGCATCATGTCATAGAATCTGCGCAAAGCTGGGTAAAAGTCGACCAGCTGGAAATTTGCTGCTTCGGAGGTAACATCCATCCACTATGTAAACCTTTTTAGCTCATGTCCAAATTGCGGAACAAGACCATTTAACGTGAACAAGCTCACCTCCAAAAGGTCTTTGACGTATCCTGTGCTGGTTTGTGGTGTACGCCATCCGTACAATAGGGTCGATGAGATACTCGCAGTATATCTTTGGATATGTGCAACCCAATCTTCAGGCTTTCTGACCAGGTCATTGAGTAGTTGAAGGCTATCAAAGTGCTAATATATCAGGTTAGACGTGGATTAAAAGATTTCCGTGGGAGAACCAGCCTGATATGGAAGATATCTATCAGCGGACTTCACATTAAGGCGGACGTGGTACATCTTTCTTTGTCGACGCCAAATCTCATCGTTGCTAGTATTATTAGCCCAGTGCTACGATCACGGGGTATTCTGCTTACTCCCGGAAAGCGATGTTCAAATTATCTCCAAAATGTCGAATGTATAAATCGGGACGGCATGAGTAATTATTGCTCCTCTTCTCAAGTAAGTCTCGGATAACAACCGGGTCGTTCAAAAGAAATAAGTTTTGGCCACCCAGCTTCATAGAAGTTATGGGTCCATCTTCTCTATCCGTTAGTAGAAGCATGAGTAAGTGGGAATTAGCTGTACATTGCTGTGCGAGTTTCTGAAACTCGAGATGAAAGTTCTTCGTGGGCATCTGATGCAGGTTTCCAAGTATTGGGACGGTCGGAGGACCTATCATTGGTGTTATTTAATAGTTCCTTCTTCTTGGGAACTGCTTACCTGGAGGGAAGTTTTTTGGCCGACTTCCATACTGTCGTAGTTTATTCAATACTGGCAGAATAATCAAGGCTAGAGCCGCCCAAAAAAAGAACGCAACATGACTATGTTCCATCTTAACGAGATCGAATCCGATAATTTCCTCAATTCTTGCTATGTCTTTGTCGTGATGGTGGTACACATATTGAATACTTGCTCTGATATCTGTCAATTTGCACATCCCACACGTAGTGCCACGGGTCCTACCTTCCGACACGGTCCGGAAACTAATTCCAATTCACCAGGACCGGTTTCTTGTCCGGGATTGGAACAAAACATAACCCGGGCACCTCGGGTTTGCGCAACTCCTTTCCGAGTCTGACAAGGAACACCATACTCCAGTAAATAGTCATATACCAAATCACATCAATATTTCTACCCTGTCAAGTAAATAGCTTTGAGTCAACTTTTCACTCGCAATAACGATACTGAAATTATGGATTGGCAATTCTCTCTCAAAAACAAGATTGTTGTGATTACAGGAGGTGGATCAGGTAAGGCATCCACCTTAACATTTGCCACGCTCCAAAGTTTTGATCGACAATAGGCATTGGGCTTTCATTTGGTCTCTCAGCCCGCAAATTAGATGCCCGAGCTGTTTTACTAGCCGACATTTCTCTCACCAAGGACGCCAAAAATGCCATCAAAGAAGACGACAAGTTGATGTTCTTACAATGCGACGTCACAAAGTGGAGTGATCTACAGCACATAATTGACTTCTCAGTCAGCTCTTTTGGCGATGTGCCTGATGTTTTTGTCGCCTCTGCTGGCGTATTTGAACCAGTAGGCTTGCTTCCCTCTCGCATTGATCAGGCATTGACAGAAACTTTCAGCCATATTCCAATTTCTGGGATGACCCAGAGCCCATTACGAGTGACGGCTATAAAAGCATCGACATTAATGTGAACCATCCGGTAAGTATTCTGGCGTCACTTTATATAGCCAGCTAATAGAATTCAGATCAAACTCACCCGCCTTGCTATCCGTGCTCTTCTTGGAAAGAACAAGAAAGGCGTGGTGGTGATTGTTGGCTCCATTGCTGGTTATAGCAAGCAATATCCGGCGCCTATCTATAGCGCCACAAAACACGCTATTGTAGGCTTCACCCGAAGCCTCGGGGATGCTCAGAACCTTCAAGGAGTCAAGGTCGTAGCTGTATGTCCAGGGTGAGTATATTAACTACATTTATTGGCTGCGAAACGAAGGGGCTTGTTGTTTGACATTATCTATCTGCAGCATCGTTTCCACCCCGATATGGACTGAAGGAACTCCGGGTTCCGGGGAACGATTCGGTATTACCGAAGATGTCTCTATAACAGCGGAGTCGGTTGCGCGGGTCATATCTCAGGCTATCGAGTTGCCGGAATACCCTGGTGGCACAATTCTGGAGGTTTCCAAAGCCGGAACTCGGGTAATTCCAGAGTGGCTCATTGAGCCGCCGGGGATGGTAAATGGGAAATTGCCGAAGGGCACGGATGTACCACAGGAAATGATACACCGGGCTCTTAACCCTATTCTGGAACGAACCGCTGCCGAGAAGAGCCTGACGGTCTGAGTAGGAGGCGCGCGCCTGGGAAAAGATCCTCCACCGGAGTTATCCGGAGCAGTAGTTGACCCAGTATTATTATTTTCTACCTTGAAGTGGAAATTATTTCGAATTCAGTTTTGTTTTTATCATGATCCGGGATGCCGCGGAGCTTTTCTTTGCTTCGGGCCGGCTGATATGCAGCCACACTACGATCAGCGTCGTGCCGACTTTGGATGGCCACACCCGGCATTACATTGTAATTTTCTCGGCTACCTGCCAAATAAAAAACTTTAGTCCTTTTAATAATTCCGTATTAAGTATGAATCCCTCACCTAGGAGAATGGGGTAGTGTAGAAGGACCCACATCAACCAACGAGAACCAATTTAAAGAACCAACCATTATCCAAAAGCGGAAATGTATGAAGCTATCCCCGATGACACCGTTCTCATTGTAGGGGGCGGTCCCATAGGTCTTATGACTGCTGCAGTTTTGGCCTTCTACGAGGTCAAGTCTGTTGTGTTAGAGAGAAATTCCGAGCCTACAAAGTCAATAACCCCACTCGTACAAGCAAAAACAATACATTAATATGAATCAGATGGCCAAAGATGGACTTGACAAATGCAAGGTCAATGGAATTGCTTCGAAAGATTGGGCTTGCGGACGATTTAAGACAAAAGGGTAATGTCACATATCCTTATACTAAGTTTTAGCAAAAGCCAACGTCTCAAGCTAGGTGTACCAAGCGAGTTTCCGTACACAGTCTCGATATCTACAGGGTTGAGCCAACCGAGTGCGGTAGCTCAATGGAAGCATCCGTCTGTCGATGATTATCGGAAGAGGATTCTAGACACCAATGATGGTACGCAACCATTAGAGCCGTACCAACGGATTTCTCAACGTATTTTCGAGATGTGGATGAGAGACTTGTGTGACGAAAGCCCAATGATTGATCTCCGATACAACCACAAGCTTGACTCAATCCAAGAGACTGCCACTGGTATCGAAGCGAGCGTTAAAGAAGGTACCCAGGGAAAGGATCGCATTTATAGGTCCAAATACGCTGTCGCGTGTGATGGGGCGTCAAGCAAATGTCGGAGCTGCCTCGGAATCCCTCTTGAAGGAGACCAACTGTAAGAGCCAATACAGCATCTTTTGGATTTGCGTCGCCAACTAAAAGTATCAACCAACAGACCCGCTTCTTTTCTATTAATTCACTTTCGATCCAACGACTTATCCAAACTTCACAAGCAAGGGCGGTTCTGGCACCTATTCATGCTGAAAGAGGGGGCTTTTGGCGGCGCAGTAATAGCGCAGGACGAAAAGGTTGCTTTTCTTCTATGAATGACTGACAATGAGTTTGGTGCTAACTGCCAGTTATTATAGGAAATCTTTACTGTTCACCTCCCTCTGGCACCTGAAATGGATGAATCCTCCATCAGCTCAGAGGACGCGATTTACGCTGTTCTTGGTGGTCTCTACGCGCCATACAAGATCAAGATTGAGGAGATTCTTGTTCGGTCGATATTTAGACCAAGTATCGCAGTCGCCAAAAACCTCTCTGGCCCAGAACTTCGTCTATTTCTGGCAGGAGACTCAGCCCACCAGAACATCCCTACTGGTGGGTACGGCATGAATACAGGTATGGGTGACGCTTTCGATATTGCATGGAAGCTCGCGGCCGTGATCAAGGGATATGGTGGCAAAGGGCTGCTCCAGTCGTATGAAGATGAGCGGAAGCCCACTGCTCTCCAAAATGTTCAGAGGTCTGGCGTGCACATGTCGGTGCATTTAGCAGCTGTCGAACTAATGGGCGATAATCCCCTCGAGATTGACACGGGTTCGGAAAGCGGACGCGACATTCAAAATTCGATTCGAAACCACTACGCGAAAAATGACGGTGAGAACACGGACATGGGAATTGAGATGGGGTACAGGTATAGGTCTTCAATCTGCATGATCAATGAGTCCGAGCCTGAACCTGTCTGGGACCCGCATACGTATTTACCGACTACATGGCCGGGCAGTCGTGCGCCACATGTATTCTTGAAGGACAAGTCTCCAATTTTTGACCACCTTGGGCGAGATTATTCCTTGGTTGAGTTCATCAGTGGACATTCGACGGACAGAGGAAGCATGCTGTTGATGGAAGCAGCAAGAATTCTTGGGCTACCGCTCACCTATGTTCTGCTCAAAGAAGAAGATCATGCGGCGACAATTTGGCAAAAGCCTCTAGTTTTAGTCAGACCTGATGGGCACGTCGCTTGGCGAGGCGAGATTGTGGAACTTCGCTCAGAGGCATATAAGATTGTTGAAACTGTCGCTGGTCATCACCCCAATTAAATCCTAATTTGGGCAGTTGATGTTATTTATTGAGAATCCAGCGTGATAAAATATACCTAAATCATTGGAAATGAAAGCCGAGATGCTGAAATGAACATGAATGAGTTCTGAAATGTCTGGGTTCCAACGCCGAGGCCTGGATAGTAATGAAATTAGTGGGCACCAAGCGAGATTGATCACGCGGCTGAGACATAGTGGGTCCTACAATTTAAGACCTATTATTGGTCTAGAACAATATTATGTAAGCCAACTACAGTCGGATCAACTCAATTCCGCCCGCTCAAGCCGCAAGCCACCTCTTGTCTCAGCCACTTGCGTCACTTAAGTCCACTGATCGATTGCAAACAGTCAAATATTATTACTTTGACTACTTCATCCAGCCGGCTTCAAGCATTGTAACTCAATGAACTTTGATACAAGTTGAAGAAGAAATGACTTGACCGGCGAACAATATCGGAAACCTTTCTCTTAATCACCCTACAATAATAATGTAGTCCAGTGACGAGTGTATCTAAAAACGTCACTCACTAATATAGGGTAATTGACCCACATGAAGCTGAGAACGACAGAAGGAGGCTTTGCAGTAATGCATCCGTAAATAGCCCATCATACTGGCTGTTGACTCCTCGCTGATATATAGATATCTAGCTATCTTTACGAATATTTATCTTTCGATTCATAGTAATACCATCCGCTTGGGCTTGAACCCAATCCCTTTCCACAATCTCCGCATGCTTTCTGCTCCGTGCCTCCAGCACTGCATTGAACCGAGCCGGAACCATAAGAAAACCGGGCTCTGTCTTTAAGACGGGTTCGATATCCCTGCCATCTGGTCCCTTTGCGCGCTTGATGTTGAAGGCCCAGAGGGTCCTTGCCATATTGATAAACAGAGAGTTTTGCGCAAGGTGCATGCCACTGCAAATTCGGCGACCAGCGCCGTACGCAAAATGGTCCCGCGCATTCGCATCGGCGAGGTTGACGGACTCTGCTGTTGTATGGTTGTCGTCTAAATATCGGCGTGGATCGTAGTTCAGAGGATCATCCCAGCGCGATTCATCAAAATGGATAGCCCTGGGTTAATGTTAGCATGTTGCTCCTATTTTTCCACGGCGGAATGGTTCTTACCACCAGTTCAGCATGACGACGCTACCCTTGGGAATAAAATAGCCATCGTACCAGTCGTCTTCTGTGGTAGCATGGTTCATCCCCACCTTGGTAATGGGCCACCACCGGAGGGTTTCCTTGACCATGGATCGAATGTAAATAAGCTTGTCTTCATCCTCAAAGGATGGCATTCGGTCGCCGCCAACCACTCGATCGAGCTCCTCTTGAGCGGCAGCGACAACCTCGGGGTGCATCTGACAGGCCAATATCCAGGCATTGATGACAGTGGAAGTTGATTCACTCCCAGCTTCAACCATTCCTCCGGCGGCGTATGCAGCTTGCTCATCGTTGATGCCGCTCTTCTGCAGCCCACCTTCATAAAAGTCTCGAATGAAACAGTCCGGAGCAGTCCCAGCTTTGATCTGGTTTACGAGATCCAGATAAAACTTGAGATAGACCTCACGGTCATATGCAAACCAATCACGCCCGATTTTCCACCAGTTTTGAACGGCCCAAGATGGAAGTTTCGCGAGAGATGGGAATGCATCCACTAACCATGCACCTGGTTCCGACATTAGTGTGAAATGCTCCAGAACCTCGTAAATCTTTTTGATGTATGGATCGTTCCAGTCAGGCACACGGTGGCCGTATGTCATGGTCATAATGACGCTGGCCGAGTATCGCCTGTTGATGTCGTAGAAAGCCTTGTCATCTTTTGCATGCAGAAACTCATACAGGACCTGCTTTGATTCAAAATCTTGAATGGGTTTGTAGGTCGCTGCAGTGGTAAAATTCAGTGCAGCGTGGCTCAGTTTGCGCAGAACTCTCCAGCGCTCCCCATACGGCATGAATATTTCTCGGTTTTGGTTCGACGTCGCATCGAATGCCATAGGCATACTTGGACGCGAGGAATACTTGGACCCTCGCTTATCAAGCAGTTCTTTCGCTACGCTCGCAGAGTTGAGCCATATCCAATCGGTGCCGCCCATTTTAGTATAAACTACAGGGCCATACCTTTTGGCCCAACCTCTGGTGATTTCAGGAATCTTATCGGCGTTGGAAAATGACGGGAGATTTCCGATCAGCGGATAGCCCTTTGGGCCTGGCGGAAGGTGTTTGCGGCGTTTGTCGCGCATAACAAATTGATACAAAAAGACCATAAGCTAATGTAAATTAGTTTTTAATTCATGTCAATCTTTGCCATGAACAGCCTCACAAGGAAAACTATTGTTGTAGCATACTTGCCCCTGGCTGGGGAAGCTGCTGATAGGAGCTCTTGGATCATTGTTGATGCTATCTGATAGTTGGCAATTCTGATCGGAGAGAAAGAATTTGTAAGCCGCTCAATAGTGTCTCAATCATGCAATAAGTGATGATAGATTAAAGAATTGATTGCGCATGAACAAATTGCTCTACATCATTTACACGGATCTAGTATTATAGCATGCTTGATACACTAAATTTAGGCTCAGTTGATTCACTAACCAGACATGTCCAGTGGAGCTTACAGTGCACGCCCACAAACGATTTGCGTTTCGGACAGTAAGACACCCCATGGCTGCTGAGATCAGTGCGGGAAAATTGGGTACCGAGCTCCACGGAAGCCGGCGCGGGGAGTCCCGCGGATATTGTCCGGGCGCTGGGATCAGATCACTCCCGTGAGATCGCGGCGGGTTCTCCTCTGTGCCTGGTCCGAGTGTCACAGTGACGCGATTTCGACTAGTCCCTCAATTAATAGCCTTTACCAACTAAATATTCTTTCATACTCCAAATCCCTTGTTAATTGTTATACTATAATTTTGCTGAGCCTTCTCCATTGTACCTGTCAATTCACTGGATACCCACCAATTAGCACCATGTTTGTCCCCAACACTACTAGCCGCCCCCCAGCGGACATGGTCATGCCATACACTGAGCAACTCATTTTCACTATTGCCACGCAAATTCCCTTTGTAATTTTCTTCACTATGGGAATAAGAAACATCATCAACCATGGGGACCCAAAAGCCCTATTATTTGGTATTGGAGGCTGCTTTGCCTCTGCATTTGAGCCTATCGTCGACATACTGGGCTTTTGCTACTTCCCACGGCAAGGTAACTGGATCGCATTTGAGACTTTTGGAAGACCTATCCCAATATTTGTACCGGCAACTTACGGATGGTTTGTCGGTGGTATGGGGTATTGGTTCTGGAATGTGTTTCGGGACCCCAAAACCAAGGCGCAAGATGTACCCGTGCTCTGGTTCAAGGCCTTCATAATCAATCTTGTCCTCGAGTACCCACCTCTGTACTATGGGATCTACACATACTACGGCTATCAACCACTCCAAGTTGGGGGGTTTCCATTATGGTTCCCAGCCGTCAATGCGACGTCTCCTATGGTCGCTGCGACTATTCTGAATCTGATCACGCCTCATCTCAAGGGGATCAATAACCTGGCAATTGTTACAACAACAGCAACGGCATATGGGATAGCCAATGCAGCGTTCGGCTCGCCCGTTTGGATGGCACTCAGTGTCGATAAAGGTTACCATGTGACTTATCCGGCAGTGGGTGTGAGCGCCATATTGCTATACTCTGGCGTATCTATCATGTCATTGCAGCTGTCATCTGGTGCTAAGGGGAAATTGAATGGGTCAGCCAATTCGAAGCATACAAGCGTGAGGTGAATGTCCTTCAATCGCGTTTCCTTGGGAAACTGACTTGGGGCGGCGTGCTGGTCGTGTGTAGCCGCTCTCTCATCTGATTGATGAATGTGGAGTAGTCTACTTTGGGACATTCAGGAATAGGAATTGACCGAAGGATAAAACACGGGTGATATTGTGACAGTGCGGGCTTATGTGGGCACGGTTGCATCCATGTGCGATGAACGTACACTATTTGTGACCCTGACAAAGGCAAACGCCAATGGAACACAGTTGGAGAAAGTGTGCAGATTCATAGCGGTTTTAGACGAGTGGCGTATGGAAAATGACGCGGGCTCGGAAGTAGTGATTGTGAATTTTCTGGTCAAATGTTTCGGTAGAGAAATTACCCTCATTTCAAAGTAACATGGTGTGATTCTAATTTATGGTGGTGGTTGGGATACAGAATTTAATTATGAATTTTCTTTTTGACTGATCCCGTCGATTCTGCCTGATGGTGCAACCGCACACCACTTGTTTGCCTTTGTGGCTTAAGCTGGATGGAACATAGAACACCAAGAGTGTGCTTTTGAGCAAGGGCAAGGGTATATCGGGCGGGGTCGGCTTCTATTACTGCAGGGTATAGATTACTAATGCTGGTAAGGCAAGAAGAGTATGAATTCACGGTCAAAACAGTTCTACTGGGTCTTTTTAGATAGCATCACCTCGTGTTTCACGATTTCATTTGGCATTCGTACAATGAATTCGATGCATCGGTTGATTATTTTGTATAGCCAGTGAAATATGAAACAGGTTGAATATAATTTGCAACTGAGTCGGGTTGTATGAAACAATTGCTGGGAAGCTAGCTGGCTCACTTGTTAGGTTGGTTCATATTCTGATTTTGAAGTTCATGCTTACCAGCCGCTTGATTTAGACGATTACTTAACTGCTATCGCAAGCCGAGCCAATGCCCTGATCACATATAACGATCGGTTGTACTCCGCCTTGACTCGCAACTTGGAGTTCGTCCAAAACCTTTTCTAGTGCTCGGAACTGTGCGCAGGCTTCTGTATTACCGTTGCGGCATGCCTCTAAAAGGGGTTGCAGTGCATTGTGATCAACAATAGCGTTCGATCGGGTACCACTAGTGTCCGATCGCCAAGTCTCAGCTGTGTTGCCCAAGTCCTAAGCGTCTTAGGCGATGGCATTAGCTTGCAGTTGGATTGGTTTACCGCGTGCCACTTGCCTCTAAGAAAGCGCCCAGCTGAAGGACAGATCCACATGGTCAGTTTATGGAGGAAGAAAACGTGATGACGTCGTGTCGATAGCGGCCATGGTGGGAGTTTTACTGCAAAAAGCCGCAACCCCGGCCATGCCTAAATAGGGACACGGGAGAATATTGGAGATCTGACAGTAATTGCGCTAGTTCGGCCTAGGGAATCGGATCTGCCCTGTGGTTGATGGAAACCGATAGCGCGAAATGCTTTTTCTTGTAGCGCTGGACACCGACACTAGTAGTCAATCCCTTTGAATGTGCGGAGGGAGCGGTGAGGTACAGGCCGCAAGGGTTACAAATGTTAGCTGCATATAGGTGCATAATTTGATAGAGTACTAATACATTTTGCATTGCCTTGGACACATGCACCTCAAGGTTTCAGTACTTCTCTCACAAAAAGCAAATATTTCAACAGCCTATGGCGATGACATAACTGAACTTGAACGAATAAGACACCTTCCCGGGCATCCACCGGCTATTTCTGCAGCTAACATTTGTAACCCTTGCGGCCTGTACCGTGCTGCATATCGCCGCACTCTGCTGGCGCTGACGCTTCTATCATAGGCTGGTAATAATATTCAGATGTCCTTATTAGCCTCAAATTAGCGCGGTACCTCACTGCTACCTTCGCACATTCAAAGAGGATTGGAGAATTTTTCTAATTCTTTCGGCATTCATGAGACGACACGTGACCAGACACGGGCCGCTGCTCTTGTGACTTCTTCGCCTGCTGGCTAAACTTCAGCTTACCTATTTATGAGTCCCTTATCAGCTTTTATAAATCTTTATTAGCCTTTCGTAGCCTGGCAAAGTGTATAGTGCTAGCCCACAAGGTACCAGCCTGGGTGTTGCTGGACCTCCCTCAAGTTATCCCTTTGAGTGCGCGATAGCTGCACTTGGGTCACGGACAGGCGGGTCCAGCCTATCAAAGAGCCTCAAATTATAGGTACATCATTTACCGCCTAATCTAGGCTACAGAGCAAGTCCCAAGAATTGTCGGATCTACATAAAGCTACATTGCATTGTTGATAGCAATAGGAAGTCATTGATGTCACTCGGGGTCACCTTGCTTTTGTCGGGATCATGTGGGGCAGGGCGCGTGGGTGCAGCTGTCGCGCACTCAAAGGGATAGTTTGGGCGTCCTTTTTTTAATAACAAGAAGGACAGAGAAACAAATACCTTGCAGTTAGTAGTTTGTCAAGGAATATTTACTACTTAATCTAAATATCGAAATCTGCTGTTTTGTCTCTAGGTGCCAGCCCCAGGCTCAGAAGAGCTAGAGAAGTATCCTTTGAAAGGGGTCATGGTTACCTAAACAAAGTAACTATATAACTCGTCCCAAACTCAGCGGCGGCTCTGCTGAGAGCGGTGGGAGCCCAGCTCTGGAAATGGAAATGGATTTTGATATGCTTAGGTTTCGTCTCCGAGTATCTTGCTTGGCATGGAGAGGCAAATCACAGCATTAGGATTTAGTGCTCGAACCCAATAAGTTTTAGCTACATGTCTCATGTCAGTCGTGGTTGAGGAATTCTTTGGTCAGTCCATTTCATATATTTTGGACGCGGCCAACGAACCCAGGCTTGCCAAGTGTGGGCGGCAAGCTTCCACGGGAACTCGCAGATGGAAATAACCTCTCACAGAAGTCCAGGGCGAAAGAGGATCCTTCGATAAGGAATCAACATACTTCAATTCCTCTTATGAGCTCTTCAATTCTGGTTATGTGGATTTCAAATTTGATGCCGACAAGCAACTGGGTCGGAATAACTTCAGTGAAGATGATGCCCGAAAGCTCAAACCTACATTTTTAGACCTCGAGGATAGCCTCGGTATACCACTCAGCAGCGCTATTTTGTTTTCTGCCGACGACCCTTCTGATAAATATGTTGAGATGTAACTTTGCCTTCTTTCAGCGCGCTGGATTGACTCTGTGGTTTGGATAGACTGGTTCAATCCGACCATTGGATTGAGTGACGTGGAATTTGTCACCATTAATGGTTATTTTGCTACTTTGGTGGCGACTTTGATGTTGAACATACCTTACGGATGGAATCCACATGGATGAGAGATGTAGGTGTGGTACAGAATTCCACAAATAGTTCACAAGCCAAGTCCGCAAATGAAGAGTTTTTGTATGCATGCTCCAGTCCAAGGATTGGCTTTGCCAATTTATGCATGCAGTTTTCTCTTGTCTCGAATATCACTGATGCATTGGCAGAGCTTCCAAATCTTCGCGGTGCTGATGAGAGTCAATACTTCCAAGATTCATTAGATGGAAACATGGGCGAAAACGACACTGTAATCCTTTTCAGTTTGGGGTCCTCTGTTTACACCCATGATTTTCAGAGAAGCATCACGATACCTATTGCTTTTACGTCATTGCTATTGCATGTTTTGACTGTTCTGATTCATATTTCAATCATTCCCTGCTCTAAGAATCCATGGAATAGCTATAGCTGGGGAGCGTTGGTGGACTCTTGGGTCTTACTGTGCGGTCTCGCAGTCCAGGAGGACTGGAAAACACTGAGGGAGGTGTTGAGAGCTCTCAGACATGGTAAAAGCTGCGATGGTGAGAGGTGTGGGCGGTGAGAGAAGGTTGGTGTTGGTTTTAGACAGAGATGGAGTAGAAGGGGGCGACTCCAGAGCTCGGGTTACCAAAGCCGGAACAATGGAGGGGATTCCCAAATACGATGTGTAGAGTGCGGGGTAAAGGAGAATTGACTTGGTGTCCTTATTGTAAGGACAGGAAAGAGGTTCTAATTGATAAAAATATGCAATTGGTCACAACTCAGTGAATGTTTTGATCGCTTGATTCGCCTATATTTGCACTCTTCCGAAAGAGACAGGCTGTGTTATCCGTGAGCTTTCTTAAAGTCGAGCGGGAGTGGCAAGGCTTTTGTAGCGACAGCTCTCCGAGCCTTTTTGGCCAGTGTCATATTTGAGCCCTGGCTTGATTTTGCGGCCTTATCAATAATTGCACGGGCCAAGTGGTGGCATCATGGGCTGGACTAGACGTAAGATAAAACGGCCCTGCATTCGGGACGACTCGGACAGCACACTAAAAGCCGCCAGACTTTGGGGCTTCTTTCGCCAATACAGCACTCTGAAGTTAGTTTCACGCTTATCGTCCAACCCTCCGAGACTAGTAAGGTACCGGAACTGTAATGCAAGTCGTACTGCGTGTGTTGCTTGTCTTCTGCCGAGCTTGAATCACGTATGAAGTTGGTATGTATTAGGCTATTCCAAAGGACCTTTTGGAAATCATCATCGGGTGAATTATTCCGCAAGGTAGAGAAATTGGCGTCGGCCCGTTGTATTCTGTTACCTCTTATCAAGTTGAGCTGTCGATGTTCCCCCGCATTAGGGCCGACCAAGTTCACATATAACTATAGCTTAATTCCGGCGCCGTTGATGACTGGGACTTGCCCCCGGAATGAAGATCAATTTTGGTTGAAAAAAAGGACGTGTCCTGCGTCCGTTTTACTGCCAGAGGAGGGCTAAAGACGTAAATATTTCGCCGCAACAGAGTCAAAGCTTTGCGCACGTTCCCTCAGGAAACAAGGCGGATGAACATTGCGCGTGGCACACGGCTGGGATAGTAGCCGTGCAAGCCCACGTTGCCTCAGCCATATCCGTCATATCGTGTTTACCGTTGCATAAGGCTATGCCGGGAAGTCTAAATAGAGAAAGAGAAGTTGAGCTATTCTATGCATGAATGGGATATGCAAATAGATTCAGCTAAATGTGGCCCCCTGAGCGGCAAAAATAGCTAACGAGCCAAGAGAACATCAAGGGCGAGATACCTATCTCATTCCAACGTTTCATCCGCACCTCCGCCTTCCGCCAATCTGTGAATCGACTGGCTTCGGTGGTATTCGTGGCGCTATATCGTATAGTATGACGGACTGCTGTGTGCTTTGATCTGCTAAAGCCCGTGTTCGTCAATGCGTAGGTTGGCGCGAGCAATTTGTCTTGCGCCACACTACTACTAGCGGTTAAGCCTTTGCACTCGTCCACTCCTCCTGCAACAACAAGTCCCATGGCCTGATTATTGTCTGTAAGCTAACAGAATGATCTGCCCGGAATAATAGCCGGAGGCGTTAATGGCACCAAGCTAAGATCTATAATATAAATATGAGGTTCGCACCCAGTCCGAAAGAGGTGAGTCTTCCGAGTATTGTGTCTGCGACACCTTTCAACCAGGGCAAATATGAGACTCTCCCATTATTAGCCGTCGATTTGGACCAGGGTGACGAAGATGGACCCGATCCCACTGATGCCGCCGCCGGACGGCCAAACATCTGATTTCAACGCACCCTACAACTGGATTCAAGTCGGTACAATGGTGGCGTTTGCTGTTACTTTCTTTTTCGCTACAATCCTTCTTATTCTTCGTTATATACAGGCCTATAAGCTCTCAAAAGTTGTTGAATTGGACTTAGGTAAGGCTAGCCGGCCTTCAATTCAGCCGCAACCCCGTTTGTTTAATCTCGGCAACTGATCATGTATTCGCCAATTATTAGTTATCGTTACGGTCTCTTGGGCTCTTTCGCTCGCCTACTTTGCGACCCTAATTAACAGTAAAGTCTCTTGGTCCCAATCTGATCAGGTTCCTTCTAATATTCGCAGTGATGAGATATGGTTGGGGAAAGCACCTATGGGACATAACTTTCGACGAATTTAACAACTTTTTTACGGCATGTTACCGTCCACTCTCTTATCTCTTCTTCGTCCTAACATATGACAGAGCATGATCCCCAATGCCTACGTGTATTTCATCTGCCCGTCCATCACAAGGATGGCGATGCTATCCATTTTATATCGCATTAACCCGTCTCGTGTGTACCGCTGCATCGTTGTGGGCATCGCCGTCGCCAGTTTTGTTTACAGTTTGGTACTGTGCATAGTGTTTGCCGGCCCTTGCAATATCCTAACGACCAAGGATCAAATGTGTTCAGCAAGAATTACCAAGGCCCATGCTGTGCTCAATATTGTCGCTGATCTGGCGGTCGTGGCGGTGCCTATTCCTACAATTCATCGTCTTAAGCTCTCATCGAAGCAAAAAATATCAGTGGGCTGCATTCTAGCATTAGGATCAGGGTATGTTTTATCAATTTTTCTTTCCATTCTACAAGGCATGTGTACTAACTCATAGCGCAGCGTCGTCATCTGCTCCATAGCTCGTCTGCCATACATAATCAACATTGATGGGTCAAAAGACCCGCTTTATTACGAAGCGATCATTGGAATATGGTCCGTCATTGAGCTGAACCTCGGCATCATGTGCGTCTGTGCAGTTAGACTCAGGGAGCTTGTCATCGCATACTTGCCCCAGTTTGGCCATTTCGTGGGGCGGTGGACGAACTCAACACGGTCACGTGGAACAGGCAGTCAGTCATGGAGCCAAGGAATCGACAAAAGCTCAAGACGACAGTCCTACCAACTCCATAGTATCCAAAAGCGCTGCGCCGAGGGAGAGTCGGAGAGAGTCGATAAACGTATCGTACGAACGGACAAAATCGACGTGGAATACACAAATGGAGAGAATGATAGCACGGAGGATATTTTGCCCGGACGTGTCCCGGAAAACCCGGTATAAATTCTCATATGTCGCACTAAAACTTTGTATCATCATCTTCAAAACTTGTATTGGCGTTACAGTGGTTGAAAATGGGAAAGAATATTGATCTTGTATGTTTGTTAAACAATAGTGAACCGTGTGCACTAAATCTACCGCTCGAAAATGCAAGGGGTTGTGGCTACCCTCTCTTACTTGAACGCGTATCCTGGCTAGTCATAAACCCTTTATTAGAGTTAACTTCGTAATGAGATACGCCAAGTTGTGTGGTCAAGTGCCACCTACGGGGGATCAGCGCAAGGCCGTTCATTGGGAGAATTAGACGCCAGGTAAATATCAATTCAGAGATATCTAAGACAAATAAAGTCAAATCTAGTACGTACGCCAACTATATACTATGGCTAGTCCAACCAAGACGGAGAACACTTCCAATTCTTGGCCTGGCTCACATCCCCTCCCTTGAACTCAGGTTTGGACGGCCACTTGCAGGCGGGTCTGGTGAAGTTCACCGACAAATCTACTGGCTTATCTCCAACCACAGTCTCATTTGCGTATTTAGTCCCGATGATTGAAGTTGGGGCTTGGCCACTTTCTCTCCATTCGATTAGGGCCAAGAGCATTGAGTGAGTAGTATCGTTTCGATAGGGTGGGAGATCCTGCCCGGCGCCACCAATAACCCATGCCCCATCACCCCCAGTGCAGTGGCCCAAGCCAGGAATCATAAAAAGGCGATAGAAATCCTGAACCGACTCCCTAGAACTGTTTCCAAGGTCCGAAAAGAAGGAAAGTACGTTGCTGTAGTAGAGAGGGGAAACCTTTGAGGTAACAACCGAGTCTTGCCATCCATGGTAATGCAAAAGCTTTGCTCCATGCTTCTGGAGCTCTCTAAGATCAGGGGAGAATGCATCTGCGAGTGCTCCGTATGTGTTAATCTTTTCCGCGATCTGAACATCCTCATATGTGATATCCGTCGCTTCAAATGTCGTGTCGTTGAGAATAGCATACCGGTAGTAGTCAAGGCCATATCCTCCTGCGACATCTGCGTTCGTATAGTATTGTATTCCCGTCAGCTCTGAGCCTGGGAGAATTCCAGGAAATACTAGGGTGTTGTTGGCATCAACCCATCCATCGTATTTAGTCTTTAGGTTGGCCAATTGTGGGGCGGTTAGACACTGGCTTTGGTTTGATGTCGATTTGCACAGCAGACTTTCTGGGACAAAGTCGCAGCGCTCGGGGTCTGATACCAATCCATCCACGACTCCATCTAGGCCATCGCACTGTCTTAGAACCTCATCGTGGATAATAGACCATTGAGTCGTGCTGATAAAACTGTCCAAGGTGTTCGGATACTGTCCAATGCCTGCATAGTCCTCCCAGGCTATTGAGGTTAGGTGTCAGTAATTTAATTTATTTGAATGCTAATGGTCGTAAAGATTGGACGTTACCTTCTTCATGGGTTTGCCAAATCACTGGGCTCCCAACAAGAATACCATCAAAATCATCTGGGTATAACTGTGCTTCCGCCATGCCTTGACGACCACCTGTTGAGCAGCCCGAATAGTATGACCAAGCCGCAGATTGCGAGTAGTATTTTGAGATAATCTGTTTTGAATACACTACCGAAAGGTGAAGACCGCGGTGTCCGCTGTATCACAGTTAGTGACAAGGATCATAGGCAGAACGGACCAACACACAAGTCAATATTCTGTTCTTCATATTGGAAGAAGGATCCATCATCTGAAGTTGAATTGTGGCCTGTATTGGTACTCATCGCCGCAAATCCTGCACTTTTGTGTAAGTTGGAAGCTTTTCATGGCACCGGATGATACTGACCACCCTTCAGGCCTCTTGCAACGTCTGGGTAGTTGACACCGCCGGCCCAACCACCGTTTCCCAGGGCCAAAAACCGGCGATTCCAAGTTTTGCTTTCGGGCATCCATATTTCAAAATGCACTGTACTGTTTGAGGAAGTATTAAACTGAGCTGCAATTCTACAATGTGCAGGCAAGTCGCTTAACAAGGTATTGTATGAGGATACTAATGCAGTGTCAACATTCTTTGCCTTGGCAAATGAAGCCGGGTGAAGGGTTGCAGTCCAATCTCACCTAGAGTCTCTCCTTGAAAACTGCTGCCATTCTCTGAGAATCTTGCGATGTTAATTGTTACATTTGGAAAGACTGTCGATAAGCTGAAATCAGCGAGAACTTCACAGTCGTTGCTTGCTCCTGCGACCACACTGAATAGGGACACGAGGAGCAGAATTAAGTAAATTTCCATATTTCTTTCTGCGATTGTAATCCGCCAGAAGAGAATGCGAAACCAATCCCTTGAACTGGTGTTGAGCCAGATTTTTATACCTTGGATATCTTGCTAAGATTGTCCGTATCATAAGACTAATAGCAGCCCATGCAGTGGGTATCTCAAATCTGATAGCGGAATCGAATGATGACGAGCATGTCTATATATGACTTCCGAAATACCTCACCCAACGCCCCCCAGCTATGAAGCCCCTGTTCAAATTTGGATCGTCAGCCCCCGCGTTTGTAAACATGGGATCGAAAGTGGGGAGAGTCCACTCTCCAAAACTCAGTTGGAAGACGCTCGAGTCAACAAAATCCATTGAGATGGTTGACATAGGTGTGGTTTGTGCCAATGATGGAAAACTCCATATTGAAAAGAAACACGTTGGTTTCGATATATTTACAAAGGAGCAGGCTTGGCAGTGCTAATGTCTTGGCATAAATGCGATGATGGTTCAAATAATGGGGTGGGGTTGCCCCCTGTCATTTGTCTTGTAAGTTTTCGGTCCAGGTGATAAAGAAATGGGGTCAGAGAAATAAAGCCGCGGGAAGATGTTGTCGGTATAACGTCCGGCTATTTGATGAGAAGGCCACGACCAAATGCGTCGCGCCGTATATGGGCGAATCAGGTCGGAGCTTGGTCAGCGAAACATAATTATGTTAAATAATGCGCCCGGCTGTTTCTCATCGACTTGGGTTCTCTGTGCACAAGGTATAGGCATGT
Organism: Calonectria multiphialidica; assembly: GCA_020623665.1. Classification (NCBI taxonomy): domain Eukaryota; kingdom Fungi; phylum Ascomycota; class Sordariomycetes; order Hypocreales; family Nectriaceae; genus Calonectria; species Calonectria multiphialidica. Next base: position 248,007 of record JAHVYC010000053.1, on the reverse strand, counting down.
TTCTATCCCACTTTTGATAATAAGATATACTGACACGACCTCCCACTCTTGAATTACGACTTTGTAATAATCAATCTCTGATACGGTCCGAACGTGGTTACCGCCGGATATTGATCTAAAATTGGTAAGGTGTGTATGAGGGATTCATTTCAACTGGTGACTTGTTTACTAATAAAACTGTGGCTTACGCCGACTTTCATCATAGCCACTGGCTAGATGTGTTTCATAGTGCCTGCATGTTCCGGCACCATGGACGTGGAACTGTGATGCTCAAATGCTCCACCAATGCTTACATCTTGTCTCAAATAAACAAGAATGCACCAATTAAGTATTGATAATACCAGCCAGCCTTGGTCATGTACTGGAAACCAGTTGCCCTCAGGTAGAATCATATGTTTTATTGGTGTCTTCACATGACTATGACTTATCCAAGTGTCTCAGCACTCGATGTGAAAACCCGGCGTGGGCGACTTGGTTTACCTTAGGTGAAAACTGAAAATGAGATGAGATACCCTAGAGGACAGCTAAAAGTGCGGGCGACGAATTAGACACCATTGAGTGCGATAACGGTGCTCTAAAAGCTTCAGGTTTGTCGAAAATATTGCTTGGGGTATATTTTAAAAGCCACAGCACTCTAAATCTCATGCTGCGAATCTTGCAGCAGCTCTCTCACGTTCCAAACATGCGACTACAGAGTTCCCAATCTGTTGTCACTTCCACTTTGACCTCCAGCTACGCCCGTGGTTGTGAACTGAGCATTGGGAAGGAAAAGCCGAAAAATGGCGCAGATTAGTGAAGTTGGAGATAAGTAAAGCCCATTTCCGTCTTAGCCCATACCGGGATAGCAGCCAAAGAGCGGTGCATTGGCATACAATGGGCAGTTTGATTGAGGGCATCTAGCTGCTGCCAAGTACCCCGCGCGCGTGGGCTTGTGCAAAAGGACTCTATTGGCGGCCGGTGCGTAGTCAATGCAGGCTCGTGCATCCTCAGCCGCAATCCTACAGGCTATATTGGAGCCGACTGAAGCGAATGGTAAGGCGGTAAAGCCTCGCAATTCGCGGCCACTTTTTCCCGCCAATGCATTCCACATTCCTGGGTGGGGACGGAAGACAGGCCCGATCGACTCCCACACTCCGGCCCATTCACAGGGCAGCTCGGTTATTGGATTTGCAGGGTGCCGGGTCATGTCAGTAGGATCATTCCGCAGCATCACGGCACTGACAGCCATCTTTGATCAGCCAGAGCCTCTTGGGCCTCATCGTGAAGTACAACAGTGGGCGTGTTTCCGGCTTTAAAGCTCGCTCAGCTCCTCGCAAATCTCCGGTTTCGCGACTTCGCTAGCGCGTCCTTGGCCTTAACGTGGAAATAAGGAAAACCTCGCGACCGCACACTAAACGACGCTGGCTCCCGTAGCGTAAGCGCTAGTTTGTAAGAGGAGTTTTGTGACGCTCGGTAGTAAAAAGCCTTTCATGCAGGGACGGGGTCCTCTACAGGCAGAGATTGGCACGAAAATTTACTCGGGCGTGGACTTTTCTTTGGAGAGATTATTTTGATTTTCCCAGGCCAATATCAGACCAGCAATATGATCTTTGGACGATGGATGACATGGCCGAATTCGGGCTGCGAGGCCTTGGGCGTAAAGCCACCTTGTGGAGCCAGCCGGGATCAAGGGTCGTAGACGGCGATACGATGCGGTCAATTGGGCCGGGCTGAGTCCAACAACTAACTTACATCATTGCAAAATCCAGGTGTTCGGTGCGCTGTGCAGTAGCTCCGTGCTACGTGGCTAGCTGCTGGTTATATATGTAGGGGTCGGAAATATATAAGATGAGAAGGTCGGCAGCGTGGTGTGCCCCATCACCAAGTCCAGCCCACCAACGCCACCATGCAGATCTCGCTCACAGCCATCCTTGGCCTCGTGGCAACGTCAAACCTGGCGTTGGCCGCTCCCCAGAAGTCGGCCAATGACAACTTCCAGGATCTCAATGACCAAGCTATCGAAGCTTTGAAGAATGCCGATCATTCGACCAGGATCAGATCCAACAAGTGCTCCGTCTTCAAAGCATCCGTGCGTCGGGACTGGTAGGCAAACTCAACATGTCTTCTGTTGATACACCACTGACCAAGACTCGTTGTGCAGGAAGTATCTGTCCAAAAAGGAAAAAACCAATTACATCGATGCTGTGCTTTGCATGATGAAGAAGCCTTCCAAGGCGGACCTTTCTTTTGCTCCTGGCGCCCGCTCCCGATATGATGACTTCGTTGCCGTTCATATCAACCAAACCTTGAGCATCCATGGCACTGTAAGGCAGCAATATGTTTTTATGTGGTTGTGTTTTCACCATGCTGAGATTTATCTGTAGGGAAACTTCTTGACATGGCACCGTTACTTTACGTGGGCATACGAGACTGCACTGCGCGATGAGTGTGGCTACAAGGGCTACCAGCCGTACTGGAACTGGTTTGGCGGTTCTGACTTTTCCAAGTCGCCCGTCTTTGATGGAAGCGCCACCAGCATGGGCGGCGACGGTAGCTACGTGGCTCACAATGGCAGTCTGTCCGGAACCAACAACATTTACCTTCCGTCTGGCAAGGGCGGCGGCTGCATCAAGGATGGCCCGTTTGCGGGGTGAGTAGCACTGACTGGCGATATTTTCATGACGAGAAGGCTAATGTTGACCAGCATTGAAACACACCTCGGACCTGTCTCTCCTGGCATGGACGGCATGAACGCGAGCGCCACCGGACCTTTGGGCTACAACCCCCGCTGTCTTCGACGTGATCTTAGCAAGTATGCCATTGATACGTGGATGACTGCTCGCAATCTGCACAACGTCACCCTGGGCCAAGCCTCTGGAAGCGTGCTAGCCTTCCAGAATGAGCTGCAAGGCCGCTTCGGCGACCAGTTCCTCGGAATGCATGCCGCGGGTCACTTCACCATGGGCGGCGACTCTTCTGACCTCTTCTCATCGCCCAATGACCCCGTCTTCTTCTTGCATCACGCCATGGTTGATCGCCTTTACTGGGTCTGGCAGGCGTTGCATCCCGGTCAGGCCAATGACATTGCCGGCACTATTACCATCCTGAATACCCCCCCGAGCAGAGACGCCCTCAAGACTGATCCCTTGAACATGGGCGTTAACGCACCCGGAATTTCGATCGGTGATGCCCTCGACACGCTTGGCAACTCGCCCTTCTGTTACATCTACTTATAGAAGCGACCTTGATAAAGCCAAGAAGATCTGGCATTGCGATGTGGAGGTGTAAATAGCTTAAAATAATAGATTTTATGGGGAGAGATACTGTCTTCCCTGGAAGGCGTTGAAAATAAATCTAGGACATGTTCGCGCTTTCATATCTCATAATGTATCATCCTTTAAAGGTGATGCAGTCTTTGTTATAATGAGACGAAACACAAGCGACATAAGACCGAGAATAGGTTGCCGCTTTTATAATGTCTTCAAGAGTTCATTACCAGACAACTTAATCAGGCTAAATAAACGATGGTGTCGGGGCTTGGGGCGGCAGATCAATTTTATTGAAAGAAATTGGTTATAGAGTAGGTCAGGTCATTAACTCACTGGGCTGAAACACCAGGCTTAGTGATAAAGATTGTCTGGTCGCAACGTAAGGTTGGCATCCAAGTTTTGTCTTAATTTATGATTTTTGGCCCGTTATTGAACCTGCCTTGAGGAGCCGTTTAATTGAACATTTCCAATGACTATTATGATACTTTTGATATAACTGTTTATTTAGGTTCTTGTTTCATTTCGTTTTTGTTAAAAGCAGCAACCAAAACCTCTCAACCACTCATAGCTAAGACTAATCATCCGACTTTGTGTTGCCGTGGCTTGGTGTGATTTATCAATCCTGCTCCATTTTACTATTCAATACGCTGACCATATTGAAGCAAATATTATATTTACTTTTTTATACTCGTTTTCCTATAACCAGGGCCACTAACAGAATTACAGAATACCACGCAGCTTTCATAACATAACGTTAAACATGTGAAATCTTAAGCTTCATACCATTTAGTGGTCTCAGGCTCGGGCCGCTCTTTTGTGGATATACTGGCCCCTGGCCTTCAAAATTAAAATTTCGGATAAGCTCAGTCAGAATGACCTTGTGATACGGTAGGGTTAGAACAGTAGGGTCTTAATGATATATAGTAGGAAGGTTGATATTCTATTATCTATCTACCCTAGTAGAGGGCTTATATAGGTCTTCCTAGGGTACCTAAGGCATGCACTCTTAGAGGCTCTATATATATTGGCCCTATTTCTGTATTATATTCTAGTGTTTTAAAGAGTTATTTACTATCCTTAGTAAGGATAATACTATAATTATTCCTTATTCTAATCCTTTATATATTATATAATCTTTTCCTTTAATTAATATATAATTATATTAGTTTCTATAAGATTCCCTTTATATTATTATTATAAGGGATATTTATTAGTAATTAAATAGTATTCTTTAGTTAGATCTTTTAGGGGTAATCTTTTAGTTACTTTAGTAATAGATTAGGGTTTTAAGTATTATTTAGTATTATTATAAGGTATTTTTATAATTAATCTTATTTCCTTTTAGATTAGTTATTTAGTTTTATTTCTCTCTTATAAGTTAGGTATAGGTACTTATAAGGTTATTTAGATTATTATTTAGGCAATTTAGTAGGTTAGTTAAGCTAGGTATTAATAGGTATTAGGTTCTTATAAGGCTAGCCTAGACCTTATTTAATAGGTATATTATTACCTACTTACCCTAGATCTAGTAGCTTTATTTATTAGTATAAGTAATTTCTAAGTTTCTTAGCTAATTACTAAATAGCCTTCTTAGGTACTTATTATTACTTAAACTCCTTAATAAGTTTAGGGTTAATATTTCCTATTTAGATCTATATAGCCTTATAGTAGCTATATCCTTTTTATTTTACCTAATATCTTTTTATTATAATAAGGCTATATCCTTTAATATTATAGTTTTCTCTTTTAAGGATCTAATCTACCTTATATTAATTTATTCTATTATCCTTAAGAATAGGGCCTAGTTTTTCTAATTAGAAGTTATTAGTATATATAGGTATAAGTTATTAGTAGGATATTATAAGATATATCCTTATATTATTAAGTAGGTCTAGTTTATAAGCTAAGTCTTTAATTATTTGCTTAATTATAAATAGGCTAGATTATTATTATAATTATTTATAGGGTAATTTACTTAGAAAATAGTATTCTTAGTATAAATATAAATAGACTTAATCCTTAGCCTTTAGCTAGATTAGCTAATATTTATTATTATATTATTATTTTGCCTTTATTATTATAAAGTCTATTATTAGCTAGGCATTCTTTTAAATAGCTTTTTATAGAAATAGTAGATTAGCTTTTTTAGTTAGAGATTATATTAATTTAATTAGTTTATAAAGGCTAATATTAAATATAAATTTATATACTAAAGATCTAGTAATTATATTAAAAGCTTTATTTAAGTTTTATTATAAAGCTAGTAAGATATATAATTAATCTTTTTTAGGATACTTTATATAATAGAATTATATTATAATTTTTATTATTTAATTATATTTTTCTATAAGTTTATTAGCTTATAGGTAATATATTATTATTATTATAATTTTTATTTTAAAGCTTATTTATAGGCCTTACTAGAATTCTAAGTTAAACTTACTATCTTAGTTTAATATAATAATCTTTAGTATACCCTAATTTAAAAGTATAAGCTAGTAGGCTAGTACTATAGCTTATTTCTTTTTAGTATATTTAGTATATCTTAGGATTAATAAGTATCTCTTGCTTACTATATAAGTAATTATTATTAATTAGTTATAGATCTCCTAGCCTTTTAATACTTAAGGTAATACTTTTGCTAAGATTAGTAGAAGGTTAATAATAAAATCTATAGTTATTATATATATAGGCTATATAGGGGGCTTATTTAGTAGGTAGTTTTTAATAGATTATTATTAGTTTATTTACCTAAGGTAGTAAGTCTTATATTTATAGATATATTTCTTTATATAATATATTAAGTTCTTAATATAAAGTCTTAATAGCTTTTTTATTATTTTTTTCTTATTAAAATAATATTAATTATTATAAGCTATTTCTAGGAACTTATTAATTATTAAGTAAGGGATATAAAGCTTATAATATTTATATTATTTATAGTTATATAATAATCTATTTTATAGCTTAAAGTATACCTTATATCTTAAAGTATTTATAATATTCTTATTATTAAGTTTTACTAGGTTTATAATCTTTTTATTTATTATTATATTAATAATTTTAGAGTAATATATATTATTTATATATCCCTTTTAAAACTTTATTTTTAATTTATTTAATATTAAGGCTTTTATTATAATTAATATATTATCTAAAGCTATATAATTAGGTTATAATTACTTTTTATTTTAATTGGTTTTTAGTATAGATAATTAACTTAGAGTATTTAGAATAAAATTCTTTTCTTTAGGTAGATAGTGTACTTTTAGCTTATATTTTGATAAATAGATTAAGGTAATAATTAGTTATTAGTTTGATTTATTTATACTTAAGGTAATAAGTATGGTTTTTTTTGTAATTTACTTAATTATAAAGTGGTTAGTAAATATAATAATTAGGAGTGCTAATAATTAGATATATATTTATAGCCTTTTAATAGCCTATACTAGGTAGGTTATTTTTAATTTAGAAGGACTATAGTTTTTTTTAGCTAAACTTAAGGTATAGCTTAAGAAATAAATAGGTTATATTACTATAGCTAGAATATATAATATTCTATCTTATTTATAATTCTTTTTAAGGTGAAATAAGATTATTCTAAAACCCTATTAAAAATTATTATTAATCTAAAGATAAAGCTTTTTATTTGCCTTAAGATAGAAGAGTATTTTTATATTAATGATTTTTTACTAGATTACTTAAAAGGTAAGTTTTTCTTTATTAGTAGGTTTATAGTAAGTTATATATATATATACTTTTCTTTTATTTAGGTTTTTATTTAGGACTTTATTTTATTTATACCCTTTTCTTAGTAGTATAATCTTATGCTTTTATAGTAGCTTTATTAGCTATATATAATATAAAATAAGGTATTTAATATAGCTTATAGCTTTAATATATTGTTCTAATATAGAGAGCTATATTAAAAAGTTTAATTTAGTAAAGGTTATAATCTTTTTATTAGTAGTTATTAATCTAAAGGTATTAATATAAAAGCTTAATATTTATATACTTAGGTATTTAATTTAACTTTTCTTTAGAGAGATAGTAATATTTTTTTCCTAGAATAGCTAAAAGAGTACTTATAGATATTATAGGTATTTCTTTTTAGTTTTAGAGAAGATTATAATATTATTAATAAAGGCTCTATAAAACTTATTATATAGATATAATAGTTAGTTTATATATTACTAGATATAAGTAGGTAAGTTTCGAAACCCTATTAAGGTAATTATTAATCTTTTTAGTTTATAATAACTAGTTATAATAAAATAATTATAGTATTTTAACTTAATATTAAATTAAAAGAAAAATAAGGATATATTAATAGCTATTATATAATATATATTTTATAGTAATTATATAATATCCTCTTATTATAGGAGTAGGTAGTTATTTAGGATAGTAATCTTATTAAAAGCTTTAAGGTTTATTATTATTTATTCTTTAAGTTCTTTATTAATAGTTTTCTAGATAATAAAGATAGGTATAATAAATAATATTAGTCCTTTTACTTATTTTAGTCTTTCTTATTTATAGAGTTTATTAAATTTCTTATTAATAAACTTCTAGTCCTTTAGTTTAGATAGGTAGGATTACTATATAATAATATAATTATACTAACTATTTATTAATAATACTTAAAGCTCTTTTTCTTTAGGTATTTTTATTAAGTTTATATTAGTTTATAATTATAAGTATTTCTCTACTAGGGCTTATACCCTCTTAGTAAAGTAATTATTCTAGTTATAAATATATACCCTCTTCCTTATAATAATTTTAAGGAGATTAAGTATTCTTTAGATATATACTTAATATAATACCTTAGTTTCCCTTTATATTAGTTTAGTAGGTTCCTTAATAGCCTTATTACTTATATTAGCTATTATTATCTTTAGATCCTATATAAGGTATACTATAGCTTATAATAATAGCTTTCTTTTTTATTTCTAAGGTATCTTTATTACTTATATATTTACTAGGATTATATTATTAAGAGATATAGGTATTATATTTATTATTATTAATTAATTTTAGTTAAGTATATAATTATTTATAATAATAATTATATTTATTAGGGTTAAGAAGAATTCTAATCTAATAACTAAATTCTTTATTAGTAAGATATTTTTATTATTTATTATAGGTAAGGTCTCTCCTCTAAATATAGTATATATTATAGTTATTATTATAAAGGCTTAGGTTTATATAGTTACTATAAAGGCCTTCTTTTTCTTATACTTTATAATATTATTAAGTTTTTACTTCTAATGAAACTTAATTGCTTTTTTAGAGCTATTAAAGATAATAATTCTTGCTGGGGCCTTATAGTTAATTATAGTATTTATAGTATATTTTGCTAAGGTATAGAATATAAATACCTAGTCCTTAGGGATTTTTTTTTAAATAGTTAGTATAATTTGGGTTTATTTAGTAGGAATAATAATATTCTTAGTAATTTTAACTTATTATATTACCTTTTTTTTTAATTAATTTATTTAATATAGGATATAAAAGTTATTTAAAGAGTTATAATAAAGTTTTTTCTATAAGGTAATAATATTAATATTATAAGGATTAATAAAACCATTCCCTAAAAAAGTACTTAATTTAAGTTTATTTTGGACCTATATATTAGTTAGGAACTTAGCTATTTATATTATTATTTTATTTATACTAATTCCCTTAATATATATATTAAATATTACTTATTTATTAATAGAGATTATTCTATTTATACCTTTAATAGAAATAGGGGTCTTTTATTTGATTATATAATTAAATAATTATAATAGCTCTTAGTTAATAATTAGATTATTATATTTAGTATTAATATAGATCTTTATAGTCTTATTATCTTTTTTTATTATTTTAATATTTATTTATATATATATATATTATATATTACCTACCTTTTTTTAGCATGGAATAAATAGACTACTTATTCTTTATAATTACTTTAGGGATTATTATAATTTTACTTATTAATACCTAGGGTATTCTTTATTAATATAGATAAAGAGCTTATTATAGGAGGAAAAGTATTCCTTATACCTTTTATATTATACTTTATTAAGGGGGATTATTAATAATTCTTTTATAATATCTAAAGGTTTTATATATAATTAGATATATTAATGCTTATTAAGGTATAATAATAATTTAAAGGTATATTTATATTTTAGGTATTAGTTATTTCCTTGGGGATTTTATAGGACCTATCCTTAAGATAGGGTATAGTATTTAGTTTAGGATATATTAGATATAGTAGACTTATTAGAGCTAGATTTTCTTTTTTTAGGGTTATTTTTACTTTTTTATTTATCCTTATTTTCTTTAATTAGATATTTATTTTCTAGTCTAGGCTTTTTATTTTTATAAGAAGCCTTTTTAGGGGAATTTTATTATTTCCTAGAATAGTTCTAGTTATTATACTATTAGTTCCTATAATAAGGATTATAATTATAATTATTTAATTATTTATTATTATCCCTTTAAGGGTATTATTTATATTTATTAGTATTATTATACTTCTTATTATAATAAATCTTATAATTATCTTAATATTAATAGTTATAATATCCTTATTATAAACTTTACCTTTTTTCTTTAAGTATTATAGTATTAATAGTTTATTTAGAGTCTTTATAGTTCTTAATAAAATTAGTAATACTTATCTTTAATATTAGTACTTAAAGTACTTAGGTAATCTTTTAATTAATAAGTAAGAATATTATCTTAAGGATCTCTTAATTAGACCTTATTTTTATTTACTTAGTAAGTTTTGCTTTTTATTATACCTATCCTATTAAGGAAATATCCTAATAAATTAAGTTAAATATATATTTTTTAATTATATATTTTATTATTAGTTTAAATAATTAGGGCTTAAATTGCTTTATTAGCTCTTAATAAAACCTAAAAATAAGAGAGTTTAAGAGCTTAGCTTTATTTTAGTATTTTAATTTGCTATTTAGCTATCCCTTAGCTTGGCCTTATAGGATAAATATATAGTATTCTTAGAGGTAGTCTTTACTAAATTGCTTAAAGGTTTTAAGGTATATATAAAAAAGATATATATTAGTATAAACTTATTTTCTATATATTATAATAACTCTAAGCTTCTTAGGGTCCCTATAGCCTAACTTAAATATACCTATAGAATTAAGTTTTACTTACCTTATACCTATTTTACTATTTATAATTAATAGTATAAAGTAGGTTTTAGTATATTTTAATAGCCCTAGGCTAGCCTTAAAGGAGCTAGATAATAATAAGGAGGAAAAGGATAAATTACTTTTATAGCTATTATTATTTTTGCTTATTTATAGGGGAATATAGTTATTATAGCTCTAGCTTATCTAGGTTAAAGTCTAGGAAGCCTTATTATTAGGGATAGATAAACTAAAATATATTAAGCTCTTTTTTTAGGTTAATAAAATTAACTAAGTAAAGTAATTAGATTATTTAGTAAATTAAGGGCTAAATAATTAGGTTATTTTTTATATTTTAGTAATTACTAGGTTCTCTAGCTAGGACTAGCTAGGTATAGCTATATTTATAGGGGAAATATTAAGCTATAGTATATTATTAAGTAAGGTAATAAGGAAGCCTAAGAAGCTTAAAAAGGTAATATATTTTACTGCCTCTTATCTCTAGGTATTAAAAGAGTTTAAATATTATATCTAAGTATAGGGGTATTATACTAAGGTAGATATATTCTTATAGTTAAAGTAAATAGCTCTTTTAATATAATTGCTTATTTATTATATAAAGATTGTATTTTAGAGTATAAACTTAATAAGAATTACTTTAGATTATTTTTTATATATTAGTTTATTAAAGTGGATACCTTATCTTATAATTTTCCTAGCCTTTTTATAATCTAGGAACTTATTCTTATATTACTTATTAGGTTTAATAATAAAGATATATTAATTAGCTATTTTAGCTTTAGGTATAGCTAGCTAAGGTTTAGAGGACTTTTTATTCTTATTATTATTCTCTTTTTCTTTATCTTCTTTTAATATTAGGTTATTTAAAGAAAAAGGGTTTTTATTATTAGGGGTAAATATAGAGTTTATTAAAGCTAGTATAGTAGGTCTAGCTATATTATCTTTATATAAGGACTAGGGAGAATTAAATAAGGTTAAAAGAGGAAATATTTAATTTTAATAGGTTAGGTAAGTATTCTTAGTTATATTTAAGTTATATTTAGATAAGTTAATAATTATAAGGTAATATTAATTAGTAATTAAACTACCTTATAACTATATTTATAGGAAAAAAGTCTTAATATATTAAACCTTTTACTTTTTTTATTATAATATTAAGAAGGTCTAAGATAATTTATTAAAATACTAATAATAATAAAGTAGTTTTAAGTTTATTTTTTATTATAAAGGTAGCCTTTTATATTTTAAGAATAATAGCTTAAGATATTCTATTATTTTTACCTATAATACTTTTTTTCTAATTATATAAGTAAGGGATAAAGTACTTATTAGGTTTAGTTTAGAAAAGGATAAAAAGAATAGTTTTTTATAAGAATTACTAGTAAGTAATTATCTATTAATTAGTTATTAGATAACTTAGTAGTATAATATGCCTAGTATAGTTTAATTATTGCTTAGAGGAATAGTCTAAATAACTTATAGTGCTAATCCTTGTGGAAAAGTAATTACTATTATATAATATGGTAGGGTTAGAATAGTAGGGTCTTAATGATATATAGTAGGAAGGTTGATGTTTTATTATCTATCTACCTTAGTAGAGGGCTTATATAGGTCTTCCTAGGGTGCCTAAGGCATGCACTCTTAGAGGCTTTGTGCGTGTTGGCCCTATTTCCGTATTACCTTGAATTCCAATAGAGCAAACTGTTTGCCGATACAAACACGAGGCCCGTTGGAGAATGCTGCAAATGAATAGGGATCTTGAGCTTTCTTCGGAAGGGAGTCCCAGCGATCTGGGTCAAACCTTTCAGATTCATTACCCCATATGTCAGGATTGAACTGGGGCGCCGCAGGTGCTACCATGACAATGGTACCTCTCGGTAGATTCACTCTTTCGATCTCTAGATTTTCTATGGCCTGGCGGGGGAAACTTGGGGCTTTTCACGGTCAGGTTTATTGTATTGCTGGCATATCAATCACAAAACGTACCTGGAGGATAAAACCGTAGTACCTCCTTTGTGAAGTTATTCATGAATGGCATTCTGTCAAGATCCTGTTGTGTAGGAGAGTAGGTATTTATTAATTCCTTGACCTCGGCTCGCAAACGTTTCTGAATATCGGGATAGAGACAAAGTGCATATAACGCCCAAGTAAGACTGCCTGCTGTTGTTTCGTGCCCACTGAGCTTTATTAGCTTGTACTATTCATCATTACAGAACTTGATACTCACGCGGACATGAAGTTTAACAGCTAGTCATATTTAGCGACGTATGTGCAGATCAGCGATATCGCTTTGAGTGACTTACATAGCCAAGCATTTCCTCCTCTGACCAGGAGTCTTTTGTTTCCTCAATCATGAGAGTCAAAAGGTCCCGGCTAACGTGTGTACCTCGGACCTTTCCTTCTGTGAAGTCTCTTTTCCGCTGTCGGATATGTCCTCGGAGTATGCCTCTTACCTCGGACATTGCCTTGATATACTTTCTATTCGTCTCCATCGGCAATAAGTATCGGATTGGAATGAATTGATTCAAAAATGAGATTAATATTTGTAAGGGAGTTGAAAATTCGAATAATTTCTCGTAGTTCTCTGCCAGAGCTGAGGATGTTGACAGGGTGTTGAGCTCGTAACCCAAAGCCGCCAGACCCACAATGTCGAGAGTTGTTTTCGCGAGTAGTCCCGAGACTGGCAGCCGTTAGCAAAGCCCAAGGCAGGTATTTTACTATAATCATCTAACCGTCGATTATATTATTGCCTTCATCAACACATTGTGATATTATGGACACTGTCTCTGACGCTTTCATCTGAAAGAAAGGCGCCAATAGTTGAATATTGCGGAACGAAAATGGTGCTGTTATGGCATCACGCCCCCGGTAATGTTAGCAACTGAATTTCTTCTGAATATGTAAACATGTTGAATACCTAATAGAAGCTTTCTTTGCATTCTATGCTCGTTTCCTTCCGTAAACAAGATGCCTTTGCCTGCAATGTCACCAACCACGCGTTCCCAATATCGTGGTTTTATGAATGAGTAGCATTTAGTTTGGAGGACCTCCTTCTGCGCTCGAGCATTGTTTACCATAAGTATCTCAGAATTGAATATGGATAAATATCGAATGAACGGAGCTTCAGGATACTCTTTCATCCAACACTTCTCTAACTCACTCGGAAGCGCGTTCATCTGATTCAAGGCCTGACCAAACAGAAACGACCCTCCCTACTTCAAATAAATCGAATGTCAATATTATGGAGAATTAGATAGACCTTACCTTTGGGCCAGGTAAGTGCCTCAATGGTGAGAAATAAAAGGGCCAAACAAATATGTAGAAGAACTTTGTGGTAGCATAATGAACCAGGGTGAGTATAAAAACTAGATGGAGCGAATTCACGGCTGATATGGAGCCAGTGAATAAGAGGAACGCTACTTCCACGACGGAAGCAACCCCACATCGCATAAGGTCCATGGTAATCAGACAATGAAGTGGATAGAGACAGAACGATCGCAAAAACGTCAATACACGGGAAAGCTCGGCACTGGCAATACTATACTCCAGTTCTAAAGTTAAGACAAGCAGTTCCGATGACTATTTTGACTCGAAACAGACAACACGTATTCATGATGCAATATATCCCTACAAGCGGATAAAACTGATTACTTTGTCCGGATTACATGAATTCGTCGGGATCCTCGGCCCATTTACGACCGGAATTCGGAATCACTGTGGCCGAAATGGAAATTCTGACATCACTAGCCCGGTTCAGCTAGCAGCTAATCTCTAGATTCATTTTGTAACTTTCATAGTACGAACCGCGGGTTTCTTTCACCGTTCACACGATCGCATCACACAGGGTTTCTTTTTTCTATCTAGCCTACCTTAAAGATCCTATATACAACTTCTACACTATCCCCCTTAGGCACAGAGATTTTTCCCATTGCAATAAAGACAGTTTCGTTCACCCAGGCAAGTTGCTCGCTTCGGCTCTCGAGTAGAGGCGCTGTATAGTAATAGCCCTCACCCCACGCAAGCGAGTCCCTCTCTCCTTTCCAAAGTTGAAGCATTGGACCAAAGAAAGTTATTTTGCCTTTATAGTGGATGTCACAGTGAAGCTGAATGTCATCTGCCGGGTTTGTAGCGCAGGAGACCCGAGCATCAATGTCTGCATAACCCTCATGCAGTCTCATCCAATCGCTCCCGGCGGTAAGCGGAATGTTGATGTTCCCGTCCGCGGATGTCAGCGATCCTTTGTAAACTGGGAACAAGTGAGAATTAGTAAACACAGTAGGAGTCGAACCTAGAAGATGGCTGAGGCTCACCGTGCGCTACGCTTATGTTCGAATGTTTGTTTGGCTCTGAGGTAAAACCCGGCGGCCCACTTATGCTGAGATCAAAGACATGCGTCAGCTTTGGTTGCTCGATACCGTTCATGTTTACTGGATGTGGTTTCGCCTTTTCACATGTATACTCAAGTATATTGACGATCGAAAAGGGCCTATCTGTTTCTTTATGGTTACCTGGCCCGGGGGTATCGGATCTTTTTCGGTCCGGCCGGATTTAGGAATGTCCTTAAGATATACCTAAGGGCTCCTTCACTCCGGCCGTGGCTCTGTAGCTAGGTCAAGATAGGATGAAATAGGCAAGAGATTACAAAATGTGGTGCAAGTGGTTTGCTTCGTCAAAGTGAACTGCATGCAAGCATAGACATATGTTGAGACTATGACTCACTTTTGCTCTAGACAGATCCTATAGATATCAATGCGGCACTTCAGTAATGACACAGATTGCGTCAGTGTCTTGTTTGTTGCACAATCAGTCTGTTAAAAAGGCTTGGGTTGACTGTCCATGCTCAACTGTGTTTTACCTTTTTATACCGCTCGTTTTACATGTTTATATCACCAGCATGATTATATATCAATAAGAATTGATTACCCTTCACTGAAAGGCTAGTCTTGCAGTAATCATCTTCTTTCATTACTTCGATGTCGGAGATGCGAAATATTGGACCCCCCGCCTGTTTTAATTTCGTCTTCATCCGCCATCATAAAATATTCCGTGGACTAACTGTCGCTCTTCACCTCTAAGTAGTCTCTATGAACAGCTCGGAATAAGAAGTAAGCATCACCTAGAAATTGCAGACCAAAGACAATCAAAGGAATCCAAAAGCCTAACGCACCGTTCCAAGCAAATGGGCCTTCCATTGTTGCATGTACTGCGGATGAAAAAAGAAAAAAGATCGGTGCTAGGAAATTTGCAATCGCCATCTCTTTTGGATAAAGTGGCTGTTTTCTGGTATCCATCAAAATGGCGTAAGACCAAGCCCATGCCATCGGTAAAAATGTTTGGAATGGCATAATTGCAAAAATGTAAAAACTGTCGTTCGCTAAAACGAGTAGCTCAGGGGACCTCTGTACTCGCGATGCTGCGACTGCCAATTGCATTCCGGGTAAGAGGAATCCAATTACGGATGCGACGCCAGACGCAAGCTGTAGTTGCGGAAGGATCCAAGGAATATCAGGAATGCGACGCATCTGATCCGATATGATGACTGTGTATGGTAGGAAAAAAGCACCCGAGAACATTAAAAGAATGCTGCCGGCATGCATTCCTTTTTGATGGTGGCGATAATGCTCAGCGACACGTTCGGGTGTCCATTTGGGATCCATAGGTGGGATCATGCCAGCAGCGCAGAATGAAACTAAGAAAAATATGCCGGATAGTAGACCGCAGGAGGCGAAAACATAGTGCAGGTTCTTTGGCTTTAGCGCGCCAGTAGTTACCAAACGAGTCAAGGCATTAGTGGTTCCCCTTGTTTGCTCCATTGTGTTAAATATAGCAATACTTGTGGGCGTCGTGGTGTTCAGTTTAGAATTATTCCAAGAGGAGGAGATATCTGGTGTTATGGTAGTTTCATTGAAGATAGCTGCTTGATCATGGCGTGTTTAAACTTATTTTATACCCAAACTGACCCTTCCATGCTCCGGACCGAATCCGGCCCGCGCCTACTGACAATACGTTGACCTACGGACGAACTAAGTGTGAGCGGATATACATAGGGACACTTTAGTGATACGTGTGCACTACCACCGCGTGTTAAAGCTAAGCTAGGTCTTGTGTAGTGTTTGATATTGGTTAGATTTAGCAAGTAGTTGGATGAATTTTAGATCTGTAGCCACAGGCGATACTTGTCGTTTTAAAATCCACCAAACTGGTATTATAAGCTCGACTGTCCCAATGTTACCGGGGTCAGTGGTCTGTATTATGAATACCTTCCCACAATTGTCATTAAATCTGATAGTTAGGGTGCTGCACATCAAGTGGAAGTCTAACGAACCTATATTGGCGTCGTAGAGCTCTGAATCTATTCCTATTATGACAACAACACTGCCTGTTGTGGTTTACGAAAGATTGTTGACTTAGAGTGATAATTAACATGCCTCCACTGGGGTATTCGGCCAGGTTCTTTCAGCCATATCAGAATTGATCAGATGTAATATCCTTCAAAAGAATTACCGCCAAGCTTGTTGTTTTGTCTGTTGCTAAGATTTATATAATCTTCTAGCCTAATTACACTGGTGCCGGTTTTGGTTTTCTTCTCCGATCAGCTTGATCCTGACATCTCCAACGTTCTTTTATATTAGCTACCATTTGATTATCTCAGGCTCTTACAGTTACAGGGAGCGGGGTAGTAAACCGGACACTGCGGGCATCAAGCCCCGTCATAATAATCAATTGAACCATTTTCTAATTTTAATTATAAATTACATCATTCTATTTCATATAAAAACTGTATAGTGTATAGTTTTAGCAAATTAGCTACCTCTTCAATCCCGCCCGGCGGAGTTCGGATGCTTCTCTTCCCCTACCGATCCGGCAAACTCTGGCCCACTAAAGCCGAGACTTGCCTGAGAGCTGCTTACAAGTCTTCCATTTAAGCGAAGACCAGCTGACCTTTCTTTAAAAATAGATCTGTTATCTTATAAAATTACCATACGTAGGCTCGTAGCTTGGCACATATCTCTCGACGTAATATTTCATTGCCCTACTGCCGCAATTGAATGCGCATTAGGCAGTGCTCAACCTCAATAGCGCGAACTTCTCTTTCAACCAAATCTTCTAACAGAATAATGACAATACTCCTCGCCGGTGTCGCCCTTATAACTGGGGCAGGGTCAGGTAAGCCTGCCAAAACACTCATAAACCCTTCACCAATTAACCCAACATAAGGGATCGGCCGGGCAACTAGCATAGCGTTTGTCCGCTATGGCATTCGGAAGCTGGCAATCCTGGACATTGATGGGGGTGCATTAGAAGAAACAAAAAAACTCTTGATACATAAATTCGACAATGCCGAACTTACGGTACTCAAGGTCAAAGTGGACGTCGCGAATGCTGAAGAAATGACAGATGCCATTCAGGCTGTGGTAAATGCTTTTGGCAGAATCGACATTGCAGTGAACAACGCTGGAATTGGGGGGCCAATAGCTCCCTCTATTCAAATATCCGTGGAGGAGTACCGGAAAGTGATAGAGATTAATATGATTGGGCTATGGGTTGGACAAAGAGAAGAGATTAAACAAATGCTTAGCCAAGAGCCCGTTTCACGGTAAGAATACCATGATGCCTTCGCTCATTAGCTTACGCGTTTATCAGGTCTGGAGTCCAAACCCGAGGCGTTATTGTGAATATGGCGTCTATCTTTGGGTTTATCAGTCCGACCTTCTTTACCCCCGCAGCTCCATATAATGCTAGGTGAGTCCACTGTTCCCAGGCTTCCGAATTTCATGGGCTTACCTACAAGGAACATAGCAAGCATGGAATTATGGCAATAACTAAAAACGTTTGCACTTCCCAACCACATCGTGCCCTTCCGTGCTGACTGGCTTTTCCAGGATGCGAACTCCTATGCAAAGGATGGTGTCCGAATTAACGCAATCTGCCCAGGGTGAGATATTACGCCATTAAGGTATTGATTTGATGTGAAGATTAATCTCTTCTCGTTGCAGCTATGTAAATACGAAAAATCTGGCAACCACAGTTGCGGAAAGTGAGATCATGCGCATGGAATTAGACAAAATTCCCATGGGCCGATTGGGAGAGCCAGCCGAGATAGCGGAAGCCATCGTGTTTCTGGTGTCTCCCATGAGCAGCTACATGAGCGGAGCAACGCTCGTTGTGGACGGGTAAGTGGCTTCATGGTTCCCCGGCTCTGCTTTATAGTCTAATATATTTATAGAGGGTATACGTGCAATTAAACGGATATTACGATCCAGAGAGTTATAAGTGTTGGTAATTAAAATTCACTCATATGTAACAATTGAGATTTTGTGAAAGGATTTGGTGAGATGTCAGAGAAAATTGTTCATGTATCACTCTGCACCTAGTACGTTTTTCCTCTGGCTAGTATTCGAATATGTTCATGTGACTTCATTTATTTCAGAAGAATTATGGTATAATGGTTTTCGGGTCATGGAAAAGTATAAACTTCTGTTTTGAGTGTTTACACATCCGAGAGGAAGAAAGTACTCCATGAAGTACGGAGTGAGCTGCTTCCCACAAGCCAAGTCTAGGGCTACGATGTCCGTTATACATATATGTAAGCTTGCCATGTAGGTATATAGGCTCGTATTTTATATTTGCAACAACGCTATTACAATATCTAGCAGCTGTCGTATAATTTGCCTCTTTTAGGCGATAAAGACAAGAGGGCTATGGCTTGATAGAATCCGAGCCGCGACCGGCCCGGCGCCGGCCCGGCACCCAGAAACATTAATTTATATACGATAGCCATTTTAATATTACAACTATTTAGTCACCTACAATACATTGTGATAAAATACCACTAGAATTCCGAACTGGGTAATGTAGAGGGGCCATGAAAGCATTGTATCATTGCTGCTTCAAATACGAGTCATCAGGCGTAACCTGAGAATTTATTGGACGCTTTAAGCGTACATTGAGAATAGGTTCGACTAGGATCATAGCAGCTCACTCTGGAGCAGCAAGAGCCTGGCTATGAAGTCTGGAGATTAAAATAGATTTTAATACGCTCAAGTTACGTCCCCAGTACACATCCGAAGTTTAGCCATTCAGCCCCCACTCAAGGTTGAATCAGCTGAGGTTAATCATGAGATTCTGAAATTAGGCAACAATGTTCACTTCGGTCTTTTTCATCAATTAAACCCGAAAAGACCCGAAAAGATTTACTGAGTAGTCAAGACGTTTATTGAAAAACTCACAGAATCAACTTCATATTTTATTACCTATTTCCTTTACAGACATGGTACGCTCTGGGTCGATTTGTCAACATGAGGAATTGCAATTTGAACCTTCTCTTCACGCTAAGGCCGCTGGCTTTGAGAGACTACCCATCACTCAAAGGATGGCTTCAACAACGCACACGGGGAGAAGTCCGGTGCCCGGAAATATGAACCAAGAGCAATTCAAAGACTTCGAAAATGATCTTGCTACTATTTTCCCCGGCCCTCTTGTCTTACCTGATAACGACCTAGCTTATGATCCGAAGTCCATTCCTCAAAGCTTTCGTTCCTGGTTCCAACTGCAGCAGCGGAATAGGCTCAACAATAGGAAGAATGTGCTTTATGTTATCCCACCTCCAAATATTAGCACAGAAGCCAGCTTCATGTCGAAATGGACTGAGCCAAAGTTACAGAGACCCAAGCGTCGAGCCACAGGCCCAGCTAAAAGAAGAAGGGTTACCACCAAAAAAAGGATAAACCCGCCCAGCACCCAGGATATCATTGACTACCTTGCGGCATTTTATCATGGCGTCGAGGTCAAACAGTTCCCTGAAACACTCGAATTTGTACCTTTGGAGGAAGACTCTACGGAGAAAGCACGGCAACATGTCGGACTTGTAATTGGCAAGACCCGGGCCAGGATCCGAACCCGTCCCTCTCCGGATGGTACTTTCGAGGGCCAACTAAACCTCACTGATATCCTCTATACACAACTTGCTATGGTACCTCAAGATGCATTTGCAATGGTACTAATCACTGATCATGATCTCTATGAAGACGAAGATGACGAGTTCTGTTGCGGTCGAGCCTATGGTGGCAGTCGAGTGGCAGTGGTTTCAACGGCTAGATACAACCCATCACTCGATAAAAGTCACGGGATTGATCATTCTCATATGTGGCCAGCCTCGCACTGCAAAGTGTTTGTCAACAATAGCCTTGCCGAAGCTGGCGAAGAGCTTCCTGTTTCAGTCCCCAACGAATTCTCCACAACACAAACTCCGGACACCCCCCTGACGCCGATGCGAGCAGCAGTTAATGCAGCAAATCCAGTGTTGCTACCATCTACAGCAACAGGTTCAGATGCATTGTGGCTATCGAGAGCCGCCAGAACCGTGGCGCATGAGCTGGGACACTGTTTTGGCATGGCGCACTGCGTATACTATGCCTGTGCCATGCAAGGCACCGCCAACATCGCCGAGGATGTTTGTCAACCGCCCTACCTTTGCCCCATTTGCCTTTCCAAAGTTCAATTTGCTATAGCTGGAGAGCTCCTAAGTGGCAACGAAGAGAGGCAGCGCCAGTACACTAAGGAACGATATGAGGCACTAGCCATGGTCTGTGAGAGATGGAAACACACTGGAATGTTTGCAGGATATGAAGCTTGGATTCGCGCCAGATTAGAGAAGCTTGAGGTCCAAATAGCCCAGTAGGGTGTTTTTTGTAGGTTCGAATGTCTTATGTAGCATTGCGTTCATAATGATGGAGAGAGAATTTCAAGATGGACGAACTAGACCAGCGACAAAGGGGGTTCGGGCAAATCAACGAAGAAGCTATAGGAAGAACATCCCAATTTTGACGTGTAATCGTATCGACAAAAAGGCATTCTACTCGAATAATGATACCACAGCATGTTAAACAAATGGATTTCTATTGTCCTAATAGGAAGCGGTAAGGCTTGTGCTATTTCAGGCTGTATATGGAACATATTAGATGTGAGCCATCTACTTATAAATTGCTTGAACTTTGCTACACTAAACCTGGACTACTTTTTGGAAAGAAAATCCAAGATAGTGTTATAGGTAAAGCTGTGCGAATAACCAAGGTTCAGACCGTGTCCTGCGCCCGGTACTACCGTAGTGTTAAAGACGGTGGCATTCGGAAAGTATTCTTTCGACACATCCAGAATTGAATCAAGCTTTTTTCCTATGCTCGTAGTGGATTTGCAATTTCCTCCGCAGAATGGGAGATCGTGTTCTGTACACTGTTAGTGCCTACATACAAATTAAAAGAGAGATGCACATACCGCCAGTGATAATGAGTACTGGCCCCTTGAAGGCACTTTTTGTTGGTACAGGTGCGCCAACTGTAAGCAGCTCGCCTGGGGTGGCAGGCTGGCTTATGTTATAGGCTTCCTCCAAAATCTTGGGATCGAAATCACCAGTAGGGGAGAAAAAGTTGATGTGAATGCTGGTCGTGGAGTCGGAAGCTAGATAACCTTGGGGGTATTTGGAAGCAATGGACGGTACATCCTTGGCAGGAATGAAGTTATTGCCAACCGCAAACAGGGGGATGAAGTTAGGGACATGAGAGAACCCTGTCAATACAATTGCCTTTGTCAAATCCGGGTACGTGTTTGAGAGAGCATATGTCATGACGGATCCAAATGAATGGCCGATGTGCGTCACCTGATCAAACTTTTTTGAAATACCGGGTAGCTTTGCATCTTTTGCTTTGACCGTGAGTTGGTGAAGAGCCTCAATTTCAAGGAATACCTGAATCTCTTTAATCGGATCCCCCTTTGAGGAAGCGCCCACTCCAAGCCGGTCCCATGTCAGTGTCGAATATCCGTAGTCATCAACCGCCTTTTTGGTATAGCTGTAGTTGTAATTGTTGGAAGGCAGGTCCCAGTATCGTCGGTCGAAGGCAATGCCATGAGTAAGTATCTGAAGCTTGGTCCCAGACCCATGATCCGGCTCACAATATGTTGCCGCAAGGGAATAGTCTCCGGAAATCTTCTTTTTCTAGGTCATTTTATGTTAGTAACTTGGAAGCTTTAAAGTTATAACGGCATTCCTAACCCCTTTCGTGACTTGCTGACTATAATCACGACCCTGCTGGGCCAGGTTCAATGCAAGATTCGCGGCATCAATCTTGGTGAGCGGGACTTGCACGTCCAAGACCAAGTTTTGCGCACTCAAGGATACCGGGACTTTGATATCCTTACACTTCCTCGCCGAAGCGAAACAAGAAAATAAGACAAAAGCTGTTATGAATTTGAGCATTTTTAGTGATTGAGATGCCAAGGATGATGTGCTCAGAACTTCCGGCCATGCCACTCGTGGGCACCTGATGTATTTATACTAGATTTACTGTATGCTATATACCTACTGTTATTATTCAATTGGTCTTGACAATTCCAGTTTATAATTTGGAATCTTGCAAACCGCCGAAGCTGCCGATACGTCAGCATAAATAAGTGGATATGGCTGCAGTGAGAATGCATGTCAACTTCTACGTCCTCCAATAGCGTAGTGCCTATGATGTCACGTCATCACATGGCTGCATTCTCCGAGCACCGATTTAAAATTTTCTATTTGGAATTAAACTGAGATCCCCAGGCATTGATGCTTGGCGATAGCATGCTATGGGATGGATGGATTGACTAAGTCTCGTTGTACGCGAAGCCCACCCGCACCGAAGTTGCAGGACAGCTAGAATAGGCAAATAAGCTATGATTTACCCATGACATCTGAGGCCACTGTTAGTCCTACGGCCTACAACTTGGGGGCCTGAATGGTCAGATTATCACAACTCAGCCGAGGTGAAGCTAATGCAATACTTTGCATAAACGGACGCGTGTTGGTCAACTGATCCCCATTGGAAAATCGGAAAATTCGCCGAACTAGTCCCAGTAAGGGTCGAGGCAAGCCGTGATGGAACCTTCCGGACAATTCGCACCTCTAGAAATTTCAGAAAAGAATGGCATACTTAACAAAGCAATCTCGACTAGATGTAACATTTTCAAGACTCTAGTCCAGCTTTTACATTTTAGTATCAAAGAAAGGGATGCGCACTATGAAACCTCCTCAGTGGTGTGCTTTAATTGTGTTTGTGGGAGCCTTGAGGATTCTGTGGGTATGAAATAGGTCGATGAATATCTTGACAATCTATCGCTGGTGTTAAATCCTCGACCCCGAAAAGAATCGGTCCCATAAGCTTAAAGTTTTACGCCCGAGGGTTATTTCCTGTGCTTGGTATAATCTATATTGATTATCGTTCCCGTCGCGGGTTTGGCACCAACAATGTTGGAACGTGGGATTAGCATCGAGTAAAATGGTGAATGGGGGAAAGGGGGCGGTAGGCTCTAGACTAATTGGGCCGGTAAAATCCGAGATCGAGACTAGAATGTTGCGGGGGCGGGGTAATCAGCCGGGCCATCTTATTGAACCTTGCGAGTCATGGGCGTGGGGATTTGGCACATCAAGCCACTACTACCTGGGTGGGCTGGTGTCGTCTTAGTCAACCGGGATCTCGTAATGTTGTCAAATGTCAGAAAATGTGGTGATTGCTTTTTATCAATAAAAAGAAAGTAAGAAGGAAATGAGAATAGCGAAACTGACAGCAGCCGCAGAAGAAAGACGAGGCGTTATATGTACTCTGCGACATGTGAAGCATGATTTCGAGAGAGGGTTAGTTGATGTGAGGTTGGTCATGAAATTTATCCGGCTCTTTTAATTTAATGTTTGGCATAATTAATATGATCTGCAAAAAAAGGCTGCGGGATAAGTGTGGTTGCTGTAACCTGCTATTGCAAATGTGAATAAACGAAAGGCTGCGGAATGTAAATTAGGCGCTTTGGTTCAGAAGCTGATGCCCAGCAGTTCACTGATGGCTGGTAACAGGCATCAAAATCAAGTTGGCATGGTTTTTGCTCACGGGCTAGGCATCGCAACAATTTCGATTGTCTGTTCCCCGGAATATCAAGGAGTAGATATTCTGGTAGTTGGAACAAGGCAATATGCGGGAAGATTGGGTGGGAGGCAGGAGACGATTCATCCTCACAAATTTGCAGTATCTATTGCGAGCAATTTATTTTGACGTTCAATTTTAGGAGGCATTCATATTCCCATGCAGTTAACCCCTGGGTTTATCGCGTCATCCCTCTAAATACCTGGTTTATGATGACAAATGGAAAATCTGATTTACCAAGTGACAAACCAACACCAGTGCACTCGTCCAAATGTACCCCCACGCCGGCCCACCCAAGTCTGCCACAGCTTGGGTCCAGTGGCTGTGATTAAGTCTACACAATATCTGGCCGATCTGGAAGGCAGTCAAGAGCTGAGGTGCGTGTGGAGGTTGAATGAGGAACGCGGTATTTCGTTCTCAGACATGGGTTTCCTGGGAAGGCACTCTGGCGTGGAATACATCATGACGCCGTAAGTGGCTGTGTGCCAAGTGATAAAGAAGACGTCGTGATGCATGCAGTGTGCCCCATTTGTTGCCATCCATTGTTCTGCCACCAACAAGGGCCCAGAGGGGAGGAGTGCATCAGCCACCAGAATTTGGTGAGACAGCAAACAAGCAAATCAGCCAAATCGACGCAGATGGATCCATACGAACGGCTATAGGCTACCGAAAAATAGATATGGAGCACAATGCCACGAGGGGGGGTCGCCATTTGCCAAATTCTCAAGATCATCGTTTGCTCGCTTGCCCAAAATGGCATTCGAGCCTATAGTTTGCAACTAGCGGAACCATCGCTTAAAACAGGCGCACTGTGGCTTTCCTGTGCTGTTGGTGGTAGCGGTCGCGCCCAATGTAGACGGCTGAAGCTTGCAATTCCCGAGTATTCGGGTCGGGGCGCAAGCCTGGAATGACCTTTGCTAGCCCGTACAGGCAAGATCTGAGCCACACCCTCCCACCATGAATAAGACGGAGCCAATTCTAAAACTTGCTTGAATACCCCGTGACATTGCCGTCTCCCGATGAAATCCGGCATTCGTGATCACGATGGACGCACCCGCAAATAGAGTTGAAGCCAGCTAGGGGTTGCACCGAACTGTTTGCGGCGCCTCTCGCATTGTCTCCCGGTAAAAAGCGAACGTAAGAGCTGCACAATCTCAGCCCAGTGCGTCTAACTAATGCTCGTCGCTTCCTTTTGTCTCCTGACTCGAAGGTGGCTGCTCCAAATGGCCTGCCAGACACCCGGGTTTCCAAGTTTCCAGCTTTCCAGCTCCCCACCTATTTGCATGGCGGAACTCACCGGCGCATCTCATAAGATTCTGCACCGATAAGCGAATGGAGGAATGGGCCAGATCTCGACACGCTGTCATGGCATTGTTTAGCAGTGCATTGGCTTTTACCAGCAACCTTATCTGCCGTCCAGCCATAGTTCAGCCACCGGATCGATCCCCGGGTCAGCCTCTGGCACCCCCCCGACCAATCTGTTGGGACCAGTTCATAAATGGCCATTCTTGGCCCCCAAGTTTGCTCATTCGTATTGATTCATTTCAACTCAAGCCTCTCCACACCAACCTTCCAGGGTAATTTGACCCGTTCGAGAGGCTGAGCTCCAAATAAACCCACCGGCCCCATTCATCTTCATTCAAAGACCTGGTCCAAACACTCGCTCAAATACCCTTCCAGCATTGCCTGACCAAAAAATAACCGAAAGGACTGTGAAAAAGACCGTGCCAGGGTCATTGTCACCATGATCAGCAATCATGCATATTTGGTACGTCAGCTAACATCCCTTGTCTTGCGCTGGCTCACTGATCCGTAATCTAGACAGTAGAATGGCTGTTGATGGGGCTTTCCTTTCTGGTAGTGGCCTTTCGTGTTATGATGCGGGCAGGCAATCTTAAGGAAAGGCGATGGGTCTCCGAGCTATTCCTGATTCTAGCTGTCTTCTATTTCTTAGTTCTGGCTATTGGAGACACATACACGACAGTATCTGGCAGAGATCCTTACTCGCAGTATTACAACGACAGCTACGCACGGGTCAGCTCAACCCTACCGCGTTCCCACTTGAGTATTGGCTGACGGATCGCATAGTGGACGTACGCGAGCGCGATAATATTCGACACTAGCTACTACTTGCCAAGGTTTAGCCTGCTGGCATTTTACTACAATCTCTTCCCTCGAACCGAAGAAAAACTTTGGATATGCTTGAACATTTCGACCGCCTTCACCATCTGCGGGTTTTTGACCACTCTCTGCTTGGACCTCTTCTGGTGTGGCACCGATGTGGCACAAAATTGGTTCGTGTTTCCAGCTTCCCTCCCTTGTTTCTGTTGTCTAATAATCAATGATTTCTTCACAGGTCTCCAAATTCCCAATGCGCGGTGCTGCGTACCATAACACCGACATACATTATCTGGCCCTTGAGCATAACCTCGGAGATTCTCGGTACGATATTCAAGATAGGGTGGAAACTTCTATACAACGGCTAACGGATTTCATTCTTGGCAGTCTTCATCCTACCCTTTGGGATGCTTCCGACGTTAAAAACCTTGCCGAAAAGAGAGAAGAATGGGTTGATATTTTTATTTCTTCTAGGGGCAGGGACTGTCATTGTCAGTAGTGCGCGATTCAGTCTAGCTGTCCAGAACAATTCATCCCATGGGACATGTGAGTACTCTGATAGATCCTTGCAGCTGAAAAGTTGAAGAAGTATTGACAAACCTGCAGACATTATGGCATGGTTGGAGATGGCAGTACAAATCATCATCGGATCAGTGCCTGCATTGCGCCAGCTACTGCGTACGGTATCTGCAAAATGGCGCCCAGTTGCCTAAGTGCTACATCAGAAGTTATTCTTAGTCTCGCTTTAATTCAGAATCATCATCAGTATTGCTTTGAGTTGGACGTCGCTTGTGATGTGGCATAACATAAGGGAGCAAACTTGCTCACTGTCATACGGAAAGTCCGCAGACTCTCGGGCATTTAAATACGCCAAGCCAACCTGCTACTCGATTGGAGTTACCGCGTCGGTGAGTATTTAAGCCTAATCGGCGATGTCCGTTTGCGGTTTAGGCAAAAGATGACACCAGATGGAATGGTGTGGGTACCATTCACACTGGAAATAGTAATGGAAGTATCTACTTCTACAAGAATGCAGGATTCTTAGTAAGACCATCTGAATCTCATCGTCTTCCAGGGTGTCGAAGGAAGTTCACTAATTTTAGAAATAATGTGTGTATGCGGCGTCTGGAATATACTGAAGCAGCTGTCTCAAATGGAAACATCTTTCATGGAGGATTCCACTGCCTTCGCAACATTAGGCGTTTGCTGTTTGCTTCCTACATGGATGTTGCCCATGGCGCAATCCGCCGACGAACAATGACCGGCCGCTTATGAGCCAGGCCCCATAGCCATGTAAGGGTACACCTAAGCGCGCTTATTTTAGGTCCCCGGAGGTAGCATCACGAACAAAATGTATTGGACGGATCGCATTGAGAGCGTGGAACTCCGGCACAGCATTAAATATAACTATGCGCCTACAGAGAATTCCCCATTCATGCCTGATTGTACTTTCAGAAAAGAACTCATTCCCATTCCTTTCAGTTCTAGTTACTCCATGTCTGCCATCCCTATCCAACCAACGAATACGACAGCAAGGAAAAGAAGGGTTGGTTAACCGTTGGAAAGAACCGTAGCACTTTGACCTTGCTGTGAGAAACCCTCCATGAGGCAAATGTGTCAAAATGTAGACTAACTTTCAGTGAAACTCTAGATTTTATTTGTTTAGATTCCGACTCGCAAGCGGCTCGACTCAATATCATATCGACTCTGACTGTGCATTTACGCTATCGGCAAATATTATGACATCAAAAACAAATGGAGTTGTGATCGACTTTAATCCCCGCAATGGCTATTATTTACGACCCGAGATGATGGAAAGTTGGCCCGGGTTATTTGACGCTTCCAAAGAGAGCCTTTCTTCTACTAGACCGTCGACCGCACAAGATCAATCTACTCAGTCTGATAGTGAATTACCACTTATCACGTCGCCAGCAATAGAAGACTCAGCTGAGCAGTGGAACTTCCCCAAGATAAACATAGGGAGGTTGGCATTCGCCTTTCTATCTTTTATAGTCGCTGGTATGAGCGACGCTGTTGTTGGTGTACGCACACCCCATTAGCCCCTCGACCTTGAGCAATAGAGTTCTAACTTTTTATTTCAGGCATTGATACCTTCAGTAAGACCAATTCGACAAAGCCAAATAAGCATTACTGACTCTAGATAGATCGAATCTCACTACAAGCTCGATTACACCTCGGTCTCCCTCATATTCCTTACACCATTTTCTGGTTACTCGATAGCTGCATTTACCTGTTCGCGCATACACATGAGATGGGGCCAACGAGGGGTTGCAATTCTGGCGCCTATATGCCACATCATCACATTTGTCATGCTCGCCTCCCACCCTCCATTTCCCGTATTAATTGTGGGAAATGCATTTAGCGGATTCGGAAACGGCCTTGCGGATGCCTGTTTCCCCGCTTGGGTCGGGGGAATGAACAGGGCTAGCACAGTGCAAGGACTGCTGACAGCCTGCTATTCAGTTGGAGCGTTGATCGCTCCTCTCGTGGCTACCGGAATGATATCTGGAGCCGGTTTGCCGTGGTACAGTTTTTATTACATCATGGTAGGATCGACCAGGTTTCCTTGGCAATATACGAAAGGCTAATCATTCTAGATTGGGCTCTCCGTGTCAGAACTCTGTGGACTGGTAATATGCTTTTGGAGATGTGACGGGGCCTCATATCGGACCACTATTACAGAAGCCGCGGCAGAGTCCGCACCTTCAGGCGTAAGAGCAGCGTTGAAGAACAAGGTTGCTTGGATAATCGCACTGTTCTTTTTCTTTGATACCGGAGTAATGAGTATGCATCGGAAAACTGTGGACTAGTTTTGGGAAGCGGAATGCTGACTATGATGTCTAGCCGGAATTGGCGGCTGGACCGTCACCTTCATGTTGCGCGTGCGCGATGCATCATCATACGCGTCTGGAATCTCCCTATCCGGCTATTGGCTCGGAATGGCACTGGGACGAGCAGTCTTGGGTTTTGTAAATGAGCGGTATGGCATACGAATATGCACAATTATTTATCTGCTCGTCTGCGTCGGCCTTCAACTGGTCCTTTGGCTAGTTCCAAACTTTCTAGTTTCAGCGGTCTCTGTTGGCCTCCTCGGTTTCTTTCTCGGACCCATGTATCCGGGAGGTGTGATGATGGCCACAAAATTGCTACCCAAGAGTATGCATGTAAGTGCTATCGGCTTTTCCCTGGCTATCGGAGGTGTGGGTGGCACTGTTTTCCCATTCATAATCGGTGCTGTAGCATCTCATAGCAGTGTCTCCGTTCTTCAGCCGATAATCCTTGGTCTTATCATCATGGAAATGGTTTTCTGGCTCAGTCTACCGGGATTTGGGAAGCAGATAAAACGGGTCATGTCGAATTTTAGACCTAAAAAACCTCGCAAAGAAAATCAATGGTGTTAGAGAATCAGAATAAACATAGACTAAACGATAAATAAATTAATTCACTTCAGGAAAAAAGCCATTGTGTGTGCGACGACAAAATTGTACTGTCCAAACAACCCCACCAAGTTCCAATAATGAATGCATTAACATCGTATCCAAAAAAGACCATGGTATAATGTATTGTCTATGTCCGTTATAAGAACCTCGATTATGCGATGAAAATCCATAATTAATGTAGGCATGCGGCATTATTCTCCTCCGTGACAAATTCCCTTTCTCGTTCAAACCAAATACATACTGCAGGGTGATTTAACCACGATCATGATTCATCTAAAACATCTTTCCACAGGAATCCATCATCTTCCACACATCTAGGTCTTCCTCCAGTATCATCGTGGTTCGTTTCAACTCGTCCTGAAGCGTACATCCGTGTGTAGGGTAGTACTCTGCACGATGCCATGTCGGGTGCCTCAAGTTTTGCACCATGGCATTGATGGATTCCACGCTATGCCCGTTATATGGTGTTGTGATCTGAGGACTCAAAATACCATGAGTCTTCATCTCCTTCATCAGGGTGCCAAGTAGAATAGCCGAGCATTCGAAGCTGCAGTCTGACTTGTCGCAAAGCTTCTCTATCAACGTGTATAAAGCCGAAAACATTTTATCCAAGTATTCCTCTCGCTTATCATTGATCTTATCTATAATAGCCCTTGGTTAGATCTGCCGAACGGGAAGAGCGTCTCGAATCACTTACCTAGGACATGTTCTGGTATGGGGATATTAATTGGCCGGAAGGGATGTTCGCAATTCTTCACGGTAAGCATAGCCATTTTTTCCAAGACATCGGTTTGCGAGAAAATCGAAGATATGAGCAGCCACAGTGCAGACTGTTCACCATAATAGATAGGAACACTGGGCTTCAGCCTTTCTAGCCATATTTCAACAAAGAAATCAACCGGCTCATAGCACTGATAATAGTCCACGATGAGGGCAAATTTGGCGAGCGTTTCCAAGCTCAAAGATCTCGGTATGGCCTTTGTACGATTATGTACAATGTTGAGGAATATGACAAAGGCGTCGAGATCCCAGCCATCGGTGGTAATTTGGCGAAGTCCAGAAGTGTTCGTTTGACTCTCCACCCAATGCCCACTCAGCATTGCACGAAACATTGGCGAGGCAAGGATCAAGTGTCGAGAAGAAACCCGCATTTCAGCTTTTATTTGGCCAGATGATTCCTCTGCTTCATGGCCAGGATCTTGCATGAAGACGTTGTACTCATTGGACAAGGCGGGGGAAATAGGCGGTGTATCGTTTGGGTCTGCGTATGAGAAGTCATTTGTTTCCTCTGGCGAAGAATCTCCAACGAGAACTTCAGAAATGATCTTTAGACTGGTATCCTCTTCGGGCGCCTCCAGATCAATTTCGCCCTCCTCCTCCCCCAACTTGAGTTGCAAGACATCGTTGGCCCAGCCAAATGTTGATGGGCCAGTGTTCAGGATTAGCAATACATCACCCTCTGGGTCGAAGTCGAAGGTTAGTGACTCCATAGTTTTCAAACAACCACAGCCAAAAAAAAAAAGCAAAAAAGAAAAAAAAAGGATGGCAAGATGCCTTTTCGAACCCGTGCCGTAATTGTTGAGAAACCACTAGGGACGTGGTCGGTCGGTATTCGTCTGCTACCGAATCACGTGCTCGAAACCCACTCAGTCCCCAGTTAAGCGAAACCCGCCATTTGTGCCGTTTCCCCCCTTTTAAGGAACATGGCGAGGATCGCTGAATTTACTAGCCATATCCGTGATGATCATTGCATGTGAGAATGTCCATGGTGTGGTTAATATCCAGCTGAAGGCTCGCAAACAGAAGGCCAAAAGCGGTCCCATAAATAGTTAGGCATCACTGAGTAAGCCAGTACAGTACCTAATCTGGGGCGTGCCAGGGTCAACTTCCTGTGGAATTCATGATGTACCCGGTGTGCTGTGAATCGTTCTCAAGAGATGCGCCCTGATAGAGAAAGATATGTGCCAAGATTTCTTGTTGATAGTGAATATCATTTTTGGAAGTCACCTCATTTGGTCGTGTGAAATTAATGCCATTACAATGCAGCTTCTTGCGGTGTGACAGGTACGTACCGTGCAAGGTGCATGTCGCACGGACACGCTGCATGGATGAGAATCCCCCGCATCAAGTTGATCCTTTCATACGTCCAAGAACATGGTTGTGAAGTTTAATAGAACTTGCATGATAATCTACCATGGCATCTATTGGAATAACCACCGACGCAGCAGAGCCTCGCTCTACGCCAAGCTCGGACGAGGTCAATGAATCGAAGTCCAGGGTCGACGTCACACTGCAGGGTGTAGCTGAGACGCTGTTTATATCGCTTGCAGCACGAGCCTTTGATGCGAATACACAGAAGCCAGTCCTTGGGGACGCGTTCGCTAATGGCGTCTTGGACCAACTTGATTATGACGTTCGCAAGGCCGCCCTTTCGCCAATGCAATCTACCACTATGATGCTGCGAACGCGCCGGTTCGATCGTTGTACTGCATCGTTCATGGCGGCCCATCCGTGCTCTACAGTACTCCACTTGGCCTGCGGGTTGGACAGCCGCGTGCAGCGGGTCAAGTGGGACAGCAACGTCCGGTGGATTGACGTTGACCTGCCCGAAGTTATTGCACTCCGGCGGCAGGTTCTGCCTGAACCGTTCCCCGAGCGTGACTATCGGCTCATCGGCGCCAGCGTGGTCGATAACACTTGGCTGGACGATATCCCAGCAGATAGACCGACTGTTATTATCATGGAAGGACTATTGTCATATTTGACGAAAGAGAATGTGGAAGGATTGCTGCTACGCCTGGCCAAAAGATTTCCAGAAGGAGAAATGGTGTTTGAGTGCATCAATGGGGAAATGCTGTCCACGCTTCGAAAGGGGGGTCTCAACACTGCGGGACGCACCGGCGCAGAGTTTCAGTGGTCGGTGGATGACCCGAAGGATTTGCAAGACATCCATCCACGACTGGAGCTTCTCGAGTCAGTGAGTGTATTTGAAGCGCCAGGCGTGGAAGATTTGCCACTCGCTCATCGTGCTGCAATGTATTTGATGTCATGGGTACCCTCAATACGAGATCGTGCGCGGTTCGTGCGATTCAGAATACGCCCAGAGTTTTCTGAATAAGCCTAGGGTAGATCAGTAGGTGGAATTCACCTGTCGGTATTCCATGACCTAGGCATGATGCGCTATCACAAGGGTCAAGATCAAGTTTGTACATACTTAAGAACCACGTAACTAGCTACCCAACACAGAGATTCACATATGAGCTTTATTTATGATTGCTTTCATTTAAGTATGTATCTTGAAAGATGTGCTAAATTCATAATTGTAGATTGTGAAATAGTAGGGAATGTTGGTTTCCATGAAGGTGTAAAAGGGCTTGAGAATTTAAACCAAAGACGAGCAGCTTTTCACACGCAAGATTGATCCATGGCATGCGAAAAGGATAATGCAAAAACAATACTGGGATGTAAATGAATTCTTACGCATCTTGATACAACTTGTACGAGAAAGGGAGATAGCCAAGAATTTGAGGCTATTCGATGCTTGATGCATCGCGGATGAACTTCATAACCACATAATGTTCAATTGCGACTCCAGACGCCGTGCATTCTGCCGATGATTTCAAGCGACGAGAACAGAATGAGAGATTGCCTTTATGAATAAGAATCGAGTAAACTAGTTCTGATGCTTATGTCGGGGGAGTATCTAGAACTGCCCACAATACGCATGCTGGGTCAGACTAACAAGTACAGGATGCGGCTCAGATTGACCATGTCCGGTATCCTAGCGGGGATGAACCTGGATGTATATATATGACCTGCACCATAACGACGTTGTTGGAATATGAGAACATCAACTACAATCCACATTTCCCTGTGGTGGTTGTACACTAGAACGGCAAGCCATCAGACTAACTAGAAGAGTTAACGAAGAACAGAAGAGCTCCTTAATGTAATTTGTTTCCCATTAGAAAGTACTTGGATTTCTAGTAAATTCTATTGCAGTCAAAACAGTGCCACAAATCTCGACTTCATACAACGCAAAGTACGCGTTGATGACTCCTTAACCATCAGTTTACCAGAACCAGATGCGTCGCCGCCGTGATTGTTCCTTCAAAAAGTCGCGGTATACGTTGGAAAAGGCTGCAGGAGCCGGGTTCAGTGCAGCCAGTGAGGGCCTTGTTTGCATAGCAAATGCACTGATTTGTTTCTGGTGTAGATAATGAAAGGCATCATTTAGAAATTTAATAAGCTTCAACCTCTTTTGGGCATGCTGTGCGCAGATCTCGCGCACGACCCCGGCCTATCCCGCAAGCGGCACGTGTGCCAGCATCCCTGTCTTTGTTGGGCGTGCGCTTTGTGGATTGAATTTCGGTTGATGCACCGGCCGGCCAAGCCAAGCACACATCTTTGCAGGGAACTCGGCCGTACGGACAAGGATGGAAATAGCAACAGCACCGGCTTGACTTGGCTTGCAGTCGTTGTGCGCTGCCGGGGACGGTTCCGTGTATCTGCTCTGTATTCCGCGCCGGAGCTAGTCGCATCGGGTTCGATACGTTTGCTTTCAGCCCAAGGTGGTCAGTGCGTTCAGCTTTATGCCCGGGGGTTGAGGTCTTCCCCTCGACGGGATGTGAGCGCGAGTCGCGCCATTCTTGCCTGTTAGTCACGCAGAATGTGCTCAAGGAGTCAGGGCCACCAGCGGGAGGTTGTCTGTATCCACCTGAGCTACTGGCGAGCTGGCGAGTCCGTCCGTCGAATGATCCGTCGTTGCAAAGTAAGCGCTTGTTCAGGTCGACACTGGAGCACTGGAGCCAAGGCGGATCGGACGGGCATCTTTTGAAATGTGGCGCACCAAGATCGGTTTAACAAGCAAGCCACGGCGGCAACTCTCCCCACGCCCCGCACGCTAATTTGTCGCCTTGCCCATGCCGCTAAGGCGCAATCTTCCCCTGCGTCTTGATTTTCTTTTCCGAGATTGACGCTGTAACCCTACAATTGAAGAGCGGAAGACAGAGTTGGGAATCAGATCGGGAACCGTCGAAAATCTCCGTAGTCAAAAATATGCTTCTGGAGGTAACTGCATAGGTTATATTGCCGATATGGCGTCACGCTAACAGCACACAAGACTTTCATTCAGATGATGGCTGTCATGAAGCAGTTGATAGAACCCACAGTGACCGACGTTGACTGCTAGATGTGCCATTTTCTATTTAATGATCTGGGTCATCACCTAGGATCGGAGCTGAGACGGAAATTGTACCCGAAATGGCACCCCTGGCGCCTAGCTTCTCTCATGCACAGCCGCTGGCTGACCCTGAAACTAGCGCATATGAGCCTATTTTGTATCTTTATCCATTTGAGACCCGATGCTGTGGTCGATTCGTATGTTGTCCAATCATATGAGCTTGTTCTTCTGTTCAGGTTTGAAGATGACAGAGAAGGAAGTTGTAAGGCTGTAGAAGATGTAAGTTAAATATGGGAACCCCACTTCAACCACAACCCGTTTCTTCAAACGTTTCCACGCTGCCAAGCGTTTGTCCCTCGTTTTTTTTGTCACTCATTCTTTATTCATCGCCATGAAGATCAACAGCTTGACTGTTATCGCTGCTGTGGCGGGCAGTGGTATCGCCGCACCACTCTTGAGGTCTGTCACTAGTTCCGAGCCACGAAGCCTCCCCGTAACTCCCAACGAGTATCATGGCTTGAGGCCCACGAAACCATGTTCCATACGATCGGATATCAAGTCAACGGACTACAGCCATACATCATCTGAGAGCACCGGCTCAAACAACAAGGATAAGGAGGAGGATAGTGAGTTAAAGCAGGGAGGTGTTGGTTTTGTTACTGTCAAACCACCTTCTGGAAGCATCACTATCGACAAGACCAAGTCAAACGGCAATCAGGATACTATTCACGGAGTCGATAGCGGTAGCGGTACCGATCTTGGCGTTAACCTGAACCTCTCGGGAGAAACCAGTAGCAATGACGATGAAACACAGGAAGGGGGTAGCTCTTCGGCGGGAGATCACGAGGATGTTACCCAAGCCACCCAGGGGGGTGGTGGCGTAGAAAGTTCCAATGCTTCTCAGGAAAGCAGTGATGGTAGTTCTGATGCTTCCAAAGCTGCCCAGGGAGGATCAGGCTCTGATGACACTGATGCTACTCAAGGAGACAAAAGCTCAGATGCCACTGGCAATGCACAGTCTCAGGACACCACACAAGGAGGTACTAGCTCAGATAATACCAATGCCGGCCAGGGAGATTCCAACTCAGACGCGAGTCAGACTAGCCAAGGAACCTCCAGTTCAGGCAGCACCAAAGCTTCTCAAGGTGGTAGCGACAATGGCTCGGACGCCACTCAGGCTTCCCAGGGAAGTGGTAGCTCAGACGAGAATAGTTCCAATGCCACCTCATCTGCTCAAGGAGGAACTAACTCTGATAGCAGTAATGCCTCCCAGGGAGATGGCGACTCTAATGCCACTCAGGATGTTCAGGGAGGTGGAAGTTCTGATGGAAACAATGCTGCCCAAGGAAGTACCGACCTTGACGCGACCCAAGATGTCCAAAGCGGCAGTAATGGCAGCTCGGATTCCACCCAGAATGCCCGGGGAGGTAATGGATCCGACGGCAGCGAGCTATCTCAGGGAGGCACCAGCAATGACACCTCCAATTCTGCCCAAGGCGTCTCTTCGGGAAGCAGCAGCTCAGGAAGCAACAATTCCGATGCTACTCAGGCTACTCAGGGTGCCTCCTCGGATGGTGACACTTTAGGCTCAACCCAGACTGGCCAAGGAAGTAGCACTGATGGCAACGGCTCATCTCAGGGAAGTGTCAGTTCCGGAAGCAACAACAGCAACTCAGACACGTCCCAGGGAATTGGCAGCACCGACGCCAACTCTAATGCCACTGGAGGACCCCAGGGAATCGGTGGTACTGATGCTAGCGGATCATCCCAAGGAAGTGAGAATACCGACGCTAACTCTGATGCTACCGGAAGTTCGCAAGGAGTCGGTGGCACTGATGCTAACTCCAATGCCGCTGGGGGGACGGGAGGATCTGGCGATACCGGTTCAAATGGGGCATCTCAAGGAACTGGCAGTACCGATGCTGGTGGATCCTCTTTGGGAAGTGACAGCTCCGACGCTAATTCCAATGCTGCTGGAGGTTCTCAAGGAACCGACGGCACCAATGCCAACTCTGATGCTACAGGGGGATCTCAAGGCGTTGGCGGAACAGATGATGGCAGCTCCTCTCAAGGAACCGGCAGCACTGATGCTAGTGGGCCGTCTCAAGGTAGTGATGGCTCTAGTGCCAATTCGAATGCCACGGGTGGGTCGCAGGGAGTTGGTGGCACTGATGCCGGGGATTCGTCCCAGGGAAGCGGCAGTACGGATGCCAACTCGGGCGCTGCTGGAGGCTCTCAGAGCAGCGACTCTACTGATGCTGGTGGATCATCGCAAGGGATCGGTGGCACTGATAGCACCAATGCATCTCAAGGGGGCGCCAACAGTGATGCTACACAAGCCAATCAAGGCAGTAGCGATAGCAACTCAGATGCAACTGGATCTACCCAGGGAGTTGGTAACACTGATTCCAACGGAAGCTCCCAAGCAGGTGGCACTTCTGATGGAAATGGAAGTGCTCTAGGAGGCACCGACAATGGTTCAGATGCCAACAACTCGGCCCAGGGAGGTGTCAGTAGCGGTTCAGACGCCAACGGATCTTCCCAAGGCATTGGCAGTACTGATGCTAATGGAGGCGCGCAAGGCAGCGGAAACACCGACTCGGATGCCACTCAAGCTGCTCAAGGAGGTAACAGCGGAAATGACGCGGATGCCACACAGGCAGCCCAGGGAGGAAGCGGCAGCATTGATGCCAACGGAGCTGCGCAGGGAAGTGATGGTAGCAACTCCGATGCAACTCAAGCAGCTGGAGGCGGTGGCGGCACTGATGCCAACGGGGCCGCGCAAGGAGGAACATCGGGCGATAGCGGTACTGATTCCGACGCTACACAAGCTGCTCAAGGAGGTGATGGGTCAAGTGGCAGCAACTCCGATGCTACTCAAGCAGCCGGAGGTAGTGGTAGCACTGACGCGAACGGGGCTGCACAGGGGAACACCGGCAGCACTGATGCGAACGGTGGATCCCAAGCATCTGGTGGTGATAACACTTCGGATGCTACCCAAGCAGCCCAAGGAGGCGGTAGTTCAGATGGCAGTAATTCCGATGCCACACAGGCTGCCCAAGGAAGTGACTCTGATAACTCCGATGCCACTCAAGCTGCCCAGGGGGGCAGTGGCAGTACAGATGCTAATAACGCTGCCCAGGGAGGTACTGGTGGTACTGATGCAAATGGAGGAACACAGGCTGGCGGCGACAGCAATTCGGATGCAACACAAGCCGCTCAGGGAAGTGGCTCTGACAACTCCGATGCCACTCAGGCCGCGCAAGGAAGCGATGGTAGTAACTCTGATGCCACGCAAACTGCTGGGAGTGATGGAAGCACTGATGCCAGCGGAGCTGCGCAGGGAGGTACCGGAAGCACTGATTCAAGTGCGGGATCCCAAGGGTCTGGTGATACCAATTCGGATGCAACCCAGGCTGCTCAAGGAAGCGACTCCAACTCTGATGCTACACAGGCTTCTGGCGGCGATAGCAGCGGTAGTACTGATGCCAGCGGCGCTGCGCAGGGAAACAACGGCGGCACTGATGCAAACGGGGGATCGCAGGCTGGCGGCGACTCCAACTCCGATGCCACTCAGGCAGCTCAAGGAGACGGCAGTAGCACAGATGCTAGCGGTACATCTCAGGGATCCAGCGACGGCAGCAATTTGGACGCTACGCAGTCTAGCGATGGAAGTGACCTCAACAGTGGCGATGCGGGAAGTGGTAGCAACCTGGATTTCACTCAATCAGGAAGCGGAAGCGAACTCAATAGTGGCCAAACCGATAGTGGCAGTGATCTGGATGCTTCGCGGTCCAGCAGTGGAAGCGACCTCAATAACAGCCAGACCGATAGCGGAAGCAGCCTTGATGCCACTCAATCCGGCAGCGGAAGTGAACTAAACGGCAGCGATGCGGGAAGCGGTAGCAGCCTCGATGCCACTCAGTCCGACAGTGGCAGTGACCTAACCGGTGGCCAAGATAGCAGCGGTAGTAGTCTGGATGCCACGCAAGCCGGAAGTGGAAGCGAACTTAACAGCGGCGATGCGGGAAGTGGGAGCAACCTTGGAACTACAGACGACTTGCAGTCATTGGGAGGCACTAGCTCAGATGGCACCCAGACCACGTCTGGGACCGATGGAAGCGAATCGCTCCAAGCTGGCGGAGAGTCTGGGGGAGTTTAGCAAGTGACGAGCTCGTCATAGTCGCCCTAAACTCATGGGGCTTGAAGGAACTTCTGAAGAGAGTGCCGGAAATGTGG
This sequence comes from Calonectria multiphialidica, assembly GCA_020623665.1. Lineage (NCBI taxonomy): Eukaryota > Fungi > Ascomycota > Sordariomycetes > Hypocreales > Nectriaceae > Calonectria > Calonectria multiphialidica. The sequence continues at coordinate 208,641 of JAHVYC010000053.1, read as the reverse complement.
TAGTGAGGCCAATTGTCCGATCTTGAAATCCATATGTATTAGTCAGGCAACCAGCCCAAGACAGGGCAATCGCAGTTCATTAATTGTATTATCACCTTTTGATACTTGACCAACTCAGTTAGAATTCCTTTAAACAAAGAAGATTCAGTTCCCGTCATGGGCATTCCCCATACATGTGATGAGAACGAAAGTTCAAATTTCACCACAGTAGACAGAGACCGCAGTTCTATGACATTTCCAAATAGCCCCAAAGCAGCACTTGCCCATCAAGATTCAAGTCAGTTCTGAGAAAGTCTGGCAAACATATATGTCTTCGGTAATAGATATTCAATATCAGATCACACTCCAAAATGAACGTAAGGGATCCAATCTAAATGGCCGACCTGATCCGTATCACCATCTTCACACAGTATGATATCCCTTGTCATTTTTTGGTGTTCATCCTTCATTCCCCTCATGGCCTGCCTATTGCTTACGACCCCGTTATTGCTTAAGGCAGATAGTTTATTTGCTTGTTTGTTAAAACTGGGTGACGAGTCTATCCAGCGATCTCGGAGCTCTCGACTGGCCTTGTGAAGCCCTCGACAAACTGACTGATCTGTAATCCCAGCGTCTCTAATCTCGCTGTATATGATCTGAGCCATATCCACGCACAGAGCATCTTTCACTTCCCACAATGTACCAATGACATGACGGAATCCCAGAAGTTGATATGCACTAATCAAATGAATGCTTTCGTCAATCAACTGTTCGCTTTTATTTCTGCCGGTACCACAGGCAGACAGAAATGCAAGGAATGGCCTGGAAGTAGAAATATTCATCTCGAGTATATCAGATACCTTAAGTCAGTTATCGAACCATCTCTTGGCATCAAGACAAATGTAACTCTTCAAGGGCTTAGAAGGATTTGTGAATGCATGGCCAGCAAAGTGGAATATCGAACAATCTGCTAAATGTAATTTGACATCATTCTTGTGTTTTCGAGGCTCAATAGGACTTAGTCCCATAGGTATGCATAATTCACGACTAATTTCCACCTCTTTTGTTGCAAACGGTAGTTGAGCACAGCTTGGGGTATTTTCCATTGCTAGAAGAAGTGCCTTGTTTGAGTTTAGGGTTGAAGTAGATCGTTGTTGGGCCCGTACAATTTTATGAACAGAGGAACCGTACGTAGACATAACCCTGTCGATAACTGTTTCAGATGAGCCTTTTTGGTGCTTTCCAGCGGCATGAAGTGGAAATCTCGTCAAGATGCCAGTTGGAACCCAATAGACATGCGGCCAGTTTCCGTCTGTGGGGCTTTTCAAGAGGCCTAGGGCGTTTAGTATGGGGCCCATGATAGTTTCCCAGAGCCACTCAAGGGTGGAATATTCTCCAACATGTCTCTCCTGGAATTGACTCTCAATTTTATCCTTGGACAGTAGTGGTAGCGGGCAATTCCATACACGACTCTGGTCAATTATGAAAGCATCACACCGGTACTTACTAACATTAATAACCACTATCGGGCCATGCCTTAAAGAAGCTTGCGCCTTAGCTATACTTGGTCTAGAGAGGAAATCCTGGAATCCCGGAAGTTGGCGAATCTTATCAACAAGTTCATCGAATTCTTTGCCGACATTTGAATATCACCGGTCCCTGTCGGTATTGAAGTGGTCGTTCTGGTTTGTCGCTACTACCAGATCATCCCGGAATTGTATGAACTGTTTGGCTAGCTCGGGGGACTGATTTTGCAGCTTCAGTATGTCATCCCGCCCATCTTCAACAGAGGTGAGTAGAACGTCCCGTCCTTGTTCAAGAAGGTCTAGCGCTTCTATTGCAGACTCCCCTGCTTGCAAAGCCGATGCAGCTGCATCAGAAGCTAGGCCTGTTACCTGCCGAAGGATATATTCCTTGTCAGAGTTTGCTAGCGCACGTGTCATCAACGTGGGAATAAGGCGGATAGAGATTTTTAGGCTGTCCTGAACCTGCTTCCAGTCGGAGCAGATTGAAGAGAGGTGAGAACCAGCAAATATACGCTGAATAGGATGCGAGTTTTCATGATTGCAGGCCGACCGAAAGCATACAACAGATTCATCAAAATCATCCATAGACCCAGTCCTCAAATTTCTCTTGTATAATATAGTTCCCAAACAATTTAGCCGGGATGCTCTTTCGGGGTCGCAATCAGATGTGAGGTTGATCACTTTTCTACCCAACACAGCGGCCTCCTCGAGGTCCGATATTGCACCTACCTTCACGAATCTTTCATGAAGAAGATCCATAATAATTTTCAGTATGTCTGTCTTCCGTGGATTATGGACGTAAATTAATGTGCATGTGTTTCTCAGTTGCTCTGTTTCCAGCGTTTCCCCGTGTGAATGATCGTCGGAAATTATTTCGGACGCAGTTTTCATTTGCTCCAAAGCTTCTTTCAGATCCACTAAATTATTTGTTTGTGAGAATCTATACCTGAGCATTTGTGAAAGGTGTGTGATTTCCATCACTCTCAAATGTTCATTGTCGGATGCCGCTTCAATGCCAGATCTAGCGGCCTCAATGGCAGAGGCTATGTATCCTTCAGGTTGTCCCGATCTTACATACTCATAGAATACATATCGTTGAAGGTGTTTCGAAATAATCGATTGATTTGGATGATTATCTGTGATGACCATCAAGGATTCCCTGGTGACATTAATGGCTTCTTCAAGACTGGCATAGTCCCCCCTTCTAAGAAATTTGGTGTAAAGCAAAGCCCCAAGGTTTGCTAAGGGCAGTGCATTATTTGGATCGCCAACTGGCCGCATGTCAAGATCGTTCTTGCTGCGACGGATGGATTCCTCGAGACCAGCCACGTCACCTGTTTTTAGAAATTTCTGGTACGCCTGTAAATCGTCATTTTTTAATGGTGTCAACATATTTTCAAGTGGTGGTTCGTTTCCATTAAGCTTTTCCAGGTCTCCTTGCATTGAATCAATAGCGTCTTGGATAGACCTTGCCAGATCTAGAGTTTTTTTCTACAAACCTAGAAGGTTTGCCTTCCTGAGTTTCAGACTCGGCTTCCCTCAATATCCATTGTGCATAGCCCCTTGGACTCATGCTATCAGCTTGTTTCGTAAGCTGAATGGACTCTTCAATGTCCACTATAGACCCGGTTTTCAAGTATTTTTGATGCAGTAGATATGCAAGAAAGGATAAACTCCGAGGTAGGCGTGGATGACCCTCTGGTGTTTGATCGACTTAATATCTAGCATCCTGAATATATGCTTCAATTTCGCTCAGGTTGCTCTCCGATTTGATCATAGGAGTCATCGTATTTCCACTTTCATCCATGTTTTATGCCCGGGAGAGATTTCTAATATTACTGTTTCGAATTTCAGGTTCTTTGTTAGTATCAATTTCCTTGGCTCGAAAAAGGGATTCTCCTTCGGTACAGCTGGTCAGAAAGAGTGTCCGCGCTTGAGTCTAACTATGTGGCTGGGCGCTAAGTTCGTTGCGATAAATCGCTGCTCGGAGAGGTTGACTTTGCGGCCTAATAAATATCAGGGCACTTGATGCTCGGATGCTAATGAGCGATTTATTAGACGATAACAGGTGAGACATGCGCACTCAGGGAACTGAAGTTGGGCTATTGGAAATTTTGGCATTTGGGAGCAATGCCTTGTCGTGAAAGATCATCATGATTGGTCGAGGATTGGTTTTGTCAGCCGCCACCTCACATTCGACCCATGCCACAGATGCTGACGCGGCATTTTCTGGAGCTTTAATTCCTTTGCCTCCAGATATACACCGTGATAAAAATAAAAGATATAGATTAAAAGAGCATTCACTAGACTACATACCCGCACGACGAGGAGAAGCAATGGCAGATTTGGATAGGGCTATCCAGCAGTATGAGAAAACCGTCAACACTATAACCAGAGAGGATAAGATTCGAGGGGATCTCCTTCACATTCTTGGAGCTAAATACCATGAAAGGCACAGAATAACAAGAGACGTGCAAGATCTAGAAAAGGCCATTCAGCTACACCAGGATGCCCTCGATATCATGCGAGACAATCATCCTGAGCGACCGGACCTACTTTACAATCTTGGACTTGGATACCTAGATAGGTATAAGATATATGAACTAGACGAAGATCTTGACACGGCTCTTCAAAGATTTCGGCAGGCTATCGATATAACTAGGGAAGATGACACCAATCAGGCGACTCGGCTTCATATTCTTGGTTCTAGTCACAGATTAAAGTATGCCAGAACTGGTCTAGATGGTCATTTAGACACAGCAATTCAACTCTTCAATGAAGCACTCATCACACGGCCGAGTAGTCATCTTGGCCGAGCAGGCCTTCTACATGACATTGGCGCTGCGTACTCGGCCAGATATAAAAAAGGAAACGCAGAGGCAGATTTAAAAATAGCCATTAAGCATCTTCAAGAATCTGCTGATGAAAGGCCCGAGAATGATCTGAATCTCCCGATCCTACTTCATGATATCGGGCTTATCTCTCTTCAAACCTACGAAAGAACCGGTGCAGAGGAAGACCTAGAATTGGCCATCAAACAGTTACAAGCAGCTCTCAATGCAACTCCTGAAGATGATTTCGACCTGGGGAGCAGACTAAATAGCCTTGGGACAGCCTACGGACACAAGTACCGGAAATTAGGTCATGAATCGGATCTCAGTCTGGCCATACAGACATTTCAGAAAGCCCTGAATGCAACACCAGAAGAAAATCAACACAGACGATCAGATATACTTTTCGGGCTCGGGATTGGGTATTCACAATTATTCCAACGCACCAAACAGGAAGAAGATATAAATATGGCTATCCAGACGCTTCAAGAAGCTATCGATATCACACCAGAGCAAAATCCAAACCTGGCAGATCGACACCTTAAACTGGGGCTCACATACCTCGATAGTTATGAGAGAACAGAGGCGGAAGACGATATAGCCATTTCTGTAGAAGAATTTCAAGAAGGACTTCGTCATTCCTCGTCTCGTATCGTGGATCGGCTCCGATGCGGTGCCTTATTACTTTTGGTATACGAAAAGTTCGAACGAGAAGGCTGGTCTTTGGACTGGTCTCTGGCTTATCAAGACGCCTCGATGTCAGTATCCTTAGTCCCCCTGCTAGTATCTCGTTCTCTAGAGAATTCAGATAAGCAAAGATTGCTTACAGAAATTGTCAACATGGCAACCGGCGCGGCATCAATGGCCTTGATGGCTGAGCAAGACACATATGAAGCGATCCGACTTCTTGAGCTCGGCCGTGGAGTTATCGTGGGTTCTCTTGGCGACATGCGCGCTGATGTCCGGGATCTTGAGCGGGAATATCCTCAGCTAGCGGAAGAATACATCAAGCTTCGAGATCAACTTAATAGCTCAAGCCCACGGGCTGATCAGCTTGATCATCTAAGGCTAGAAACTCATCAGGCCAACTCACATTACGACACAGGCCAAAAGTTGGATAAAGCAATTGATGCCATACGGAATTTGCCTGGCTTCGACCGATTTCTTATGATACCATCCGATGATGAACTAAAAGCCGCTGCGGCATTTGGACCTGTCGTCGTCATCAATGTCGGCAACTACCGTTGCGATGCCTTGATCATCTTGGAGGATGAGCTCAGAACTTTGCCACTTCCTGATCTGCAAAGTGGCGATGCGATAGCTTACGCGGCCTCTCTAGCGAATCCGAGCTCGCTAGATACACAGGCTCTGGAATGGCTATGGGATGCAATTGCTGAGCCTGTTCTTAATTTTCTTGGATTTGACCAAACTCCCAAGGGCTGCTGGCCCCGGTTATGGTGGATTCTCACTGGGCCCCTTACCAAATTTCCCATTCACGCAGCAGGATACCATGGGTCTTCTAGGACGGTGCTGGACCGAGTGATATCATCATACAGTTCCTCTGTCCGCGCTCTCCTACAGAGCCGGTTGAAAGGTTCCAAGGCAGGGATGAAGGAAACATCAGCGAGCGTGGTATTAATTGGTATGGAAAGCACTCCCGGTCATACAAATCTCCATTATGCGCGGCAAGAGATTGAAGAGCTGGGGGATATTTGCAAGTCCATGCAGTTGCAAGTCACAACGCCTCAGCCCTATCTAGAAGACGTGCTCTCCACTCTGGAAAATTGTAGCATCTTCCATTTTGCTGGTCATGGCAAAACCGACCAATTAGACCCCTCCAATAGCTCTTTGCTACTTCTGGATGGGTCGTTGACGGTAGGGGACATTTTCAATATCAATTTGGGCGGAGACAAGTCGTTTCTTGCTTACCTCTCTGCCTGCGGGACTGGGCAGATCAAACAGAATAGCCTAATAGATGAGGGTCTTCATCTTATCAGCGCTTGTCAACTTGCAGGCTTCCAGCATGTCATCGGCACCTTGTGGGAAGTGGACGACGAGTCGTGCGTGGAGGTTGCGAGTGTAGCCTACAAGTGGATGCGGGATCACAATTGGGAGGACCAGTCGGTGGCCGAAGGCCTTCATATCGCAACCAGAAGGCTTCGTGGAGTTTGGATCAATACCTTAAACAGTATGTTTAAGGGCCGAGGAGGGGCGAGAAAGGGTGATAAGATGGAGGTAGAGCCGTCTTCACCAAGTGTAATCAACGTGGGAGATTCGAGGAATGTCGAGATATGTGAGGATCCACCGATAAATTGGGTTTCATATGTTCATTTTGGGGTCTAGGGAATCAGAAAAGAAGATATTAAGGAAAAGGACTAGGGATATACCATTGAGGAATAAAAATAACAACATTATCTATAGCCTCTTTGCTTTTGACCCCTTTACCCCCTTGTTTGTGTATGTACTATATTTGCGTGTATTATGTTTGGTAAGCCAAATGCCAACCAACTTCCCTCGTGCTACTTCTACTCAACTTGCCATCGTGCCGGACGCCAGTCCTGTTCCTGATGTTTTACCTCCTTCGGACATAAAGGTCAGATACGACCGAGCGCCACACTCCCCGCTTGAACGCCGGAAATTGTCGGGGGCTGTGTGCAACACGCTCCCCGATAACGATCTCCATTGCAACGAAGGTCGAGCTCTCCCATCAAGTGATTACTTTGCCACCTATGACGCTTGGAAGGCCGAGTGCAACGCGCTCGGTGATTCACCCATCACTTCAGTTGGCAAGGCTGTCGTGATCCAACGTGGCGAGGCCGTCTTCTTCATGTGCAACTACAAATTCGGCTACACCCTATGCCGAACGGAAGAGATTGTCAAATCTGTGGACTGTCTTCAAAATCAATGTACTGGCGGCAAGTCAGGCTGGGTCTACATTCGCAGTGGATGGGACAAGTCCTATGGCTCCACCTCCATTTATACAAACCTTGGTAATTTCTGCTAGGTCTTCAGTAGCGAGGATAGATCCCGGGTACCAGACCTAGACGAGGTTATTACGAAAATATGTCTGTTGGTATAAGGGTTTGTGGCTTGTGTAGAAGATAGTCTGGAGAACCTGACAATCAGTCACCCCCCGATGCTTTATTTGTAGGACTTACTCTCGTGGTGGTCTTACTTCCCGGTTATGGGGAGTTTACTTCTAGGAATGACATTCTTGATATATATATATTTTGAAAGGCTTAATGTCGCTGAACAAGCACTTTTGAGCAAATGACATTTTCATTACACGTTGATATTATCACACATGTGCTAATATGTAGCCTCCGTAACGCTTAGTCTCCCACCATCACTTACAACGCAATTACCATTGCTATAGGCTCCAGCGCGAGATGCCAGATATAGCAGTGGTCCCATAATATCCTCTGGCAGGCCCACGCGCTCGGCTGGAATTTCATCCAGTGGGAAAGCCCCCACTGTTGTGGCGTCCTTGCCTTCGAGTGAAGCAGCCGTAAAGTCAGTTGGAAAATCTGAGCCATTTAGTGTGGGTTCTTCTTGCAGCCGGAAATAAAGATTTCTTACAGCCTGGGCAAAGAATATTTGCACGAATTCGATGTGGGACTAAGTAAGTAGCGAGCGATTTGAGCATCAAGGTAGTAGCTGCCTTGCTTGTGTTGTACGCGAACCCGTCAGAGCCGACATTTCGTTTAAAACCTGAAATACTGCTGGTAGCAATAATCTGGCTTCTTCCGCCATAGTACGGCGTTGGTCGTTTGTTACCGAGGTCCAGTAACCGGAGGAAAGCGATGGCTGTATAGAATACCGAAGTACAATTCAAATGATATGTGTTTGTGAAATCCTCCATGGGAGTGTTGAGAAAGGCCTCCTGAATCTTCTCGATGTCTTCACTAGAAGAGGGACTGCCGGGAGGGCCAGGTATGCCAGAATTGGCCACGACAAGATCAACATATCCCATGTCAGCTTGCACGAATGCCGCTGCTGCCTTGAGGTTTTCTGTATCAGTAACATCACATTGAATGGCAACCACGTTTTTTAGACCCTTTCAAGTACTAATTAGTAACAGGCTCGAGACAAAATGTGGGTCCAATTTTCCAGAGACCTACGATTGCGTTGATGGCTTCATCCAGAACATGTCGTCTCCGGCCCATAATATATACTTTCTTAGCACCATTCATTGCTAGAGCGCGTGTCATATGAAACCCCAGGCCTGGAACCATTTGTATAGTCAGCTTTACATTCTACAGGCAAGTTAAATTATGGATGTGCAGGGCAGAATTAGGTGACCTTGCACATACCACTACCTCCTCCTGTGACAACGGCCACAATGCCATGCACCCCGAAGAGGTCATTCGCAGAAACGAAGTCAGCCATGGCTAGCAGATGACTAGTTGTAACCAAGATGCCCGTTGCAAAGTTGATGTGGAGCTGATAAGATAAATGACAGTAAAGCCAGAGGTCTTTTATGTGCTTCTCATATCAAGTCCATCTTGAAATGTAGCGAGAATCGGAATGGATTGCCTGTTTTTTTACTTGGTGCATCGGTACCGTGACATGCTTGCCTGGGGTCCCTATTGGTTGTCGCGCTAGCCTTCCAGATTTACGTTCAAGGTGATTTTAACCCGTCTGTAGTTTCATTTGATACGCAGAAAAAAAAAAAAAGGGAGAAAAGACAAACATTGATAAGATAAAAAAAAAACTCTCAAAACTATTATTACATATTCCATGTTTTATCCCCCTTTTCAAGTATTAAGTTTGTAATTTTGTTTCGATCTTGACCAAGTCTGCAGGGTAACTTAAGGAATCTCCCCGTCGGCTACTCGCTCCGTACCCACAAAAGCTCGGGTAGATATGGCGAGTTTTAGTGGGTCTACAACTCCAACTCGGAATGGGTCCGATCATCTTGTTTAACACGGCTCATTGCGCCATCTCCGCATCCTGAACTGAGACGGTGGGGGAGAATTTTCGACTCAATAATAGGAAGTTGGTCATCTGCGGGAGGAGACGATTCGGTAACACCCTCCTTACAATCCTGCATCAATCTCTGCGCAACCGTCATTAGGTGGCTTTCCCCACACTAACTGGTTGTTCCCTGCAGTTAGGCTCAGCATGGCCACCAATACGAAAACAACACCCGACCCCACCAAGCGGAGAGTTGGCAGACCGAAATCCTTTGGGCCCCAGCCAAAAAACAAGGCCCCGGGGAATAAGGGCCCGCGGGCGAGGACGTTTACCGGATGCGCAACTTGCAGGAGCCGCCACCGGAAGTGCGACGAGGTTCGCCCGACGTGCTCGACTTGTCAGCAATTCAAGCGCAAATGCGATGGCTACGAGCCTACCCTGCTTTGGGTAACCGAAACTGGCTCCGGCACCTTGCAGAAGTATGGTGGCAGCGCTGCCTTTCGGTTTCCGCTCTTTAGCGAGGATGTCCGCAGAGGCATGAGCGACGAGATCATCCAGAGCTTGGAGCACCGATCAGCGGCGGATGCCATCCTTGAATTGGATGGTGAGGTAGTAGATGATGAACAATATCACACTCTTGGCCCTTTTGGTGTTTTCCGGGTTTTCTCTGCGCCTTCACTCCCACACCATAATCCCCTGGAGCCGTCCTCCCCATTACCGTCCACTTCACTTCCTGCATCTGGACAAGTGCAAGAGTCGTTATCACCCTCTTCAATTTTGGGATCCGCATCAGACTTTGCCCTATCCGGTAGTTTGGATGATGAGGATGTAGAAGCTCTCTCCATCGATAGCTGGGCTGAGTATGGATTGCCAAATCGCATTGACACATCACCGTCGTTCATCGCAGACCACATCGACCGAGATCACCAAATGCTACTTGATCAGCAGCTTAGCGTTGAAGATCTGAACCAAGCATTGGTCTTATTTACCAAGAACTTCGAAGCTTCCTTGTCGGGCCTGCCGCAAACATGCAACACAAACACGACGTATTCCGACCATCTACCGTCACCTTTCCAACCAGGCTTGATTCCTTCATCGTCTAACATCCTCGAGACATCCACACACGTTGAGGATGTGTACAGTGGAGATTCTCAAACACCCCCTAAAAATACAGCCGCTTTACCACACCACGATGAAGAACTCCTACGAGTGCCGCCAGATCTCCCTTCCTATGGGCCTGAGCTACTCCATTATCTGGAAACTGAGGTTTTAGATGAGTATCCATCATGTGCCCCGGACAAGATAATGTCGCCTTGGAAGCTATTGCTGCTCCCCTGCGCTGCAGAGACCTATGCAGAGATGACTCTCTGGAACAAACCCTCCCGAGCTCGGTGCAGTGTTCTCTCCGCACTCCTCGCCAAGGGTGCATTTCATTTGTACAATTCTCTTCCTCTCGACGACCAGAATTCCCAACACCAACTGAAATTAGCCGAACACCATTACAGTGATGCTTTGCGGCACTTAAAAGCTGCACTCGAGGTGGATTGCAGTATGAAGAGCAGTGCAAGGTACACTGAGTTGCTGATGGCGATTCTTGGGGTCGGACTTGTCTCTGTAAGTTTGTCTGTTTTGCTTGGAGATGACAAATTTAGACAAAGATACGAAGCTGACAGCGTGACTAGGTATATTCACAAAAGTCATCATTACTCATGGAGCTGGTGCTGATGGCTGAGCGACTCATTCGTGGTCGGCGTTTGCCATCAGGCAAACTTCCCGACCTGCGCATTCTGCACCATATGTATACGCACCATCGTGTGTTTATGGAGAGCACAAATATCGCGCCCGGGATATATGGCAAAACTCTAGGAATTAGTAATGAAGTGATCCCTGCGTTTCGTGGAGCATTTCAGAACCAAACTCAACAGACTGACATAGAAGAGGACGAGGACGCGAGCCAAAGCAAGACCGGTCTCGATTCCTTGGAGTTGTGGCCCCCAGCAAAGTATTCGGACATCTACTGTATCCCGGAGTCGCTCATATTCCTCCTGTCACGGACTATTTCACTGGGCAAAAAGAAATGCAAACTTCAGCTATCAGTAAGCGGCGACGCCAAGAATTGTGCAGAACTAGCCGATCGCATCAAGTCTTTGGAAAACGAGCTCCTTTCATGGTCGCCAACGGGGCCTGCTGTATCACCTCTTCACCTTGCCACAAACCACGAGCATATATCTACGTGTTTGCAACTGGCCTTGCATCAGGCGATAATCATCTATTTCTATCGAGTGGTTTATAACTCGAGCATCATGATAGTTCAGGGGCAGGTAGAAAAGACGTTCGAATTCATCCAGCCTTGTTTAGCAGCATCAAGAGACCAGGACCTGGCTCTCACCATCTCCTGGATTGTGTTCATGGCTGGCTGCGAGGCTGCAACCGTCGAACTACAGAGCCGCGCCATGAAGTACCTGCAGCGTATGACACATTGTGGCTTCTTCGGAGTCAATAAACCAGGTGCAGTAGTGAGAGATGTGTACAGGAAACGCGAGCAGTCAAGAGACTTGACATTGAGTTGGCCGACTGTTTTGCTCTCTCAAGCTGCATGACCAGGTCTAGGATGATATTGTGAATAGGCACTCCCAACATGTCTCTTGGGTTTTTTAAAAACCGCATTTACTCACCTGCAACTTTCACTGTGTAAGGCTTGCAAAAACCATGATATTTTGACATCCGGAAATAGGCTAAATTTAACACTGCATAATTGAAGCGATTATTAATTATATGTATTCGTCTTTCTTCCGCGAGGGGTAGCTTGCCTTTGTTAGTCAACTTAGCCAAGAAGCGCTGAATTTGCGATCAACGTTAGTCAAACCTCCGCTATTGCAGGCAACCCAAGGGGTTGGGATTGCGCTATCTGGATTGGGAATGGAAAAAATACCCGCTTGCCGTTTAAGTTGGATCCGAAGCCCAGATGGTTCTGTAATCATGGGAAGGACTGCACAGACGACGTCGAAACTCGCCTGATGCCATTATCCTGTACTAGTGCGGGGGGATGGCGGGGGCCAAAAGGTGGGCACGGAGTAAGTAGCCGACCCTAGTTTGTGTGGGGGATGCAAAGCTGACTTCATCTGAGACCGGCAGGATGTCCCGTAGTGTGGTATAGCATCCGTCCGAATGAAGTCTTTATACTTGGCCTTGAGCCAGGCTGTTTAACAGAAATTTCGAGTTTCATTAATTAATTATTCATAGTTACTCACAGCATCTATTGCTTTTCACCTACGTTATTCTCCCAGCTATTCTGCCCTGGAAAATTTGAGGCATAGTCAGTAAAAATGGCATCGTCGCAAGAACTCAAAGGCATCATGGTGGCCCTTGCCACCCCTTACAAGGCAGACCAGTCCGAGGTCGACTATGAGACCCTGGACGCGCATATCAACTATCTCATTGATAGCGGAGTGCACGGGCTCGTCCCCGGCGGCAGCACGGGCGAGTTTACAGCCCTCTCAGACGATGAACGTAAAAAGGTTCTCGACCAGGTTATAATTTCCGCCAAGGGTCGCGTGCCCGTAATTGCAGGTGTTGGTGACCTCTCTACAGCTCGCGTCATCGACCTTGCAAAGCATGCCTCCCAAGCCGGTGCTGCTGCTCTCATGGTTGTCCCTCCCTTTTACGAGGGGCCCAACCTGAAGGAGGTGCGAAGTCTGCTGCGCGATGTCCACCAGGCCTCTAACCTACCCATCGTTTACTACAACATCCCCGGCGCCTCTGGCGTGAAGTTGACACCAGAAGAGCTTGCCAGCTTGACTGACGTTGGTGTCACTCATCTGAAAGACACCTCAGGGAACGGACCTGCGCTCACCCAACTGCTCTTCCAGTCCGACATCTCAGACAAACTCACATCTTTCAACGGCTGGGACTCGTTGACATTTTATGGTCTCGCTGCTGGTGCCAAGGGCTCCATTTGGGGTGCCTCTAATTTTATCCCCGAGCTCTCGGTGGAGCTGTGGGACGCCGTTGCCGTCAACAAGGATCTGGACAAGGGCCGTGAGATCTGGAAGAAGATCTTCCCCATCACCCAGGTGCTCGAGTCTAACAACTACTGCGCCGCTGTGAAGACGGCGCTAGAGCTCCGCGGCTGGAAGGTGGGGGGAATTAGGAAGCCGTTTGAGCTATTGGAGGGACAGGCTAGAGAAGATTTGGCCAATGCTCTCAGGGGGGCTGGCATCGAGGTTGTGGGTTAAAGCTGTCTCACATGCTAGGCACAAATAAAAACACAAAGTTATATAAATGAGATTTCACATTATATGACTGACTCTCTTCGTATTCTCATTTGCCATTTGCTTTGCTTGAGCATCATCATCATGGCTGCGGTCACTTTTTACGAGCTGTACCTGACAATTTCTACGGAAATACCTTCCCATTTCTGAACAGAGTTATCGTTATGGAGATATGGTTCATGCATCACGAGTTGGCGCTTCCCTGTTGGCGGCCGGATCACAGTTAGACTGAAACTAAGCAGGGAACAGCTCATGGAGGTGTTCAACACCCCACAAACTCCCCGGAGCTTTTACCCACCGACGGAAGTCCCCACAGCACTTATATCAAGGATCAGCGAAGCGCGCTTACATAGTCAATATCTGCTCGCTCTGGACCATCGAACAATGCAATTCATATTCTATATCAAATCCGAATTACTGGATGTACTTGAACCCATTCATCATCGTATAAATCTCTGGGATTCAACATGCCAAATGGGTATAGGTTCCAGTGGCTATTAAACTAAATCGACTTCCTGCTATGTCGGTGATATTGTACGGTTATTTCTTAGTAGGTCACGACGTTGCGGGGATACTAGAGCTGCTTATAAAATACACAATCAAAAGACTAGACACTAATCCTACATTTCCAAACTTAACGTAGTGAGCCAATCTGTTGAGTCCCAGGTATCTAAGGATTCTGCAATGGCAGTAAGCTGCCCTGGCTGTGAGTACCGCTCCTCCGCATTGGCTCTTTCCAACCAGCCCGCAAGGTCCATCCCCGTCCCACCGCTCCCCTCGGTCGTAGGATGCGACTCGGGGGCTTCTGACCCGCCTTCTTCGCTACTAAAATCTCCGGCCACTGCCACCACTATTGCAGTCGCATCGGTGGATGGGGTTTCGGCTGTTTGGGGCCGCCGTGTCTGTATCTGCGCCTGTGCCTGTGCCTCACAGAACAAGAGCTGCCCGGCTTCTCCTAGCATTTGTCTCAGCTGTTCGAGCTCAGACAAACGGCCCTTCGCTGCAACGTTGCCCTTAGAGACCATTATCTGCAGGGCAGTGATGATGGCCTGGAGCCACTGGCCATCGTTAATGATAGAAGGGAAGTTGGCCTCTGCAATAGCGAGATAGGTTCCCGCAGAGAAAGCACTCTCCAGCTCAAATGGAAGAAATGTTTCTACGACAGTCGGGTTAGTGGCGGGTTCGGCGTTCCGTTCACTATCAAACATTCGAGTAAAAGAAATGACAGACCTATTAAATGTTGGTCCTTTAGGGATGACAGAATTGCGCTGATCTTCTTGGCCGACTCGATGCCAATCATGAGTATGTGGCGAATAGGATCCTTCCAGAACAGAGCAGAAGCCTTCTCCTCCGAATATGCGAGCCGTTTCTCGAGGAATACGAAGAGAAAAGGCCTTGTTGCAACAACAATACACTAGCGTCGAAGAAATGTGTCAGCACGATTCAGGAGCAGAAAAAGACGGCAAAAGAACCAGCGAACCTGATGATAAAATATGTTTAAATGGCCGGCAATTCGAGAGATTCCTCCACAAAGCCCAGGCTCTGGAAGGCTGAAATGGGTAGTAAGCCCCCCAGACACATTCGCCACGTTTCGAAGTGCTTGCTGAGTGCTGGAGACAAAGCTCGGGTTTCACGCGACATCACAGCGGTAGACAGCTAGTTGATATGAGTCAGCCTATTTACTTCGACAATCCGGGCAATCGAAAACGCACAGTTAATAACCCGGGATATCGCACGGGAGAGTCCGACCTGGATCTCCATGGCCGCTGTGCGTTGGTCCGAGTCGGCAAATATTGGCAGAGGGGCACCGATATCATCGTCTTGCACCTGTATCGGTAGTCCCATCAAAGCTGACATCTGTCGATCAAGGACGACCATTGTCCACCATGACCTTCTACAACGCTGAATCAGAGCGTTGTCGTTGCTGTCTGACTGCATGGACGTGTGCATTCCGGTGGTTATACCCAATCGTATTCCTTGTCCGATCTACCATGGTTAGTTGGCTGTGGGTACAAACAGCTGGGCGTACCTGCCTTATCGTAGGCCATGGTTCTGTCATCAAGGGCTTGGTATACAGCGCCATGCAGGAAAGGATCTCGGTGCCGGTAACGAAGTCGTGAATCAGATATGTTACTTCGGGGAGAAGGCGGACAGCAAGGACAAACAGGTCTGAGCCGGGCGGTCTTGATTCCTGCGCATCGCAGGTAATGAATGCTTTTCCAAAGGCGATAAGCACGAGGAAGTGGATGTACCATAATCTCATCTTGTCGATCCCTTCAGTTGGATCCTTGTAGAACCGGTGGAGCTGAGGCATGAAGGAGGCCTCGTCAAACAGGTGATAGATCTGGCCGGTGTGAAATTTAACAGCGTTGAGCAGAAATACTGCATGGTCAATTGAGGGAAGCATCTCAGGCTCTGGCTCAAACGGTGTTCTGAGACCGTCCCAGCGAAGATGAGATGAGCCGTACGGATGCCATGTGGGATAGGGATCTTGGGAGAAACGGGCATGGAGTAGACGCAAAGCCTGTTGGGTGTATGAGTAATTAGATGAATGCCCCAAAAAGTCTAATGGAAAGTGTAAGTGTTAATTCGGTAACAAGAGGGGCAGAAAGTGAATGCTTACGTGGTCTCCCCTATGTTGCCAGTTCTGATAACGGTTCCCCCTCATCAAGGGCATCTATAAATGGACTGCAAGCAATGGTTCCTTTCCTTCATGCTGTGAACGTCAACACAATCTATCGGTTTGGTCGATCTAAAATACCCATCAAATCTAGTGAAGCTCGTTACTTTTCTTTTGGTCGTCATCCTACAATTACACCTTATTCGCCCTAGCTATCGCTCCCATCCACCAAAATGGCAGCACTCGCAGAGCCTATCATCTACAATATAAAGCCTACCAAGCTAATTCCAAACTCCCCCAAACCACTGCTCCTCTACAAGAATGCATTTTTGCGTGATGGCAAGGTCGACCTCACTGCGGTATTCGATGTGTTGCGTGCCAACGAATGGGATGTGCAGTGGATGACCAGGTACGGACGCCACCAGAGGTCACATTACCATGCCGAGACGCACGAGGTAATGGTCGTAGTATCCGGCCCTGGAAGGATACGCTGGGGCGTTGCTGATCTGAGCGACGACTGGCAGGAGCATACCTACAGCAATGCTCATGAAGAGGGTGGCTTAGACCTCGAGGTAAACATTGGTGATCTGTTCGTTATCCCAGCTGGGGTAGCTCACAAGTCCTAAGATCCAAACGCCACCGCCCCTGAGTATGGATGCCTGACCGGAGCGTCGCGTGGCCTTCCGGCTGAAAATCCAAGGATCGCCGTCACAAAGGTGCCCCTGCAAGGGTTCACAATGATGGGGGCATACCCGAGAGGATTCTCGTGGACTTGGGAGGAAGGCGGTGATAATTTGGAAGATTTTCAAGCTGTGTGGAATGTCCGGAACCCCGAAGCTGATCCTGTTCTTGGTCAAAAGGGAGGCACCAGCAAATATTGGAACCAGTACCAAGGATATAAGTCTACTCTTTAGATACTTAATATCTTTTAGCCAATGGACTAGAAATAACGTTGATCATGTAAATGACTGATGGTATACTATCCAGGTGTATCAGTTGGAAGCTATGGGATTGACGCCTAAATACAAAACATAAGTCGGCATTGGAAAACTGATGACTACAACGCAAAAGTGGAAAATCCGGTTTGGAAATACGAAAGCATGTCGCCAGTGGTAGAGCGATGGTTCAAGTCTATCTGTCAGGTAAGTACTGATTTGTGTTTAATAGTCTGGGAATGATGGAATAGTGGCATCGGCAATACAGTTATAAACCCATTTATAATCTAGAGCTTTACAGTGAATCGTGCAGTGAAATGTGTTCTTTGAGAATATATAAGTGACTGGTGATGAAAAGAAGGAGGGACCATGCAGAAAGCCTCGACTCTATGATCCCAAAATCTAGAGAATGTCAAATTCTAATTTAGGCATCTAGTGACTATTTTACACGTCATTCGCTTATGTACTGCCTCAACAGACTCATTTTACACTGAGTTGGAGTTGTCGGCACACGACCAAGCAGCTGAACCTTTAGCATCTCTGTAGCTGTTTCGGATATCCTGGATGGAAGAATAAGTGCCACTGATCATCAGGAAAGTGCCAGCAAAAATAACAAAGATGGCCCAGCATACTTCAAGGTACTAACGCAAGTTACGCGCTCGCTTGTCTTTTCCCCAGTTGTCGTAATGCCAGATAGCGCCCATGGGTTGGAATGACATCAGAGTCCCCACTAATGCGCCGATGAGAGAGGCCAGGTTATTGAACGAAGGAATCGCACTGGCAATTATGTAGGCGATGATGGTGACGCCAGCCGTGCAGCTAAGCCAGGTGATCCAGTGCC
Source organism: Calonectria multiphialidica (assembly GCA_020623665.1). NCBI lineage: Eukaryota > Fungi > Ascomycota > Sordariomycetes > Hypocreales > Nectriaceae > Calonectria > Calonectria multiphialidica. Next base: position 190,721 of record JAHVYC010000053.1, on the reverse strand, counting down.
GGGGGGTGTTAGATGCCAGGTGCTCCGTGCCTGGTAGCAACCGGATGAAGATGTATTTTGCCGGCATCTGTTCCAAAATATGTTAGATTATACATCAGTATATGGTATGATGAATGGAAATCAGGCCTACATGAGAAAGAATGACTGTTGATGCCAAGATACCAGGAAGACCAATCCCATAGCAAATCTTCTTCATGAGGGGTCTAGCAGATCCGAGAGCAGGTGAGGCGACATATGATCCACAAAAGTAGATATAGCAGAAACAGCCTGTAAAAAGGTCGGCTGTCCAAAGAGCCTGTAATCAGAGACCCAAGGTCCGGTGGAGCGCGAGGGGGCTTCTCTTGAATTCCCACGGCGATGGTAACAGTGATGACTGTCATAACGTTAAGGAATGCCGACGCCATGATCTAAGACGCACTTACTGGCTGTAAGAATGCTAAAGAGGCCAATCCATGCAACCCAGCTCATCTTCCCGAGAGTACGAACGCTGCTCAGGAGGAAGGTCACTACGGCGGCGACAGCCACAAAGACAGCAGTGCAAGCGCTATGAGTCGACATGGCGTTCAAAACGATGGAGATGCTAAGCATTCCGGAACCAGAGACAAAGACCCAAACTAGTTGAGCACATCAGCCCCAGAATTTCCGGAGGGAATATTCAACGTGGTAAGCTCACAAGTGCAGAACGCCGCGCCAAAGAACTCCCGTCCGTATTTCCCTAACATGATGAAGCCGACGTCGTCGACGGCATAAACTTCCGGATGTTTTCGTTTGTCGGCTCCAACGACATACATGGACCATATGGTGATTGTTGCAACCATGAGGAGGCATATAATGCCTGGGATGAGGCCTAGGGTATCAAAGGTGCTCGGCATTGACAGGACGCCTAACCCGATCATGGTCTTACACATGAGGACAGTGGTAGCGATCCATCCCATCTAGCAAAGCGGATATCAGTGATATTAAGGGACACTAGCGGGAGCGGGTCAAAGATTCTCACCGAACGGTAGTTGGGGCCATCTTCTGTGATCTCGCCAAATACGGCGTCCGTAGTGAGGGCTTCGGGGTTATCCCCCGTCTTTTTCTCCATTCCCATTTCCATACTGAAATGCAAGTACGACCAACCGAATATGTTCACAAAGATATGGAAATAGGGAAGATGAGGCCTGGAATTATGATGTCTAGGCAAGAGACTACAAGTGATGTTAGTGAAGGTTGGATGCCGCCATGGAGCATACAACCGTTTTTATACGTTCAGTAATACTGCATAAGACGTTGAATTCCCCTCTAAATGTGCTCGTTCCGAATGTTCAACTCAAAATTAGGCAACATTAAAAAGGGGGAACAACGAGGATAATGTCTGACAAGCAGGTTCGTGATGTGACCAACTCCACATTGGCTTCCCTTTGCGATAGGATTAACACGATTTCCCCCTGGGGTAAAAGTGGGCCAGCTGGGGAACCAAAAACTCCGAGTGCGTTTCCGGTCACGTATCTCGGGTTGCCCACTGGTCCTAGTCTTTCTTGGGCTGAGCGTAACGTCACTCATAGATATCAATACTCCGCCAAGTTCGAGGCCCTGTACCTCTCCCGGCTGAGGTTATACCTGGTGATACTTGATGTCATGCTACTATTTCTCGAACTGCGGGGGGATATGCGAATGGCTCAAAAGGGTATCATAACAGAATCACGCTTAAGCTGACAGATACATACTACAAGATTCCATGGGGCAGGTGAGGGAACTATTTGTTAATAATAATTAATGCCAGTAAAAATAAGACCACAAATACTCATTAAGTAGTGTTTAATATGTACAGTTATCTGACGTACTGGCGTAGCATTATGGTAAAGTTCCAATTGAGGGGAAAACTGGACTCGGTCAAAGATTAAAATGCAAGACACGCACGCCCAAGATAAGATAATGAATTGCCCAAGTTTATTTCGCCACATATCAAGTGCTACAACCCGGAGCTATCTAGGTATGCGGGTTTCTGCTTCATCTATGACTGGAGTCTGTTTGAAAAAGGCAGGTTTTCCCATTTTAAAATATCATTGCTCTCTGATTGGGTGCCCACGTCACGTTCCGCCTAGCTAGTACGGGCCCACATACCGAGTACGCAAGCGTAAAGGATAAGACGTTGGCCGAGATGATGAGGGTTTATTCCGTTTCTGGTTGCCCGGAGTCATGACATTAATCTCAGTGTGACTATTTAAAAAGGCCCGAGGGGAAGGCAGCCATGATAGAGTCTGAATGACATTAAGGAACGAGTCAAGAATCAACCAACACACACGAATGAGGGACCGAGCCCATTTGTGCGAAGGTCTGGAGAACTGGGCTTCCCAAATAAATACAAACGCGGTAGGATAGAGCTCAATAAATTTAATACATGACATCAAGCGCAAACTTACGTTTGCACCACAGGCCAAACGCACAGCATGGCTGGACCTTGTGGCCTGGAGCGACGGCTTCCTAGCTAGCTAGGTTTTGAGAAGAGCATACTATGGATATGACGTGTTGTCAACCTGAAAAGATTACGTCGGCGCCCGATATCGAATTTTAGATGCCCGAGTCACCCTCAAAGACGTGGTTTTTCTCGTCCTCCTTCTGCCAGTCCTTCCATCTCTGGCAAATGCGCTCTGCCTCGTTCATATTAGGGGTATTGCGCCGGAAGAGTTTATTCGCGTCGCTCTGGCGTTCCATAATTTGCAACGCCAAACCTTCGGAAGCATGGCGCGCAATATGGCAATGCATCAGCCAAATGCCGGGGTTGTCGGCCTTGAAGGCAATGACGACGAAACCACCATTTGGCAATAGTACAACGTCACGCCGTGGCGGGTTGTCAAGTTTGAGTTTAAGTCTATTAGGGTGATATTCTCTGCCCTCAACCTGCTGCAGCAGAGCAAAGTCGTGGCCGTGAAGGTGGATCTGATAAAGACTTGAGTCAGTGTTCAGTTTAGGAGTAAGAACAAAAAACAAGATTTAACTTACCGGATGAGCCTTAGTTCTTGAGCTTGATGCGTCCATAGTCAAAACAAGATACACCTTGGATCACATTAGCAAGTCATCTCATCAACTCTAATGAAGTACTCAACCATACCCAATCTTTCTCAGTATAGTCTTCTGGAATGACGACCCAGTTAGGAGGGAAGCTGTCAGTGGACTCATTTAGATGCATCATAACGGGATCGGAATAATTGATTTGAAGTGGCGTGAACTGATCGTCTGAGTCGCGAGAGGGCTGCAGCGAAAAGGCGGCCAAGGGATATGTTTCACTCATGGGTGGCTCCTTGGCCATCTTTCCGTTCAAGCGAACATCAAAATGCTCCCCGGCTGCTGATCCTTTCTTAGCGTTTGCCGCTGGGCCTACATACCATGGAACCTTTGGCCTCAGCTTGTCGTATGGCTCATCGGAACATGTTATGTCCATTGGACTCCAAGGCTGCGACTGTGGTTCCTCCGTACTGTTGTGATTGTATCGCAAGACGGCAGTCCTTTCATAGCCATCTTTTCCAGGCGCGACTCCGCAGTCCTTTGGAACATAGGTTCTTATCCAGTAATTGCCATCTTCTTGAACATCGTTGCCCTTTCCTCCTTGCGGATTGGCTTCCACGATGACATTGTAACGTTGGCCAATTCCCACCAAAACTGATGTGGTGTAGTAGGGCTCAATCGGCACGAAATCTGCTGAGATGACTTGAAGCCAATGGTTGTCAATGGAGAACACAAATGTCGAATCGAAAGACGTGTTGATCAGTCGAAGCAAATATCGTTTGGGACGAGTGGGCTTTTCAGTTGGAGTCTTCTCGAACAGCAAAGTATAAGGTTTTGGAACAGGAAGTGTGGGCTTGGTTGTGAGATTTTTCTTCCCATGTTCGTAGCGGGTCACGTTTCCAACTCCGTTTAGGAGGATTGTCTTCTCACCCAAGTCTCGATCGAACAAAAGGTTGAAACCACTCGTATGAGCTTTAAGTTTAATCAATGTCAGTCTTCGAATAGAATGATGTATAAAATAGATGGCACTTACTCCAATCACTCATTAGTAATGGTCGCTTTGATGTGTCAAACGGTGCCGAAGATGGGCCGTGAATTGTCTATGGCCTTTTAGATAATATTCCAAGATGAAGTCTGTGGCCGGTGCAAGTAGATAAGAAAACGTACCAGTGGGCCCAGCAGGCCATCTGCATATTGCACTGAGTAGTGGCTGTGATACCACGAAGTTCCGTATTGGGTTGCCTTAAAGACGTACGTAAATTGTTCACCGGGTGCGATAGGACACTGGGTAATGCCATTTACACCATCCATGTCCATTGTTTGATTTTGTCGAATCCCGTGCCAATGTATGCTGGTGCCATTATTGTATGGTTTGTCGTCACTACCGTTAACAGGTGTCATACTGTTTATGACTGTGATGTGAAGAGTCTAGTTGAGTATTAGCTTAGATGATAACTGGCGATATTCTTGGATATAACTCACATCTCCCCAGCAAGCTTCGAGCCAAGGACCGGGGTACTTTCCATTGAAAAGCTTGGCGGTAGTGAAAGGCAGGCCATCCGCATTCCAATCGCCACTGGTTATGTTCAAAACATAATGTCGCGTAATACCGACAGGGGCATGTTTCTCGTAATTGGTGTTGATGTTAAACTCACTACCGTCTCGATGTCGAAGCCAGCATTCTCTATTATCAGGAACGGAGCAGGGAAGCCAATCTTCCATGAGGCTGTAGTCACACTTGAAGTCATGGTTTGGGTCCGTTGCCGGTGGTGTCCATACAGGAGAACCGCCATAAAGCTTTGCTAGCAGCTCAGTATCGTGAGTGTGCACGACTGGTGGTGCCCCCAATGGTTGCTGGGACGGGCGATAGTTGGCTTCAGAAAGTGGCGACACGGCAAGCCATGTGGTAAGGTCCACGACCGCGTGCCAAAAACGGCCGATAAGTGTCATTTTGAGATTGATGAGCGGATCTACCCAGACAGGGTGCCATGAGTTAAGGAACACCTTCAGAGAGACCAGTTCAATGGTACTGCCAGTCCTTTTCAGTAAAAGCTGAAGGAACTATATTTCCACCATGAATAGGCGGCCTTGAACAAGAAGCCACAAATAAAACTTCACTAAGACGTGACAAAACTGAGACATGCTTTCTCTGGCTGCGCGTTGATACCAGATTCGGTTGAAGCTGAACACGGCGCACGACCAGCTGAAGGAGACTTCGGATGCTCAAGCCATATTCGGAGGCACCAAGAAGCCTATCAGCCAGCCACAGTGTGTATGCACCTGCAGATAATCGCAACTATTGGCACTAGCTGCGACACAGGATAGAACGCGGAGTAGTTTATGTACGAGGGACCGGGGTGGTTTTCCTGGTGAGACTTGGGCCCTGGCTAGTTCTGGCCACCCTTGCCTCACTCAGTGGATGCCGCCGCGGAACGCCGATGATGGGAACTGCTGTGGTTCGCATGTAGGGCATTAGTGCCGCTCTATCCCTGTGACACGGCAGCGGGCCGACCGCGTATCCATTCCAAAAGAGTCATCTTGGAACCTTGTTAATTAGATTTATCACGTTACCCCGCCGCAGCCTGCAGGGCGTTAGGCTGGATATTGTGTGCGTGAGGCGTAGTCCAGAACGCGCGCTAGTGGTGATATTGACCGATGTGGATACTGTGCCATTCAATAGTCCCGTCACATTTGCTTCACATTTCTTTTCTCAGCTGAACGCTATTCCACAATTGCCATCTGGCGGCATGATTGGCTCAGAGAAACGCTTGAGGCTTGGAGGAACCCGCCGGAGCAAAGTTGTGCAGGCTGACATTTGTGAGCATTTTCCATTAAGCGCCAAAAATATATTGAAACGCCCCCACGACCTGCTTACCCCTCTTTCGAAAATGGTGCAATCAGTATTAAAGCCAAAGCATGCACTTCCAAGTAGATCAAGAAAAGATCTAGTAAGTTGGGATACTGAGCAGAATATATTATACTAATTCGACCTATTTATCTATGATATCTGCCTAGTAGTCTACATGCTTTCTCTAACCGCTTGCTAGGCGATTTCAATGATTATATCCCGTGATTATTCTGGATATATCTTTTATTTTATGTTTCCGAGCTTTGTAATGTCTATTGTAGGTTTTACTAGGTATTTTAACTACGGCTCATCCCCAAGTTGCACTATCAGACCAATGGCCGTTATATTCGAGGTTGCTGAGAAGGAAATACGAACCGTTGATTAATGCATAGCTAGAATTATTCTCAAATATGAAATTCTTCCCCAGGTTCACCTAACCATCTCGTGGCACAGGCCCTTGGTACGCCAATACTAGCCCAACCTTAGGCGAATTAGAAAATGGCCGTATCCCGTTTCGACGCTTTTAAGCTTGATATGGAAAACCGCCGTGACATTCGTCTCCTCCTGCTTTGATGACCACCAACATTGTTCGCCGCTAGTACACCCGCAACCATAGTATACGCGATCTTCTCCTCGGTGGTCATATTCGGGCCTCTGTTGACTTCCCGGATGTCAAATTTCACCTTTTCACAAGTCAGAAGTATCTTGACCACTTCCTCGTGACCTCTCATTGCGGCCAGCCACACAGGAGCCCGACCCTCCAAGTCCTTCATGTTGACATCCACATTCCCGTTATGAAGTAACAGCCTGACCACCAAGCTGTGTCCCTCGCTTGCTGCTGCCCACAGAGGTGTTCTTCCGGGCGTAGCTTCCGTATTGACCTCGACATCTGGTCGATCCAATAAAAGCTTGACTATTGTGTCATGACCCTTGCTTGCCGCTATCCAGAGTGGCGTCATCCCGAGCGGAACCTTTGCGTTGATATCCACCTTCCAATGATTAAGCAACAGCTTGACCAGCAAGCCCTCGCCCTCATTTGCTGCAGCCCATAGAGGCGTCTCCCCGTACAAGTTCCTTGGGTTGACCTCAATATCTGGTCGATCTAACAGCAGCTCAACTATTCCGCTGTATCTTTTACTTGCCGCTATTGCCAGTGGCGTCCAGCCGTCTTCGTCCTTGGCATTCACATCAACATTCATGTCCTTGACAAGCTCCTTTACCAGTGTCGTATTCCCGCGCTCTGTCATTATCCGCAATGGTGTATGTCCCTTCTCATTACTGATATTGAGTTGCGAGTTGCGACGGCTCAATAGGAGCTGGGCTATTTCGTCGTGTCCCCTGTTTACCGCTGCGGTCAACGGTGTCCAGCCGTTTTCATCTTTCAGGTCCACATCGACATTTATGTTGTCGAGAAGCAGCTTTACCACGGCTGCATGCCCCCGCTCAGCCGCAATCCACAGCGGTGTGCGCCCATTGTTGTTCTCGGCGTCCATCTCTAGGTCGGTTCTGCGCATTAATAGCTTAACCATGTTTTCATGCCCCGCAGCAGCCGCAAACCACAGCGGCGTATGCCCAGCCTTATCCTTGATATTTACCTGGACATTACTGCATTGCAACAGAAGGCGAAAATTTGCTTCGTGTGCAATTCTTGCCGTTCTGGACTTCGCGTCGTGTACATTTCTTGCCGCCACGAACAACGGCGTTTCCCCACTCGAATTCTCACAGTTGACGTAATCCAAGCTGGTGTCCAATGTATCCTTCAACATTTTTTCATGACCGTGGTTGACTGCGTAGAATATGAGGATTTCTTCTATGCGTTTCCCTTTAATAGTCATCAACTTCTTTCGCGGATTTCTCTGACTCAGAGTTGGTTGTCGAACACAGAAGGAAAGCTCGGGCCAATTGGAATCGTGCAAGGAATATAAAGTGTCGCTCTGAGCTCTGATGAAATTCTTTTTGCTCTGATCTGAAGCTTTGAGACAAATGGCGATTGGATTCTGAATATTTCCCTTCTCCGCGCAGTTAAGCGCGGCAAGACCCAGGGGTCGGGGTTCTTTTTGGAGAACGACTCGAAGCCTAAGGTGGATTCCCCGGTTATCGACAGTTATGGAAGGATTGAAAGTGTCAGAGTCTCCTAGGCGGATGATATTGTGGGCCATTTTGAATGCGGCTGGAGAAGAGGCTAAAAGCCCACCATGATCCTCTGTTGCTGATTGCCAAGCAAAGAGACTAAAATCGTCTGAACTTTTCAGAATCTCTTGCTGAAGTTTGATAAATGCGTTGGCGCCTTCCCCGTAGATTATTGGCATTGAGACATCAAAGAGCCCCATTAGGCAGTATGCCATATCCTCAATTCTCGTTGTCTCCCGTTCTGAAGCCCATGACATCCTTTGGGCGATGGTGGTCGTCGAAAGATCATCTCCTGAAAGGATACTAACAGGGATTCGTGTTCTGTCAGAGATGGCCTTTGCGAGGACTGATTTGGTACCGATTATCTCCCATTTGTTGTTGAAAAATAAAATCGTCGATGGGGCGAGAAGTTCCTGGAGAGTCCATCCTCTTGCGAACCATCTGCTATGAGAGATATCGCGATCCGCGACATCACTGAGATATACATAGCATATATCAGCTTCTTGATACCACCGGTACATAGAATTTACAGCCTCGGTAAGCTCTGTACTGTTAGTCTTGTCGATGCAGCAGGTGTCAATCCAAACGTAATCGAACCCATCTGCAGCAGCAATATCGCAGGTTGCTGCTATTTTCTCGTACCCCTCCTTTTCACGTGCATCGGGACTTTGGATATCCTGGAATGTGACTTCATTCTTGTCCCATGTATGAGATAATATCGCATACTGGGTGTCCCTCTTGACCTCTTTGACTTTACGCTCGGTCGTGTGAAGCAGTCGCATTTTGCAAAGAGATTCAATGATTGAATTGGAAAGGAAGAGATCATGAAAGAAGCAGAAGCACAAAAAAGGGACATCGGGATTTTTCTCGCGAAAGTCGGTCGGAGCGAAGTGATCGCCCGTGCGATGGATTTACCCAAAGTGTGTTTTGCCTAGACAGTGACCTGACACCGTGACGGATTTATGTCAAGAATAAAGCGCAGGTTTCTTTGATCAAAGCGATGCCGCCACGGTTTCATGTGCATAAACGGGAGTTGTGAAAGTCGACGGTCTCGTCCCAGCACGTGCCACTAAGTGGCTTGACACTGATCCTCGCAAACAGGGTCCTGGTTAAGGAATCATGCAACCAATTAGGAAGGGCTATGTTAGGCTTAGGATGTTGAAACATGGTATTCACAATACGGCATTTACCTCACTCTGCTTGGTCCCAGACCAACCACCAGAGTAGCTCATAAGCCAATGGTGCGTCCGCAGTTACTACAAAGGCAGGACTTTTCTCAACTCAGATGGCACGCACATTCCCACTTATCAAGGTCTACTTTTTTGGCTGGAACTAGCGATGGTATTCTACCAAAAATCGGACTTCGTCATGCTGTGGCCAACACGTTGGTTGATCAATATCCATGGTGGTCCATTGGGATTTTGGCAAGACGGAAACGGATGGCGAGGTTAGACGAACCGAAGAGCTGAAAAGAAGCCCAAAGCGCTTCTGACAGCGTAAATGACTGTGGGGACCAGCCACAATGCACGGGTCAAGCATAGCTCGACATTCGAATGACCTGAAACAAAATGGCCCAGGCTGGTACTGAACATGGCATGAATTGATGAAGGACGAACAAGACAGATCTGATCGCATCTGGTAACCACATAATTGAGGATGGCATGTTTCATTATTGACCGGATGAGATGGTTGGTGGAAATCTATTGTGCGTCATTGACGGGCTTTGCGCGCATCGTTATTCGAGCTGCCACGCCGGCGGGAAGCTTACCAAAGGCCGGACCAAGCCACACATCCAAGGCATGCTATTAGTACATGCGCAGCCTGAGTGGCCCACCGCTAACTCGATTTAGAGCGACGTTAGCGAAGCCAGAGCCGATGGTGGGTGGCCCGATTCAGTCAGGACGTAGATATGCCAGGAATTGGCGTGGGATCTGCGAGCGAGGGGATATTGTAATTACTGCAATTACCCCCTAGTATAAATTCTCGGCTTTGGTGGTTTATTTATCTAATTGAAAAGTCTCCGTAGCAGCGCGAGAAATACCCGTAAGTATTCGTCGCGCCTCAAATTGTTTGATTGATCGTAGACACGAATCTGTCAACTTGTCAGAATACGAATTCGGCCATTGACTTGAGAAATACTTACCAGCCCAAACATCCGCAGAGACAATGAAGGGACTGAGCAGCAGGACTATTGGAACAATCTGTCCGAAACTCCACTCATCCTCTTTTATCCCCCCCTCTGGCAGCATGCAACCCCTAGCCTCTCCACGCCATTTGTACAAAAGACTCACACCCCAAGAAAACGAGGAAATATTGAATAAATAACTGCCAACTTGTGAGAATGTAATGAAGTAGAAGAGAGCCATTGGTATCCATAATATGGTCCAGATCGCTGAGACAATGATTTGAGTGATCCATTGTATTTGCGATGTTGGTACAGATGACAGATAACCGATATTGGAAGTGGCAGATTGACATGTGCCGAGAAGATTAGTCAAGGGATAGGGAAATCCGGATTTCCCTTGTAATATATTCTCGCTTTCCTCATAGAACCTTTCCGCAATTTCTGGCCACAAGGAGACTATGTTCATGATTGTTTGGGCCGTATTGACCACTAACTGGAAAACGTCGTAACGGACGACTGGGTCTTCCATGTTACACCAGAAGGTATCTCTGGTTGCCATGTCGATATACCATAGGCTATCATCTCTTCGAAATCCTATTACCAGTGCACCTATAAATAGAGCGACACTGAGCAAAACTCGGACAGCTCTCGAGGCCCGATCCGAGCTAACATATTTGATCGTCCCTCTATTGGTTGCGTCAAGCGCCACGGTAGAAGCGCCATTCGCGATCCACGTCATTTGCTCGCATATTAGATAGTGGTATTGCGAGATGTCAGTTTTTACTTGAGATGCGATGAAAATTGCAATACCAGTGACAGTTTGTGTGTCTGCAACTGACAAGGCGACAGTACTTAGCAAGGAACCTCGACTTCGATCATCATCATTCTCCAGTGTGTGATATTTGATCTTAGCCCTGGGTTGCTTGTTGGCCAGCCGGATCCTTCGGATAACCCAGAGCAGGGAGCGACGAAGCCATGTACTGTTTAGCATGACAAAGACGCCAGTAAGTATCATCACGAGACTGCCAATGAAAACGAAGGACACCATAATCCCAATTCCAGCGATATCGGGATCTGGTTGCAAAAATTGGTCGGGAGATTCAATGCCACATACTGCTTGGTGGTAGTAAGTTATTACAACGGTAGAGGTGATTTCAAAAGTAATAGGACTTGTCATTTTGGCGATAGCAAGTCGCATTTGTAACAAATGGAGAGGTTGGTGCCCCCGTCATAAAGAAGAGCCGAGAAATGCGTCCTACTGCACATATAATGAGGGGATTTTCGCATTTCTTGGCACCAACAGTACTTTAGTACAATTAACCCCGTCATCTTTGTGGCTGATGTTTGTTTGACTGAGATGTTGAGCTGAGCCACCCCCCTGCTCTGCCATGGCTAAAGTCCCATAAATAGCCACGTTTCATATCATGATGCTGTCAGCCTGCAGATTAGTTATGCGTATTTTAACTTGGCTCATATCCCAACCCTGCCATGATCGGCCAATCGGGAAGGATGAAGTAAGGTAAAAAGAAAAGACAGGGATAAAACATAGTTTTTGGCACCAATAAAACACATGGTGCGTACCACGCTCCATTCCCCTGGTGATACGTTGGACATTAAAGGCCCACGTCTTCAAGAACCTGAGTCAGCATTTCCACTTTAAATCAAGAACAAGAGATCAACGCACATTTTTGCCTCACCTGCTCGCCTAGAGGTGCATGCCGTCAGAGCATACGCCGGCCTGATATCGTTGACGAATGCCCCTCGAATATGTCGCTTTCAATTGGAATGGAATCGGTTAAGTGTTGTCGTGGCCATAATATAGTTGATTTACTTCTTTTAATCTTAAAGGTCCGGTTCTTCGAATCCTAACCACCGATAGAAAATACTTTCCTTAACCCAGCTAGCCTGTTTCCCTCTCTTTTATCTTCCATCAGAGCAACAATAATGCCACACCAACGTTAAAATCAGGCTTTGAGGGGAAGGGAGATCGGATTTTGGATTAGAGAAACCTTGCATTGCGGCGTCAAAGGTTAAAAACATCACGGGCCATTTATCCACCCAACTGCCTTACATATTAAATCAAGATGTGATATTGGTGCCGAAAGCGAAGTCGTGTTCCTCCTTCATCGCTGCTTAAGAGTCATCCGAATACCCCGACCAAATCCCAACGGCATAATGAGCTACTGCGCCTCTAAGCAGCCGGGTCTTTGTTAATTTGAATTATGCGGTCTATCAGCACCCGAGCCTCTGCTGAGATGACTAATTCAGATCTTGGATTCGCCACGTCAAAATCCGACCAAGTCCCACGAGTGAGGATGCCTAGTAGATTGAGGGCTGGCTATTTGTTTGGATAGTAAACTCACGGAGAAGAGGTCTTGCAGTAAGCTGTTGGAAGATATATGACTTGTGAGGTTGCCATTGTACATCAGAAAATATATGACTCAGGAAGCTATCAGATCGAGGTAACGGTCTGTGAGTATTTGGTCTTGGTTCCATTGTGCACATACATCGATGACACTCATTTTAATCCACCACCGTCTCCAGCAAAGGAATTCGGATGGGTCGAAGAAGGTCTCGAATTCAAACTATTTGGCTTCCCACCACCCCGTCCATGCTCAAGTGGCTGGGCTTGCATCAAATGTTGCGGTAGAGACTCGACGCGGGCGCGGAGCTCACGCTCGCGAGCCTCAAGCTATCGGATATACTCGCGAGGGTATTGCCGCAGAATCACGGGGTCAACTATAAGGCACTGTATGTTACCCTTGGCGCAATTGAAGCATCTAGGCGCGCTGACATGCCGGCAGCAGTGTGCATTTTTCATCATCTGCGTCCGGCGACATGACAAAACCTTAGCCCCACAAGGCCCTTCGGCTTGTCTCTTGGCAATTCGGCGGAGAAACCATGGTCGTAGACATACAACGGCTCATCCTGGCACACAGGTTGCTCTTAATTGCATTAAAGAGTCCCACGGCGTTATGCATAGAAAGGGGATATGCTGTACACAGGGTCTGTCACACCTCACAAAACGTTGATCAACAAATCGACGGAGCTACCCTGCAGAGGGCACATTCTGTAGCATCTAAATCTATGATCCTTATCCTTTACCAGAGGTGTCTTGTTGGTTATTGAAGCAAAAGAAACAACTTAAGATCTACAATCAGATTGAATTCCTTACAGCCGCATCTATGGCTCTTGTCACTTGATCAATGTTACCGTCATTAAGACCAGACACATTCAAGCGCCCATTTGACACCATATAGATGTGCTGTTTTTGAAGGGCACCAACCTGATTCTCATTTAACGGGAGAAGGCTACGTATTGTTAGTAAAGGAGGTGATGTTGCTAATTAATTGTGTTGTAGAACTCACACGAACAAGCCAGTAGAATGCAAAATGTGCTCCCAATTCCCCGGAGTCTATCAATTTATTCGTGTCAGCACTCGGATTAAACGAGCTAGAATCTGGATGTGCATACTTTGTACCGGTCGTTTAGTAGACGGTAGAGCTGCTTTCGGTTGTGCTCCAATCGTGAGCGGATTTCATCCAACTCATCGTGCCTAGAGGTGCGTCAGTGAGTGTTATTCACGACATCGCGTTGCACAGTACCATTCAGATTCAAGGATGGGGCTTGTCAAAACATTTGTTACGAGGCGTGAGCCATATGCAGGTGGGGATGAAAACTCCCAGCGAATCAATGATCGGATCCTATCTTTGACGTTTGCGGCGATATCGGACGACGCTGTCAGAACATGAATGACCCCTGCCCTTTCTCCGTAAATTCCAAGGTTTTTGGAAAAGGACTGTGCGACGACTAAATCCCCTGTTTGTGCGAAATGGCGAACGGCAAATGCATCGGCATCAAGGCCATGACCGAGACCCTGGTAAGCGAGATCAAAAAAAGGAAGATGCTCGCGAGCACGGACCTCAATGGCGATTGTTCGCCATTGGTCTTCGGAGAGGTCGATTGCAACCGGATTGTGGCAGCATCCCTGAAGCACAAATACACTCTTCTTTGGGGCGCTACGGATGGCGGCAAGAATGCTGTCAAAGTTGATTTCTTGTTTCTCCCTGTCAAAGTAGGTATAAGTGTGAATGTCAAAGCCGAGGAAGCTGAATATGGGATTGTAATTTCCCCATGCCGGAGTGCCGATGTAAACGGATTGGCTGAGGTTAGGTACGCTATGTTTGAGGAACAAAGCGCCGATATGAACCGCACCAGTGCCAGATATCGTTTGCGCAGAGGCAACCTGTACTATTAGCCATGTTATATTTGCCACTGTCAGCTCGCAGTAATACCTTGCCAGAGCTAAGATGGTTTGAGTTTTTGCCAAAAACAACAGCAGCTGCCAATTGAGAAAACAACGGCGAACCTGTGGTAATTTCGTACTGTACGCAATTTGGTAAGGGTTAGGTAGCTAGGATAGTGCCAAGGGGTTTGACATACATCATGCGGAGGATTTGTTGCGACTAGGTATTCTTTGGCCTGGCAAATAATATCAGGGAATGTTGCATGAAACTCATATGCATACCCGGACTACCTTCTTGAGAACTTCTAACTCATGGTACCTGCCGGCTTCATTCCTGTAAACGCCGATTCCCAAATCAATCTTTTCAGGGTAATCATCCGCTCGCACCGCGTTTTTCAGGTGAAACATGGGGTCCACTGGACCAGGCTTGACAATTTCGAAGAACATGATGCAGAAAACGTTGCTTGTATAAAATGGGCTGTTGAAATTTGGAAGATTCAATACTATAACACTACTAATATATAACTTAAATTATCGGTATTGGGGCTATTTCGGGGGGCACCGATGGTGCGCTCGGTATGTGTCCGATGGGCCGCAGATCCGAGCATAGCTTTGAAAATGCCACGGGGAATCAGCAGACGCCACGGGGTTTAACCCCACAATATCTTGACCCTGACAAGCTAGCGGCGAGTATTGGATAAAGAAAAAATATCGGCAGATAAGCAAAGACTAGATATAATGATACGCAAGGAAATTGACACTTCTTCCATTGGTGAACGTTTCATGCTAAGCTATGTCAACCTTTGTTCGTCCTGTACGTCATTAAAATGGTAGTAAGCTAATAGTTACCTGCAGATGTTAAAGAGAATTCTCACTCGGATAAAGAAAATAGGATTATGACTTTTTTTGTAAATACCCGCGTGAGATAACTACATAGCTACACTAGCAATATAACATCCCCTGTCTCCGTAAATTTATCCCTTGGTTGTGGGCATGTCCTCCTCGTTAGCTTGACGCCCGACAATCTTTGCATTAATCTCTGCCATTTTCTTGCCTCTTTTTGTTGCACCACCCAAGAGCAACAGACCGTCAGTCGCGGCCATCACCCATGAGGCGCCCATCAAGCAATACTTCTCCACCAGGTCCAAGTGGGCATAAAGTCCAACACCAGCCCACTTGCCCACTTTATCACAGGCTGCAATAATCTGCTTGTAAGCCCCTAATAACCGGGGATGTGTAAAGTCGCCGGGAATTCCCATCTCGGCCGTCAGATCGCTAGTTCCAATCAGAAGCGAGTCAACCCCTTCAATGCCGGCAATCTCCTCGACCAATTCAAGGGCCTCCAGGATTTCAATCATATGGATGACAAGAGTACCCGCGTTGGAAACAGTCTTCATAGCCTTGATGGGTATGGAACGGAATTGGAAATACGGCAGGCCATTGGTCGCGGACCAGCAACCAATGGGTTGGAATTTAGCCGCCTGCACAACGTCTTTAACGTCTTGGATGGTTCAAATGTGAGGAACAATTACACTAAGAGCACCCCCGTCAATAATCCTTAACACAAAGAAAGGCTTCTTGCTAGGAGACCTGACTATAGGAGTAATACCGGCATAAAGCGCAGAAATGCAGAGCTGGCTGGCTGGTGTCCAAGTCAAAGGAAGAGTGCTCCATATCAATTAAGATGCCGTCGAACCCGGACGTTTTCACCATCATACAGATTTCGATAGAGCGGACGAGCTTTACACTCAGAGTATGAGAGATCTGGCCAGAAACCAGCTTCTCCTTGAACGAATTTGACAGGCTGAGCGTCATATTGATGGATTGGTTCTAATGACGTGAAGGAAAAAATCGAATGTTTGGTCTTAAGTTGGTTTGAGCGCAGTAGGTCTAAGAGGTACGAGATTGCTTCATAAGATCACTTTAATTATACCACTTTGACTTCCCTCTTCTTTTTCTTACGGTGCCTTTCCGGTCTCTAACTCGTCTAACGGCGGCAATGTAAATGAACTCAACTCGCCTCCGCCACGGGACCCATAAATGTCCGAAAGACCAATATTCTACCTGGGATCCTGGACTGCGAATATGTGGGGCTATTGGACCCGTCCGAGACGAGGTTGGGCATGGTCGGAGGCTTACGTATTATATCGCCCAATTCGGATTGGCGGTGGTTGGTGTGGATAACCTGGTCTGGTTCGACTAATGGGCCCGTCATTTTGATGCTGTAATCGCAACCAAGAGTCAAAAGGAAGACTGTCAGGCCAGCTGATACTGCGTGCTTCGGCATCGAGATAGGAGTCCGATGCTAAGATCAGGAATGTGGGTGCTGGCATGATTTGGTGCCGAAACGCGGGGGAGCCTTGGCTGGAACTGATATCCTCATATCACTGTGATTATCGTGCTAGCGCAAATGGGATGAAAGATGTACTGGGTTGGGGCCACAGATTCATAAATAACCTGCTCTGCACCATCTACTCTTAGAAAGAGGATTTCTTCTCTTCATCATCGCGCTGGAACATCTGGCTTGAATGCGAGTTTATTTGGCCCTAAATCTAGACATGACGTCCTCAACGCGTCGTAATTCAAAAGCATCCAACGAGAAACACGACTTGCACCAAACATCCACTTCGCGACCTTCAAATGACAAAGGCGATACGGACTCAATCGACATTAGTGACGACTACAGGTATCTTCGTCGGCAATTTCCAAATTCCATGGTTAACATCTCTTTTACCCCAGCCAAGGACAAAGCGTGCTGCATCAATGGCTATCGCCAATTGTCTTTCCTCAGTTTCGCACTAGTTTACGCCTTATTACTTTCTTACCTCACAGGAACCCAGATATGAAACAGGAGGGGGCTGTATTGTTGTAGGAGCAGGCTCGGCGATCATCATTTGTCTCTTTATACGCTGGTGGTATATTCGTGAGAATAAAAAGATTGATCGGAGAGAAGAGGAAACAGGCCAGGCCACTTCCTGGAGGTACATGACGTGACATATTCTCATTCGAGAATCCCGCCATGATCTAAAGTCATCTTAATCCTCCTGCCCCAAGATATCAATGATATATATCACAGTTCTCTTCCGGAAATACAGTTAGTCGCTCTTGGTTTTAGTATTACGCGTTGCAAAAGATCTACATGATTTAAATCATTTTATATAGCGCGACTTGAATCTACCGAAATAACTTGTGTTAGGGAGATATCACGTGGTATGAATGCCAAATCTCCTTCAGAGTAACAGTAGGATTAGAAAATCGATGTAAGAATCAGAGGTGACGATGAAAATGATTGAGCTATCCAAAACTATTGAAAATGGAATTAGTCGTTAAATTAAAACAGAGGTAGTGGTGATTGTGAACTGTATGATCGTATTTCATGTTATCGATTGGGAAAAAATTATTAATCACTAATTGTTTCAATATCAAGGCAATTGATAACCATCTAATATTTTATATCGTTGCTAACCATATCAAGTTAGGATACCCACCCTTTCCAACCTGGTGTAATCAGGGAGGGTCAAACATGGGGTAACTTCGCGTCATGTAACATAGCGCAAGTTACCCCGCAATCTCAGCATATTTCCTACACTTCCCTCGATCATCTGGAACACGTAGTCCTTGCACCCAACATGGGAACTCCACCTAACACGACGACGCCTGGATTGGCCACCCGAAGAATGGGCATAGCTCAAGCTTGTACTGTCTGTTATCAGAAGAAGGTCTATGGAGAGCTGAATGGTTCATTGATAAAGCAAAGTAGCTAACTATGGAACCTTCAGATCCGCTGTGACTTGGCAACTGGAAAACCATCCTGTACCAACTGTTCACTATACAAGACTGAATGCAGGTTAGATACAAATGTCTCCAGGATTGAATATCTTATCTGATGACAGAACAATTCAGGCCTCGGTTTAGGAAAAGAAAGCGAGCCAACGGCTCTTTGCAAGCGAGGGATGAACAGAGGCTGTTGGACAGACGCTCCGCTACCAGCGAACAAATTCAGCGATCATCAGCTATGTCACCAAACCTTTCCGAGGCCAACGCTGAGAACGATTGCCTAGAGCCTATTTTAGATGATTCCAACAACACACGTAACATATCAGACAATGTCCCGGAAAACTCACAGCCCAGTGTCGAAGTCAATTACCCAGCCACTCATCACACGCCAAATGAAGAGACTTCAGGGGCTACTCCTACCGGTAGTGCCCATGACGGGCGAGAAGTTTATTTTGAATCGATTGAGAGGCGAAATATTGAGTCAACAAAAGCTTACCCCCAGACATCAGGCATGTCACCGACAGACGTAGTCGTACTACAGACAAGCCAGGCCTTTGAGCTGCCCCCCCGGGCCGTGAGATCATGCTATATTGACAACTTTTTCAAGTACTGCTACCATTGGGTGCCAGTTGTGGAACGAGATTGGTTGCAAGAGACACCCCAACAAAAGCCTTCACTGCTACTCCTACAAGCAGTTCTTTTTGCGGGCAGCCGTGTGACCACACCTAATAACCTAACGGCCAGCAATGATATTTACACGCGCGCAAAAACTCTGTTCTTCTCAAACTATGAACATAACCCAATGGTCCTAATCATGGCTTGTCTCTTGCTGCAATGGTGGAATCCAGCGGGCCCAGAACGCATTTGTATGGATAATAGCCGTTTCTGGTTGCGTACAGGAGTGGGAATTGCCATAGAGATAGGCCTCCACAAAGAGGGCTGCGATAGCAGAGATGCTGGATATCGTCGGAGACTGTGGTGGTTCCTCGTGGTGAGTACTGGATACGTCTATCACATTAATAGTTCCTTTCTTCTGCACCTCAAAGCTGGGCGCAAAACTAACTGCAACCCGGGTAGGCTCGGGATTCTCAAATATCAACTGCTCATGGGAGACCCAGAACAATTCATACGGATGACTTCACGGTATCCCCCCTCCGCACTTCCGACTTCTCGAATGGGGCTCACGATCGACCCGAACTATCCATCAAGTTCATTACCATCTCCCGAATATTTGGGGATATCGGAGATAGCTGCATACGGAAACAGATGACCGCTGCGAAAATTACCCAGCTTAAAAATGATCTCTACTTCTGGGTAAGGGAATTGCCTCCAGACCTTCGCCTTTTCCACCCCAAAGCCGAATATGGACCGAACACGTACAATTTGGAGACTCGACAGCTTCACGTCATATATTTTGTGATCTTAATCCTACTTTTCCGGCAGTCTCCCTCAACCTCACGGGTCTCGATCGGATCACTATTAGCATCATCATTCGTCGCTGGGATTTTTGATGAATTCATAATCCGAGACGAGATCAGTTTCTTGGGTCCTGCCATTTTCAAGTTTTTTCTGTTAACTGCTGGAATCACTTTGCTATCTGCAAGCCGGTATCCAGAACTTCGAGTCAATGCTTTGGAAGATTATCATATTATCAAAAGGGCATTACGGCAATTTGCGAATCGCTATCCATCCGCCCTGGCTACAATCCATACACTGGAAACATTAGAGACTGCACAAAACAGGAGCCTTGGCATTCCCAATACTGCTCCGCCGATTAATTCTGATGCCCTGCCACTTTTTCGAGAATTCGGACCTGACCTCTGCAGGCAATGGAGCTTGATGGAGACCTCCCCGCGACAACCTGACATCAGAGCAACCAAGGAGCCGACTGCTTCAGAACGGATACGCCCAATGAGCCAAACCAATGCGTCTCCTATATTAGGGGCTGAAGCTGTTTACCACCAGGATACGGTAACTAACGACTTTACCTTGCCAGGTGACACCCTCGAGCTGGACTCTGTCACTGGGCCAGATGGTCTCGAGTCATTCTGGCCTTCGGCTTGGACGGATTTGCCTGACCCCACTTCTTGGATCCTGGAAGATACTCCTTTCGACCTATAGCATAGCCCCGTTGATTTGAGTGGATGTATTATGGGGCGCGCTAAGGGTGGAGAAAATGAATTCCCAAAGTGCCCCGGGGTTTCGGCAATTTAAAACAAAAATCTCCACGGAGATTTTGATATCGGGCATAGGGTAGGATGCAATTCATCCGCTAATCAAGATAGCCATTGGAAAAGATGAGGTAGAGAGTGGACCGTAGGTAACCCCCAAATTAATCCAAGGGTATTTGATATGATTTTTGCATTCTCCGACTCAAGATCAGCGTCCCGGTAACAAGATTCAATCCGTGCACACATTTGAAGCAAATACGGACAGCAATATCGCATTATTGCATCATCTTCTTTCCAGCTATATCATCCTTAAAGAATGTCTAATCAGCAAAAGACTTATGAGAATCTCAATCTTGAGCGGCAAGGGAGTGTGTTTATCCTCACCCTACAGAAACCTCCCGAGAATCGCTTGGATAGTGTGTTTTGTCAGGAGATTATTAGAGCGTTGAATGACGCACGCAAGCGACTTGGAGATGGCTCTGACGGCGCACTCATACTGCGGGGGAATGATGATAAATTCTTTTGCACTGTAAGTACATCTTGTACCCCATACAGGACTGCTCGGAAGTATTCTTTGCTAAGCTTTCCATATATTTCCACAGGGCCTAGATTTGTACGAGCGCGATGTCAATCCCTATGCTAGCTCGGAAGGCTTCTATCCGGTAAGGCGCGCCAGAGATTCTCACTTCAAGACATGTGCCTAAAAACGGAGCCAGCTTGTACATGCGATTTTGGATTTTCCCTTCCCAACCATTTGTCTGATTACTGGTCACGTATTTGGCGGTGCGTCGCTTCTAAGTCTTGCTCATGATTATCGCATCATGAATGAGACACGTGGATATTGGTGTATGCCAGTTGCAGATCTTGGATTGCATTTTGATGGTATGGGGACCTTACTCAAAGCCAAGCTATCCCCCCCTGTTGCCCGTAAGGTATTGCTTCAGGGTCACAAGTTCAAGTCCGTTGAGGCATTAGAGGATGGTATTGTTGATGAAGTTGCACCTCCAGAAGAAATGTTTAATCGGGCGCTTGCATTGGCGAACCGCGTGAAGAGTAAATCACGCATGGGTGTATATGGGCTGTTAAGAGGGGAAATCTATGGTGATGCGGTTAGAGCATTTCAAAATATTAGCCATGTTCATTCCCGTATTATTGCACGAGAGGCAAAGGTCAAGCTGTAGCTAGGAATGAAAACCGTTTTTACCTTTGGAGTATTCGACAAAGGTAGCTAAGCAAGAATTGAGCTGTTAATTGCATCTTCAATTCGGCATCAGTATTAGCTTGGGCCCGACTTTTACCCCTCATATGTCTCGATGACTTCGAATATTGAATGTACAAATCGCGGGACCAAAGCAGATACCACCTGGTTTATAGTCTAAATATGCATCATGAGGCACAGCGTAATTTCTTACCTGTTGTTCTGATTTATTGTAAAATCTTAGAAAGCATACTACTAAATGACATTGAATATCCCCTGTTTACTTTACAGAGCCAGCACACTACGTCACAATGAATAAAATTATTATTAGGGAATTCCTAACCTTTATCCTAGGGGCTTAGAACAATCAGGTTTGTGTTCCGCATGTTGGATAGAATTGCAGGATAACCACATCAATTGAAAGATAAATTTCCTTATGTAAAAAAACGATCATTTTTCAGAGGATAAGAAAAACGCTTTCCTATGTTGAGAGAAAGCCATTGGTGCCTCAAGTTGAATGAGGCACCCCGAAATATTTGCTGCTCTTCCTCTTGCAAAGTTTATAATTTCGCCAGAATTTTACCTGCATCTCCCGATCCATGAATGATCTCATCATTCCGGTAGTCGGGGTTGATTATAATCTTATTCAGAGGGTTGAATCTATGAGCTCGGTTGAATAGATCTTCATATACATTTCCATCATACCGTCCCAGAGCACTGCATTTAAAAGTGAGAAAACGTGTAAATATAACAAGATTCAGACTACTCACCTATCGAGAAGATAATCTGGGAACTTCCAACCGTCAACGAGCTTGACTGCATGAGGGCGAATGCTGTCCATAAGCTTTACAATGCCCAAGTCTGCAATGTAATCCAAATCTGCTTCGGGAATTGCGCCGGAACGAGAAAAGTCACGACTGCTTTTATTAATTGTGTAGAAGCTGAAAAGTCTGAAGAGCTGCCACATGACGCTTTTGGTAAAATGAGGTAGGGTCGTGTCAGAAGCAAGACCGTCAAAGAAATTACGGACCAGGATGGCTTCGGATTGTGCTTGACATCAACTGTTAGCAGTGAAGTTATAACCCTGAGACAGACATTCATCATCGCGCTTACCGTTACTGACGCTGTGTAATTGGATTAGAACAGAGTTTTTGTTACTGTTTGTAGATTCTATAGTATCATAGGCCTTGAATATCTTTTACCTTATTAGTCATTAAACAAACAGTATAGAGCGTAATGAGGTGTTACCATGTATGCAGCGCGCTTCTCGAACGCTACAACTAGATCGTTGTCATTTTTCAATACGTCCAAACAGCTCGTTGGTGCGTGTATTTGACTTGTACGGGAATTACCCCAGAATGTCAGCAAAGTTTCCTCAAGGTGGCTCTCTGGCTTGAAGTTTGTAGTCTTTGCTACGCGATTGGCCTTCTTGATGAGATATCGTGCCATCTGCTGTGTAATCATCCAATTATCACCCTCGACAGTGGGCTTTGATAAATAATCTGCGTTAATACCCACCAAGCCACTGCCACCACCATAACCATGGCCACCCATTGAGCGACGACATGTTTCCATACCAGCTGTAGCTAACTCGGTTGATAGACTCTTGAGACCGGACGAAAGGGAATGCAAGTCCGCAAGAGCGGATAGATCTCCCTTATTCTCGATATCTGATCGAGTTCGGTCGTAGATCTCACCCATCTTCTTACCAGTATAGTGTAGAGCGAAAGCTGTTGCGAGTAGAGGAAAGAGTCGGATTTGAACAGTAGAATAATCAAGAACGGCATTCTCTGGGCCGTCCTTATTTTGTTTACCCTTGTCCCTGAATTGACGTCGAACAGCGCAGTAGCGAATTGCCACTGTGGTGGCGCGGGCGAGCATTAGACGCGCGGCCATGACGATTCTCTTACGAGCCTAATTTGATGTTAGGTGCATGCACACATGATGGCTGCATTACGCACATGTGTAAGAGATCCATATACAACGGCTTTGTTCTCGGGGGCATGGTAAGCCCCAGTCTCTGGATCCACGGATGAATAGCGAGACAACAGGGCATCATGTGGGACTCTGTGAATGGTTAGACCGTCTATAATATTGATTAGACACGATAAACGAAACACATACCTGATGTTGTCTAACAACATGTAGCCGTTATCCATGGATGCGTACCCAAACTTGGCGCCAATATCCCCGACCACAATGCCATCTAGAGGCTTGTGGGTCTTCATATCACGAATCTGAACAATGAATGCGTGTGGACCAAAAGACCTATTCTGACGATCGTGAGTGGTGGTGTCCGGGAGCATCAACTGAGCAATAATTACAGCATAGTTTGCTGTTCTACCCATGGTGCCATTCCACCACTTGGATGCAGTCAGAGATGGGCTATGGATGACGAATTCTTTTGCAGCTTGATCCCAGGTTGCAGTGGTCTCAATGCCTTGCACATTGCTACCATGACCTAATTCCGTTTGAGCGTAGGCGCCGATAATATCCCAATCCTCACAACGTTTCAGCCAGTACGCACGCTGAGTGTCGCTTGTCTGCTCACGAAGGGTCTGGCGGAACATGGTATTTTGTAGCTGGTAAGGCGAAATTTCATCCACCAAGAACTTGGCCATTTCGTGGTCATCATCCAACCACCCATGCTTGTCCTGAAGTTGGCGCATCCGCTTCCCTCTCGCGAGTGCAAGCAAGTATCGATCTGGTCGAGAGAGATTGGGAACATTTTGCTTAGAAAAAAGCTTGTCTTGGAGCAAGATGTCCAGAATGCGTTGTTGTCGCTCGAGATACTCGGGGCCCAGGATATGGTTGGCAAGGGCGTCGGAGTCAACAGCTGATCCAGCTCGCTCAGATTCAAGAGTGCTGGTGCCACTAGGAGATGATGGGGTGAGGAGATCAACCCAATTTCGAGGTCGTGTCATGATGGAGGTTGTATGATTGAATTCTATTCTTAGTGTGTGATAATCTTGGTGATTCACATGGATTCAGCCAAAGGGCCTTGTGCAATTACTTACATCAATTAATAGTGAATATAGAGACTGGTACTCATAATACCCAACGCTTCTTGAAGACTGTATGATTAACTAAAATTGCCGACATCTTATTCCCCATGGCGTTTGGGGAGTGGATAAATCGCCGTGGAGATTGCGCGGTCCTGGCAAATTATGACCTGCTGGATTGTAACCTTGACGGTACAAAGGGATAGAATGCCATTGGTATTTAGGAAATATTGCAACAATCGTACGATCAATTCATCATTAATCTTACGATCATTCTAACAAAACTATCATGTCCGTCACCAGCTTCCAAGACGCCAACAGGGGTTTGTCGCTGCCCAAACACGTAGGGCCGAACATTTTCCCGGATTTCCCAACATTCCATCGTCTTCTATACCTTGCCCGTGTTGAACAGGACAAAATCGTCATAAATGATGTCACTGCGGGAATTAAAGCAACACATGCCCAATATTTATCGGATATTCTTCATCTCCGTAACCTTATTCATTCTTGCCTAGACCCGTCTATTCAGCAAAAGCTTCTTCTGGGAGAAGAGGTGTATATCTCTTTGTTGGCAAAAGGTGGATATGAATTTGCTGTGGGAATATTTGCTATCGTGGCCCTGGGTGCTATTGTTGTCCCAATATGTGAGCATACATTTCTTTTTCCCTTACATTCTTCATTCGAACTCTAATCATTCTTAAAGCTGCCACTGTCACGATTAAGGAAGCGAATTACTTTCGGCGAACTACCGGATCGTGTGCTGTGCTTACAACCTCAGGATGTACGGAAACTGGTAAGGAATTAGCTGCAGTTGTTAACGCAGAAGGGGATTCGAAGTTTTTCGCCTTGCCAATCATACGAGGTCTTGACCGAGATTGTATTCCACTTTCTCAGATATTCCTTTCCAGTGATCATGAACTTGCTCTTGGTGACCCTGGTTTGGTAATCTTCACGTCAGGGACTACAGGACCACCAAAAGCAGCATTGAAAAAACGAAGCTTTTATATGAACAATTCAGAGACATTTGCTCATTGGTGGAAACTAAACAAGGACGATGTGGTGCTTCATGTACTCCCAGTTCACCATTCCACCGGCCTAAGTGTTACATTTCTTGCCCCGATTATTTCTGGAGCTTGTGTTGAGTTCGGTGCTAAAGCACGTTTCAATGCTGCCGATATGTGGGATCGTTGGCTCCAGGGCGGGCTTACTATATTCTCTGGCGTTCCTACTATGTATCAACGTATGATGAGATACTATCAAGATGAGGTAGTCGGGAAGATGAGCCTAAATGAAGTCCAGCGATACGCAACAGCGGCAAAAGCATTTCGTTTATTGCTCTGTGGAACATCGGCCTTACCATTTTCACTCCAGATGAAATGGATCGAGCTTCTTGGAGGAGAAAAAAGAATCTTGGAGCGTTACGGCGGTACGGAATTCAGTGGAATTTTTAGCGTTCAACCAGGAGATATGAATAACCCTGATGTAAGTATACACTCTTTGAGATCATATTGCGGGAACCCAACCCGAAATGATGATTAACTCTGATGCTTTGGATAGGGTTCTGTTGGAAAGGTACTTCCCGGAATAGAAGTCAAGCTTTCGGAGGGCGAAGAAGGGGAGATACTTTCCAAGAGTCCTCATATGTTTACGAGGTATGAAAGAAAACCAAAAGTTTCTTGAATTGGTCACCTGTAGTGATGTTAACTAATCTTTCTCTAGATATCTGCAGAATCCCACAGCCACAGTATCTAGCTTCACAGCAGACGGATGGTACAGGTCGGGTGATATAGCTCGTCGAGAGGGTGAATATTACTTTATTCTTGGCAGAGCATCTATCGACAGTATGTATTACTGGTTATACACAATATAGTGATTCGTTTATTAACTCATCTCTCAGTCATTAAATCAGGCGGATACAAATTATCTGCTCTTGATATCGAGCGCGAAATTATTGGTTTAGATTATATTTCAGAAGCTATTGTGGTTGGTGTCGAGGACGAGGAATATGGACAAAAGGTTGCTGTGGCAGTTGTTCCACGAAACAAGGTAAGGAGAGAATCACTCCTGTTGTTTAATTTTATGCATACTGAACCCTTATCTCTTCTCTTATCAAGGAGCCTTTGACACTGAACCAAATAAGACATGACTTACGAGACAGACTATCCACTTACAAAATGCCTCAACTTCTTCGACTTGTTGAGGATCTTCCTCGAACCCAGACCGGTAAAGTAGTAAAACAACGGGTACGGAAGGAGCTATTCCCCGTTGAAGGTCATCCAGACATACAAGTTTACCAGAAGAGATCGTCAAAGATTTAGGGTTCTGAACATGCTAGATATGCTCCAAATACTTCGGGTAATTGACATGATAATAGATAACCAATAATCGCCTTCTTGTCTATTTGCTCGATTATTATCTTAGAGCCGCCTTTTGAAATATTCAAAAATGAAGTAGCCCACTATATAACTATTAAAACTTTTGTTTGCACTTTCTGAGAAAAGGCTTTGATATGCTACCATATCCGCAATGTCCAGTCTCTATGATACAATCAGACCATGTTACTTAGGCTCTATACCCGTACAAATACCATCTTCTAATTTACACAATTACCATCCCTATCGGGTGTTATCATCTTGATTCATCACTTCATTCATCATTGGGGTTTCTTTTTTTTTCTTTTGGAATTATGACTTCGCGTCTCAGAGCTTTGCAACAAGGATGCAAAATTTAGTCAAAGATTTGTCCTCGTTACATAACTTCACATGATATCTCCATCCTTAAGTTACCTTCTGCCTAATAAGAGACATGGAGAGTACAGAGGAGCCATTGTTGCTATCTAAACACCCGTCAATCAACTGGACTAACGGGCGATAGCGGTACATCTGAAGTCTCGGGAATACCGGACATCCCTTCCAACATTTCCTCAATAGATATAGCAGATATCAAATTCTGGTCCTCTTGGATGAAGGGGCTAGGATGGTCATAAAAGCATATAGTTGCTTCTTCCTCCAGACGAGCGGGTGTTGTGTGCGAATTTGATGAGGCGGCGGGCTGTGAAAATGCATTTTCCTCAGTAAAAGAATTTAATGGACCGAGCCCAGAGGCGTTTTGTGCGACCGAGAATAGATTCAAATGCCATATGCGTGTGGCAAAACATGATTGCTGAAGACGAATTGAGAGCCTGTCATCACCTAACATGATTCCCTCCCTCAAACTGAAGTCTAGCGCCACGACAAAACGCAAATACTTCTCCGGGTCCCTTTCCAAAATTCGTCCCCAGTCTACCTGGGACGTTTCATTGTTGCAGTCTTCTTGCTGAGGTGGGGAATCTTCAACAGACGTGTACTCGTTACACAATAGATCTTGCTGGACTGCAAGAATAATTTTCGGGATTAATCCGACAATGTATTCAATATCCTCAGCATATCGATTTCTGTGTACCTTGAGAAACCCTATAAGGGCGTCTGCAATATTCCAGTTTGGAGCGTCTCCGCACCTAGGTGAAGAAGGACTACAACCAATGAGCGGAGCCATTGGACCGATAAGATTCAACATTAAAGGCAATGCAATGAATCCTATACTATAAATAATGTAAGAAGGTTTTCATATTGTAGTATGATATGGGGATTACTTGCGTGCTGATAGGTAGCACCTCTATTAGGTTGAGATTTGAGAGAGCACAAATACAATCCACAATACCAGAAACTCCATACCCGACCCTAGTAGAGATATCATGAAATCTTGTGAGCTCTATAATATAGTTACTGTGAAGGCTTTGGGCAGTAATCGAGGCAAGAGATAGTTGCAACAATATTTCATGATTGCTCAGGGTCAGTGTCGTAGAGCTGTCACAAATGTTAGCGCTTCCATGATTCCACTATTATTTCATTAGGTTAGACTCACTAATAAAGGAAATAATTCATGTAGACGTAAAATATGACTGGGCCATGTTTTGAGATGTCTCCATGTCTCACGGCTGATGGAGATTCGTGATGATGACTTATACCAAACCATGGGTAGAGCAAGCTGGCCTGCTTATGCCAGGTTTCCAGGGCCATTCTGCATTGCCGTACCTTATCGACCTCTTTTTCTAGTTCTTCCTTGGTCTGTGAAACTATTATGTCATCCAATGGGTAAGCTAGTGCTATCACATTGGTCATAATTATACAAAGATCCGCTGTTAGCTCAACCGCTTCTATCCAGCTGCGCTTGATTTGTGTATTGTATACTTGAGAACGACCTATCTCACCGGAAAGGTCAGCATAACCAATGATCGGAGAAGCATCTGAGTGAGAGCGTGCGTATGGAATACGTTGAGATTGCCTCGTGTTGATGGACAATGTTCGATCGCAAAATATACAGCACCACCACAAGCGCTTCAGTATGTTTATTCTACTCCATCCTGTTGCATTCTGATTTTTTGAGGTCTCTGAAATAAATGTTTGCAAATGTGCATCCATGCTCCTAGCCATTTGTATGGCTTCATTCAACCAAAAGAGGTTTTGCTTTTTTGGTTGCGATGAGAATTGTGGAGACCAATAAGCGAGTAGAAGTGATGTTTGTGTCAGAGCAATGAGCGATGGCTCTGTTTCAAAATCGTAGAGTAGCTATCAAATATTAGCCCGGTTCGCCACAAATTTAATAAATAATGTATTATACCTTGACCCGTCGATAAAGTGCGCATTTCGCATGTTGAATAGTTGGGAACCCTAACGCTTGGATAATTCTTTTTGGCACAAACTAAAGAATGAGCTTAAAGGTCCTCATATATCCTTCCATCTTTTTTATAAATACAGAACTTACCACACATGCTGAATATAACATGGCTTGCAGGAGTATGAGGGGTATTGGTTTCGGAGAGAAACCATAGCCACCTTCATCATAGTATGTATCCCAGAAGCTAGCCTCGTCCATCAAAGGCACCACCGGATGGACATATTTGAAGTACTGCTGTATCATTTCGTCGAGTATCTCCCGTTCAGGAACCCTCAGGCAGCCTTGGGACTCGATATAGTTGACATCAGCGGAGGCCATTCTGGATATGTTGCTGATGTTGATAAAGCGATAATATGAAAATGTGACATCTGATATTACCCGTGGCCGTTGTTCTTCCGTTTTAAACTCAGCTGATGAAGCAGGAGATATCAACTGGCTAAGCATCTCCATTAATCCCTTTTGCCTTTTGTCGTCTTCGCTACAGGATTCCAACACTATCACGTTCGGTTTAGTTGCTTTGGGGAGCCTGTTTGAAGGACGTTCAACATTCCATACTGGACAAAGGTTGCCAGGTAATCATACACCGGCTGTCTTTGAAAATAGGGTAATTATTTTAACTCACTGTTTGTAGTTGGCTCTTTTTGGCACCACACATTGCTTGGCATCAAGGCCGCAGTTGGTACACGGCCCTCCTCTCAGAGTTACATCGCAACGTACTTTTCGAGCACGACAAGACAAGCACGCCCTACAAAGAAACGTACTAATAAGAATAGTTCTTTTAAATTTATCATTAAAATTAAGAGGAATTCATTGTCACTTACTTGGGAGACCTCTTACGAGTCGTCAGCCCTATGGGTGGTTGGGGCTTCTTCAAGGTTTCATTGGTTGTTGACATCTTGGTTCTGGA
Source organism: Calonectria multiphialidica (assembly GCA_020623665.1). Lineage (NCBI taxonomy): Eukaryota > Fungi > Ascomycota > Sordariomycetes > Hypocreales > Nectriaceae > Calonectria > Calonectria multiphialidica. Next base: position 160,613 of record JAHVYC010000053.1, on the reverse strand, counting down.
GCGGAAGATGCAGCCACAATATTATCTTTACATAACATATGTGGTCTTATTGAAACATCATCAATCAGGTCAGAGGGTCACTTAGTGTTATCGCTCCGCCGGGGCCGACTAACCTGATTGTCCTCTTCTGACGCAACGTACAGCGCCTCTTCTAAACAGTTTGGATGCCGAACTACATGCGAATTTAGTACCAGGTCTGTCTCACTGTAGGCCTAAAAACACATGCCATGCCATATTCCCCATATGTGCCATGCAGGTCCCAGGGTGCTTATTAATCTCAGATCCTATTGTGTCATTTTAGGGCGTACGTTGAAATCTCCACGGCGATTCGCCCCATTTCCGGAAAGCCCGAAACGCCGAGAAAATATTCATGTCGACCATCATAGATGATCTTGAATAGAGATACGAGTACTACTATTCAATTCTTCGATGGATCGCAGCATTTTGGTGGTCTCAATCTTTTGTTACTCCTATAATGGCGGATCGAATCGAGCGGTTTTCTGCGCACCTCATCGGCACTAAAGGTCTATTGGCCGACCAAACAGCGATAATAACTGGCGCAGGACAAGGTATTGGTGCGGAAACAGCACGTGTATTTGCAAAGGAAGGAGCCAAAGTGGTTGTTTGCGATGTGGATGCTGGTATGTATGCTTTTGAAATTTGTTCAATCGGGAATTACATGCTTACTGTTAGTCATCACGCCCTTAGACAAAGCACAACATGTCGCAGGCGGTATCAATGACTCTGGTGATAAGGCCTTAGCTGTCCCGGGAGATATAATGGATGCAAGTTATATTCATCACCTTGTCAATAAGACGGCTGAATTTGGCAATGGCAAGATCCACATCATTGTAAACAATGCAGGATATACATGGGACGGAGTTATTCATAAGATGACTGATGAACAATGGGATACCATCATTGATTTACACGGGAAGGCACCGTTCCGCCTTATTCGAGCGGCAGCGCCCTACTTCAGGGTAAAAGATGGTGTCCAGCGCAACATCATCGGTATTTCATCCACATCAGGTATTCATGGAAACGCCGGCCAGATCAATTATGCACTTGTCAAAGCTGGCATCACCGGAATGGTGAAAACGATTGCTAGGGAATGGGGACCTTCCTTTAATGTCCGGGCAAATGCAATTGCATTCGGCTACATACAAACTCGACTTACGCAAGGATCGGACCAGGGTGCTTTCGCGATCGGTCCTGGGGGACAGAGAATTCAACTGGGTGTCCCAGGGAGAAACGATAATAAAAAACCGACATATGAGGATATTCCTCTAAGGCGACCAGGTTCAACAGCTGACGCAGCGAATTCCATACTTGCGGTTTGTAGTCCACTATTCTCCTACGTCACAGGTCAGACAATTATGGTTACGGGAGGGAGGAATATGTGATATATAGTACAAGACGCCAGGACAAAGAATCTACTTCATTCGATCACTTTCTGTCTACCTTTAAATATTCTTTAGAATTCCTCAAATGATTCTGCTTTTAATTTCTACCGATTCCTAAACTCGACCTAGGAAGTATTTGGTGTTCGATGCTACAACCATCTAGCAACTTCACGGTAGACTTGGCTCTCCACAGATTATTTGATCCTGATTCGGAATCTAAAACATTGCAAATGTGCTTGCATTATATTTTGTTTCGACATACCAATAATCCCCAGGACTAGAAGATACAGGAGCCCCTATTAAAGGTGAGACGGCGGAACTGCAATATCTTGTAGCAACGTCATTGCTAAGTTAGTTACTTGAATAGCAACACCCCAGCTAATCTCATAGCCGCGACCACCAGCTCCATATGCATGAATAATATGTCTAAGGCAAGATTCGCCCTTTGCATTAAGGTCATATCTCTGCTCGACTTCGACCCTCATACCCCCAACACGTGTAGGCCGCCTACCAACCATGTCTATGACAACCTCGGCGTTGTCAAGTCTGGCTGACACATCATTGGTGTAGGGTGCAATATCTCTTCCATAGGCGAGGATTCGCTGGCGAGTCGTTGGGTCAGGGTCAGCTCTCCAGTCATTAGGCTCCTTGGTTCCTGTTATAATGGTGCCGCCGTTGAAAAACCTTGGGATGATTGAGCACCAGGGTCTTCCTTTGTTCTGACGGGTGACAGTCTTTGTAGCCTCTATGAAATCTGAAATGACTACTTGGCCTGTGTCTTAAAATGAGATTAATGATACCGCAATATCTGCTAATGCTTGAGTTTACCTCGCGTTGGAAAGCATTTTGGATCATTAAATCCAAACCCGTTGGCATTGACAACGAATAAAACGTTTGGTCTCAACGTAAATGCTTCCATATGGGTGCAAAGGGATCTTGCAAGAGTTTTGCCACCCTGGAGAATAAACTTCTGCAGTAAATTTCTGCAATAAAGGGGCGCGTTGATACAAAATGTCTTATACTCATAACCGAGGTGAACACCTTCTGGTAGATCAGATTGGTCGTACCTTTTATATCCTTCAAGACCGCTTTCATTCTCGAAGCTTTGCTTAGTCTGGTGCCTATATGCCTCTGGGGGATCTTCTAGATATTCTATGCCGGTGGTAGCGGTGATACCTAGGAAAGGCTCGGACTCAAGCAGGCGTCTAAATTCAGAAACAGTATATTTAAGCCATTTAGCCTCGCATTTCAGCTGAGAGGTGCTTGCCGGGATTGGTCTCATATGTGCTCCCGCCCACATTGAAGCATAATCTGGAGAGTGTTTCACTGGGACACCAGGTATCAATGTAGGCCATTCTCTGGACACAAGAAGAAGCTCAATATCATGATCTGAATACGATTTGCGGACAAGAGATTGGATTTTGAGGGCACATGAAAGGCCAATTACCCCAGCACTAGTACCAATTAGTTGTCCGTAAATGTATTCTGAGCCGTATAGGAAGCCCTCACCCAATGATGACAATGGTTGGCGATGTTGACTGCTCCATTTGATATGTTTCTAGATGTTTGATTGTTTGAATGATCGGAGTAGCGGCAGTTAGAGACCATAAGACGTTCCGAGGTGCCAGAGTTTATCATTCGTTCAGGGCAGTTTCAAGCCCCGGAATCACGGAAGTAAAGAAATCTCCGTGGAGATAAGCATGTTATGGGGCATTTCACAGTGACTCATGGTGGACCCCGCAGAGAAATCAAGCTGGTCCTCAAGACGTCGTATCCCAGAAACCTTCTGATAAATACCTTCAGGTGGTAATTGGGACATGCGACGTTAAGATATGTTACCATTTTATATTCCAATCACAATATCAAATGTTTCATCGCTTTACCTCACTCTCGCCACCATACGCTAACCCAACATATCCGTAACCACCCCATTGCTATCAGATGCACTAGATTAGCCATGAATTTCAACTGGTTCCATCTGAACAAATGACGTTCATGTAGTGTAGCGCCAAGTGGTTACTACGCCAGTTTCTTCCTGCATCCGGTCCAATTGAGCATTTTTTCGCCGGCACCACCAGCGTGTGATGAGACAAAATATGATGCTCATTCCACAACCAAAGATAATTATACCCCCTCCCGTCTCGTAACGCGGTTCTTGGGACCGAAGAAAGAAATAGGGAGAGAACCAGTGAGAAACCGAGGATAGGCAGTTTGATATAGCAATTAAAGCAGCTCTCTTCGTTCGAGGACGAGGTACTACTGAAGTTTCCCAAGGAATTTGGATCTTTTTTAGCAGGTGTTAATTGACATTTTCTTATTAGGGGTCTTGGTCAGTGACTCACATTGAGGCCGACGAATGGACCAGTGCAAAGAAGGAACATGCTAAAATACCGAGCTCCTGTGTTAAGCGTGCTTATCATGATGATTGCTCCAATTAGGCAACATATCATTGAGCCGATTATATGCCAACAGTGCTCCAGCATTCTACCAGAAGACCAGGATACAAAAAGAGTAATAAGGTAAGCCCCGATATAAGGAGGTGCCTGGATGAGATATGTCATTGTCTTATTATACCCAAGCGTATCGATGATCTGTTAAATTCTATGAGCTCCATTCCAATTATTACTGTATCAGAGCACTCACGGAAGGGAAAAAGTCTTTGAAAGATTGGGCGATGATCAAGGCGAAATGGATCCCCGCAAACATCCACGTGAAAGGCTCCTTAACAGCCTGGTGGAACCCGCCCCAATAGTCTCCCTCAGTATCCTCAGAAATGCCACCTGCGTTGATTAATTGGCGAAGTTGGGCCATCTGTGCCTCTTTCTCAGTGAAGTAGCTCACTGGTGTATTGTTAGGAAAGTTCGGCAGGCCCCAAAAGCCAATCAAAGCCACAAAAATACTCGCAGTGCCTTGGAAGAGGGTGTCAATATCCATATGTACACCAATGACAAGAAATTCTGATACCAACCTTCGAGTAACAAGAACCATTGCCAGGCCCGCAGGCTACCAACACCGTCCATATTTACGAGAATTCCAGCTGCTAGAAGTCCAGAGAACGCATTGGACACAATGTTTCCCGCATGCCAAATTGCCATACGATAAGGCGTTTCGCTGCTAACATACCATGAAGACGACATCAGACAGGCAGCAGGGAAAAAAGGACCTTCAGTGATACCGATAATAAACCTGCAAAGCATAAATCCCCAGGCCGACTTGACGGCTGGCATGCAGATAGTGACTACAGACCAGCATAGCATAATGCAAGGCAGGACAACACGAGGCCGACTCTTGGCAATGAAAATATTTCCAGGGACCTGAGAGAGAATATAGCCGACATAGAACAGCGATATTCCAGCTGACCATTCAATATCACTCATATTTAGGTCTTCTTGCATTCCTTGGAGACGGGCATTTGCAACGTTAATGCGGTCAAGATAGCTGACAATGTTTAGTCCTAAAACCAGATGAGAATTAATAGCCGAGTAACTTAGGACCTACCTCATTAATAGCATGAGGGTGATTACAACAAGGAATTTGTAATCCAGCTTCCGGAGAACAGCCTTATTTAAGGCATCCAGCTCTTCCCGTGACGCATTGGCAAGCAGCGGATATTGGCTTCTTAGAGCCCATATATCTTCGGAACTCGACTCTACCCGTATCTCATCGTGTTGGATATCGGGTTTAAACTCGTCTACCAATTCTATTTTTAGCCCACCAGTGGGAGTTGAATTGTTTTGCTTGGTTTGAGCAGTCATTACGTAAAGAGTAAAGATGTATGAAAAATGAGGATTTGACTGCGATGTGAATATTCGAATCGCGCTTAAATAATGCATAGGGTCCAGGGGTTTGAGGTACTTTATACTTGATCATAATTACTGTAAAAGCATACACGCTGGGTGGCCTAATTAGGACCACCTCGGTCCCTATCCTCCTCTGCGGATAACATTATCACGGGTTAATCACGAATTGACACTCTCGATTGGTTTTACTTTTTCCTTTGTTCCGTGGATAATATGTGAAATACCCGTGGAGATGACGGAGTTATCCAAAGATCTGAAGGCACAAGAGGAGAATTCAAATTTTTGTCTTTAAACTGTTCCATTTGAGAGCCAGGCCGCCCGTAAAGAAGCATTATCATACCAGATACACGCATAAGCGACTTTTAATACTAATCGGAAAGGTCAATACGCGATTTCATATATATTCTAGATATTATTGATCATACTGAAGCTCATTCTTGAGTACATAGTGAATAAACTGAATGGCATCCGTAAATCTCCGTGGGTATCTGATCGGCAATTCCTTTACACATATAGAATGGAACTGTGCTGTTTACATGTATCAGACCAATTCGAATTCAAGTATTGTCCCTTTCGAGGTATATATATCGTAACCTCCAATATACAAATCGATTCGGTACTGTTCCTATTACATGCTATGATCATTTGAAACGTCCTTGAAGATGTGAAGCGTCTCAGAAGATGCAAGCGAAAATTCACCATCTAGCCTTCAATTCTCCAGAAGGTAATAATTCGTCGGATATGTGCGTTGATCATGAGAAACTGCCAATGCGATCACAGAAACGAGCAATGTCAAATTATTTATATGGAACACCAGTTAACTATTTATTGAATATCAGAATTTCTATCTGAGCTCTGCGCAAAGTCATACAATTTCTTAATTGCTGCAATCGCCGATTCCTTTTGTGTTTGTGGAGTTGCAGCACCAATGTGTGGTGTGCTCACGACCCGCTGTCCCCAAAGAGATGCATATCTTTCTTTATTTGGGGGATCTTCTTCGTGACAGTCCAAACCTGCAGCCCATATCATGTTTTCGTGGAGGGCTCTGGTCAAATCATCTTCATTCACAATGCCACCGCGTGCAGTGTTAATGAGGATGGCACTGGGTTTCATCATGGAGAGTTGGCGGTAGGAGATCAAATTCCTTGTCTCAGGGGTTAGAGGGACATGGATGCTGAGGATATCAGCAGCCTTCAAGACTTCTTCTAAGCTCAATGCGCGCGTGTGCGGGACATCGGCCCACGCTGACTGGGCCGTGGTTGGACTGTACGCGATGACCGGTGAATCAAAAGCACCACGGAAGATGCGTGCCACGCACCGCCCTATATTTCCCATTCCCAATATGCCGATGGTCCTTTTGTGCAATATTTGACCAGAGCACGATTCTCTGCACACCACTTCGCCGCCGTGGTGTTTCAAGTGAATGGCTGGAATCTCTCGTGCGAGACTCATGGAAAGCGCCAGAACGAGCTCCGCTACAGCCCTAGAATTGACCCCGGGAGTGTTGAATACTTTTATGTTTCTTGCCTCGCAAGCTTGTACATCCACCTTTTCCAGCCCGACACCCTGTTTGCCGATAGCTCTGAGGTTCGGGCATGAGGCGACATCTTCGGCTGTGAACTGTGATTTGCGAATGAGAATGTATTCAGCACGCTGCCTCCAATTCGTGTGGTCCGGGCTCTCCAACTCTACAGTTTTGAACCTCTCTTTGCAGTACTGAATAGCCTCCGGGTGAAATGAGTCAAGAAGATAAACCACGGGGCGTGGATCATTTGTCTCTGGGGTAGTTTTAATGGTCATCGTAAATGAAACCGGATATGGCACTGACCACCAAAGGTAAATTCGTAAATGCAATCGACTTTATTGTCATTGAACATTACAAATACCAGTCAATAAAGACCAAGCCGCAGTAGCTCGGCATTAATTTGGCGTTGCCGCAACTTGGTATGACGTAACACATTTCCGCGCAAATCGCCGATCACAAACTCCACGGCGTTTTCTCTTCCGGGATTAACAATATCGCGTCATTCATTCTCTTATTTTACTAAACAACTTATTCTTCCGGGCCCTCTCTCCTGTTTCGTCACATCCGATATTTTGTTTCGCCGAACACCTGCTTGATCTTTTAACTCCGTGCAACCGCCATGCTGAAAATAAGGCATTGGGGAGTGAGAGCTATTACTCTCAGGCGGGAAGGCGGTATTTGAATTATAATACTAATAATTGCATAATGTATACTTATTAAATATGATATAATAAGTTCAATTCAATGTGGCCACAGCCGGAGACTATGTTCAAATAGCATCTCACGGATAATTGAGCAAATTGCCTCTACAATAGCGACCAGACGCCGTTCGCATTGACACTCATAATATTGGCAATTTACATATGCTTCGTTTCCCAAATATTTCATTCTAAAGTATGAGAGATTGCCTTGTCTGTTGTTCCAATTGATGTTTTTGTAATGATATTTGTTATTCTCGAATCTCAGATAGAAATGCTAGCCAGGTTTACTCAGGTTTAGTCCAAGATCAGCTTGATGTAAAAATTCTGTTCTTTCCTTTTCGTTACTTCCTGTTAGTAATATTTTCCCAGTGTATTTACGTTATCACAGTCCGTCCAACCACCATCATCCACCCACACAATATCGGGGTTGTTATCAGAGCCAAAGCCACTAATTGAACATTGAGGTCACAGCATGTAGTAGCTTTTTTCTAACCGTCTTTCGGCTTTCCTCGTCGTTGGAGTTTTGATAAAATCGGCGCCCTGAATCAAGGTCGATCTGGCTCAAGGGAATATACAAGTTGCCTCGGTAGTACAATTGAGCACCAAGGTACAACACGACGATGAGCACAACCGATGAGTAGTTGGCAAAGAAGTTTTGCACCGTGGTAGAATCATTCAGAGGCCACACAGATAGGTAAAACTCCAATACGATAAGGACAATGCAACAGAACAATCCCCAGTAAGCGGAGTACGGGAACGCCCAGCTCTTCCAGGGCAAGTCAGCGCATGAGCGCCCTTGACTTTTCCAAGCGGCCCGCATACGTATTTGCGTCAGGCATATCATGCCCCAGCCGAAGAGGCAGAATAGGGATGACATGTGGGATAACCATTCAAACACTGTTGCGCCATCCTTTGCTGTATTGAGATATGCGATCGATCCGCCCAGCAGTAGGACCGGGAGCAGTGCGGCCCAGGGGCGGCCCGTTTTGTCGGCCCGCGTGAAGATCTGTACTCTGAGTTAGAAATTAAATGAGTTTTTCCAAAGACTTTCCTGGATATCTTGGACTGACCTTTGGCGCCATGTTCAACTTGGCTAGACCCATGGCAGTACGTGATCCGGCGTATCCCGCAATGGTTCCTGTAGATATGACCGAAAGAAATATAATTGCGTTCATGGCGTTGGCCAAGCCAGAAATTCCTGCGTCTTCGTAGGCAACGACAAAAGGAGAGGCATTAGGGCCTTTGGCACCAAACATGTTGGGATTCTCTGGTGAAACGGTTATGGTGACCATAAGCGACCCTAAAAGGTAGAACAAACCCAGGCGCATCCAAATAGATTCAACCGCTTTTGGCACTGCTCTGCGAGGGTTTGCGCACTCTGCAGCAACAAGGCCGCAGTTCTCGCTGCCAGACATGGCGAAGATGCATGTGGGGAGGACGGAAAGGAAGCCTTTGAATCCATTGGTGAAGGGCATTGAGTTCCAGTATTTAAACCCAATGGTATCACCCTCCGGGGCAGCCCCAGCTGATATAACTGTTTACATTAGTGTCCGTATTTACCGTTTTGTGCGGAAAGCTTACCAGAATTCGCAATAATGACGACAAAAATCCAGGTGAATTTGATTGTGGACATGACGACCTCAATCTCTCCAAGAACTTTGACAGCACCAATATTTATAGCTACAATGACGACCCAAAAAATAGTGATCCATGCAGCAAGGGGAAGGGCGGATGTCCAATAGCGTAGGACCGTATTCGCAGCCTTATTAGGTTAGGAAGAGTACCAAGAGGGTCCAGCACAGTCAACACACCGTAAGCTCATTGGCTATGGCCAAAATGAAATGAAACCAATAGGACCAGCCCAGAGCGAAGGCTGCTGGTCGGCTAACAAACTTTTCCGTCCATTGCGTAAATGCCGAGGGGAGAGGGTACAGAACTGCCATCTCGCCGATTGAGTGAGAGACACACCAGACAATGGAGCCGGCGAGAATATACCCGACAAACAGCGCCACGGGCCCTCCTTTGCTTAGAGACTGGCCAGACCCAAGCCATAGGCCCATTCCTATTGAAGATCCAAGGGCTATCATAGTCATATGCCGGGTGCTAAGCGTACGTCGCAACGCAGTATCCGCACCAAAGTCGCCTAGAATTTCCGTCTTTCCTGGTTCAATGTCAAAATTACTCGTATTGGGGCCAAGGTGTTCAGGTCTAATCTCAGATGACTCGTCTGTCTTCATGTTTGCGAATGGGCCTCAATAGTGAGTTGTTATATTTATAAGAAGTAGAATATATTTAATTGAAGTAGCAGTTTAAGGATGAAGAATCCAGTGCCCTTTCAGTAGACGAAACTCGTGTCTTTTATACGTTTTCATCTCGATCAACACAAACATAGTCGGTGAGTAGATAGGTAAGAAATAGGCAAGGCAAAACTGAGCTGCAGATTGATTTAGCCTATTTCGGCGAACAATTACAAGTGATACTGGATGAGATAAGAAACTGATGACTGGTGCACAAGACTATGTGCAAGTTCGTTTCCCCACGGCGAATTTGCTATCGGGTATCCGGAATTAGTAGGCACTTTACGGACGGGGAAACCACCACACTCCACGCGGCCCCCCGTCAGGGCTAGACAAAACGCCTATTTTCAAATAAGATATGTCCCATTGCTCTTTTTGGCTAACATTAAGTGGTGTTGTGTTCATCGTGAAATTTTGGCCGACGCACATCCATTCGTTATTGTCCAGGGTAGAGAATTTCCGCCCGCAGCGTAAGGAGGACGCAAGTTTGGCTCGGGCTAGTAAAATGGACCGAATGCTATGACATGTAAATGTGAAAGCGGATTATTTAATGAAAATTACTTTGGTATTTAGTTTCTGGCTCGTGCGTATGTATTGCGCATTTCCAGCCCAACTGAAGCATTGCCGCTATGTTCCCTACCCAATTTCTCGTACACTACTTCTCGTAGCTAACTCCTAATACCTATAAGCCGTGTTCCTATACCTTGCTCGATTAGCTATTAGCCTGCCTGTGCCTGATTAAGGTACTAACTAGATTGGACCTCTGATTTAGATTCTTAATCGACTCTACATTTTTTTAGTTTTTAGTTTTTAAAAGGATTGTACTATTATTATCATTAAAATTAATATATTTTATTCAAAAATAAATTTAATAAATTTTTAATTTTTAATTACAAATATATATATATATAAATTATATTATAATTTTATCTTTGATCTCTTCTTATTTTAATTTCCCAAGATTTTTAATAACAGCAGTTGGCCAAGGTATTTATCTACCCGCCGGTGGCGCGACCCAGCGCGGGGCTTGAGACAAAAACGGTGTATGATCTGCATCTCTTCTTCACCGACCACAGAATTGGGGGCCTCATGTATACCATCCTCGGCACTGAAACGCTGACAGGCCACTCGAGTCCGTGATAATGAGACAATAAATGATCCCGTGGTTCACAGTTCGCGCAGGTGTAAAGCTACAATAAAGATAAGCTACTGTTATCGCGGTTTATTTTCCCGCCCGACCAGTGATGGAACCAGCAACGCACCCACATTAAAATCCTTGACCCCCGGTCTTCATGTCCCCATGATCAAAGCGCAATCAGCAAAAGCGGGTGTGTGGCCCACACACTATCTTTAATTGGACCCTTTGGTTCACTCTCCTCATGAGACGAGAGACATTTCCTTTCAAACTCAACAGGAATCCCCTCTTCAATCAAGGTTTTTTTTTCGTGGACATAACCTGCCCAGAATATGTCCGAATCGCATTCCTCAACGCCGTTGCTCCAGGATGTCGAGTCTCCTTCGCCATGGGAGTCGTCCGATATCCAGAAATATCCCTACGGGTCCGTCCGCCCAGCGTCCGACAGCGACAGCGCGAGCGATGAGGAAAACGCCGAGATTCCACCAATATCAAACCCCATCTCCCATTTCTCCAAGAGTTGGGGTCTCCCGCCCAGTGATGTGTATCGACTGTGCGCCACGTTCCTCAGTTTCCTTGCCGCCGGGGCAAATGATGCCGCTTATGGGGTAAGACTGCATAAAATCACCCATGACCCGAAATCCTGGGCTAATCCTAAATTCTTAGGCATTAATTCCATACGTAAGTATCTCTAGTTTTGCCCAATTATGGCTTATTGACCAACCATTTCATAGCTAGAAAAATACTACGACATCAGTTACATGACAGTTTCATTTCTGTTTTTGTCGCCCTTCATTGGGTCACTTACTGCGGCCAGTCTGAATGACACTCTCCATATGAAGGTTGGCCAGAGAGGTGTGGCGATTATTTGTGGCACATGTCGAATAGTTGCATACCTCACGATATCCCAGCATCCTCCTTTCCCGGTATTGGTTCTCCTGTACATCATAATTGGCTTCGCCGGCGGGCTAGCCAATGGTGCATGGAATGCCTGGGTCGGGAACTTGGAGCGGGCCAATGAGCTGCTTGGCTTTTTGCATGCATTTTATGGTCTGGGAGGCATTATTAGCCCACTGATCGCCACAACCATGATTACTAAAATTCATCTTCCATGGTACATGTTTTACTATGTGATGGTACGTTGTCGTCGCTCTTGTCATTGGGCAACTCACCCACAGGCCAGTATATTCTAACAATATTCCCAGCTTGCTCTCTCCATTTGCGACCTCATCACATCTTCAATTGCATTCTGGCGCTTTGGGCCCGAAGCCTACCGGGAGGCGACACGGTCTGAGGATGGAAGCGAAATCCAGACCGGCATGAAAACAGCTCTTTCGTCATTTCCACACGCCCGAGTAACCTGGCTCTGCGCCTTCTTTCTCCTGAGCTATGGCGGCGTTGAAGTATCTCTTGGTGGCTGGATCGTCAAATTCATGATCCGCGTTCGCAAGGCCGATCCTTTCAGTGCCGGCATGTCATCAGTAGGGTTCTGGCTTGGATTAACACTAGGCCGTGCTATTTTGGGCTTTGTCACCCCAATGATGGGCGTTAAGCTTGCTGTGGCCTTTTATATACCAGCTGCCATTTTCTCTGAGCTGCTATTTTGGCTGGTTCCAAACTTTTATGTCTCTGCTATTGGCGTTGCCCTCCAGGGATTCTTCCTCGGGCCGATGTTCCCGGCCGTTATTGTTGCCATGACCAAGTTGCTCCCAGCTTCTTTGCATATCAACGCAATCGCCTTTGTTTCCTCGTTTGCCGGAACAGGTGCTGCGCTCTTGCCTTTTGGGGTTGGAGCGATTGCTGAATCAAAAGGAGTTGAGGTGCTCCAGCCTATCATCCTGGTGTGTTTGATCATGCTGCTCGTTTTTTGGATGGGCCTGCCCGCAGTCGGTACGAAAAGAGGCTGAAGACAATATGAACCCGGTTTCGATTAATGCAGCAATCACCATTATCCCACTATTCCAGAGGAGTCATCAGCAATGATATCTTCCAAGCGCCTTCCTTTACTTAACCAGAGTGGGTTGTGCAAATGCAAATGCATATCCAACATCCCGGAAACCACGGGCATGGAACTCCCCAATCGCCCGCAATCTAATTCGAGGGCCAAAATCGATCATTCAGCTTCGCATCAGGAATAAACGCCCTGCTGCGCACAAGCATACGCTCTTAGGAATATGGTCAAGGGCAGCTAAAATAGCATAAGCTACGATTAAGTCATTCAGAAACAACATTCATCATATTTTAGCAAAGAGATATAAGACTTCTAAGGCATTCATTAGCAAGCGCATCACATAGCAGATACTGCATTTAACTAATTAGTCTCAAAGAAATATCAAACTATCATTATTTTGAAATCGCCACCAAGGTGATGCATACACTGTACTAGATGACTACTATGCACGATAAATAAACACGAAGACTGATAGCGTAGATTTTGTAGTTCAATTCTTACCACGCTTTCATGACGCTTTTCCATACCAGACTTGGCCTTCGCTGAGGAAGGTGATTGAGTCGCTCTACAAGCAAAGCAATATATGTTAAATAATACGTCATACGAAACTTTTTTTCTTCAATTGCAGTTTTGATCGCTCGCTTCACACACCATTTGTTCCTGTAGACTGCGCCTCTCAAGCTGAATGCCCACACTGATCTTCCCATCCATTGTGGGGACGGGCCATTCAGTTCCTGGCAACGCTGCTAAGGGTGACTACTGAGTGAAACGCTATGATATTTAGCCCTCGATTGGCCTGCATCCACCAGCCGCACAAACCAGGATCGTGCTTGTCGCCCCGACTTCCAGGCGAATAATTTTATCGTGGGTGATGTGGCTCAACATTCCTTCGCGCACTTTGTCATGGGGGTCCTTGTCTGCCAAGACTCGAATGGATTTCCGGTTTGGGCCATTTTTCCACTGTTGCGTTGTGCAAAACCCTCCACAATGGCCAATACCCAATAGCCAGCACGAGGGCTGTCTGCGTTGAGTTGTAGTTAAAAAGAAGCATATTCTCCTTTTTGTGTACCTGCAGCATCTATTTTTTTTTTCTCTCACTATTCAACATCGATATCATGGCTGGTGAATTTGAGGCGCGGGACGGCGTCGCGGTCGCTCAAGTACCCATTTTCACAGTCTTTTTATTTTTCGGCATCTTCTTTTGGCACCAAAAAAAGAATGGGTGGTTTGGTATTTCATTCTTCTCCATCATCCGGCTCATAGGCGCCAGCTGCAGGTTGGCCACCATTCACAACAGCTCGCGTGGCGTATGGGCGGCAGTCTTTGTTTGCGAGTCGCTCGGGCTGGTCCTCTTGACTTATATTCTACTGGGCTTGTTGAGAAGAGTGTGAGTTGCTCCATTCATACAATTACTATCTCGTTCGTTAACCCAAGAAATTCAGAAACTCCTTCGTCAAAGCCCTCACCGATTGGCATTTTCGCATTCCGGACTTGATCTGTTGGGCTGGAATCGGCCTCTCCATTGCAGATTATGTCATGGCCAGCCGAAATGGAATGGATCCTGGCCCACTCACTCAGGCTGGAGTAGGGCTTTATGTTGCAATCTATGTTTCAGCCCTGGTGCTTCTTTTTCTTCTTGCTCGTAAATGGGCAGAGGTGCCATTGGAAGAGAGACGTTGTCTCATCTGCGTCGGAGCAACCATCCCATTCATGGTGGTTCGCATGGCCTATACGATTACCTACGTGGCTACAGGGGACGAAACGTACAGCGCAGTGGTCGGGAATGCGCTGATATACGTATTTATGACGATGCTGATGGAAATCAGCGTTCTTTCTACGGTGGTTTGGACTATATTTGGGCTGCCAAGCTTGGACAAAGTGCAGGATAAAGGGGAAGAGGTTGGAAAATCCAACGGGCCATACGCCTTGATTGACTCTGACCAGCGCTGAGGAACAGCGAGCTTTGGGTGGGCACTTTAGAAATTTTAGCGATCAGCGTGCGGGCCAGGCAGTGTCAGCCCCAATCTCATAATTAATTTAAAAAAAAAAAAAGGTTTTACAACATGACGCCAATACACTTGTCAGCCCTGTGACCACGCTGTTCAGCTTCAGACAAAAGAATGAGCGGGTATACCGAGCTTTCGGGCTATGCAAATCCACAATCACACACGATTGTTTGAGAATGCGCCTCGAATCGACTTCCTCAAATGGAAAGGCTTGATTCAGCCCTTCAGGGCTGCTGGAGAAAGTGGATCATAGGCTCGTGAGGGCGCTCACAAGACCCACATGACGGGGCATGCACAGCCTCATGCCCCTGTCTTTTGGGATTCACTAGGGGCTAGAATATGGGACAGGGGCTCCAACTAACCTATACAATTGTAACATTTTTCGGATTCAAACAGTTGTCACCCTACCATGCTACCTTGTGATTTACTTAAAATAATGAAATGGGGTGGGGTTTTGATGTAGTGTAAAACACACACCAAGCCCAGAACAACAAGGGCTGACTGATGGTCGGGCTTTTTGAAAGTAAATGCTCTCTTGAGACGCCTCAAGAGCTAGGTAAAATAAATCAATGACCACAAACAATAGGGTCAAGAACAAATATCATAAACATCATTGGAACCGTATGATCAAACGGTCCCTCAAAGAGGAAGCCACAAAAATTGGCCAAAAATCATGGATTGAGACGAAGCTCGGGTCGGCTCTTGGTGTTGTAACCAGAGGGCCTTTATCTCTAAGTCCGGTGTTGTAGCCGGGCTAACTTTTAACCGCTTTTCCACCTGCCCCATCGTGGACCAATAACTAAATACCCCAGCTCCAACACAATAAATACTTGTATCCAACTAAAAGTAAAAGTAAATTACATAAATACTAGTCCAGAATACCTTGATCATCTCCATTTTCTTTCCCCTCTATACACGTTGAACGAATGGACATGAGAGAAAATTTGCGTGATTCATCGGCATACATTGTTCCAAGCATCAAACAACATACAAAATACCCCAAAGAAAATACACCTCCATCAGGTGAAATGCATACCAATAAAACAAAGTAGTTCTTTTGAATTTGATTTAATTCAAACCCATTTCTCTAATCAACTAATGAGCTAGCTGTGGTTGTGTTCAGACGCATTGAGACAGGGGTCGGATAAGCATTGGTACATAAGTACAATTTTGTTACAAGCGGCCTCAATCAAGGGTTGTACCTTTTTAGGCAGATGTCCTGTTTTGGCGAGGCTGGGTAACGCGATCGGCAAGCCTGAGAACTTCATTTATTCCAACCTAGATATGCGTGACATATCACGAGGCATAGGTGTAGAGATTGGGGCTTTATATCAAATCGATCATCCAAAATGGTAGTTGGGGCCCTAACTGTTTGTGGTCTGGTTCAATATTGACATTGCGAAGTCGTGGGGGAACCCTTTAAGATAAAAAGCTTGCAAACATGCGGTTCAGTAATTGAATGACTACATATTAAAATACGATAAAACCTGACTTTGATTCGCATCTCTGACCAATCCCTCATCATAGCACGCTGTTCAAAGCGTACTTGATTGGGCAATTCGTTTGAGGTTCCATACGCCCTCGCGCCTCGACAAGCTAGCAACAGATAATCCTGGGAGCCGTTCAATCTGCATTCCAGAGCGCACTTGTTGCATTAAACTCACCACCTTCAATCCAGACATATGAATTACTACTTGGTGGAATGAGGTAATATATTTAACCGGAATGAAAAGCATTCCTATTCTTCAACCTAGAATCTCCGGTCTGTAGAATGATCCAGCTGAGACATCAAATTAATGCTACTTCTAATTTGAAACAGGCCCTGCTGTCAAGGGCTTTCTACAACTGACAGTGTCATGTGTGTCTCACCATCTAGCCTACCACCGAATCCCATATTTCTCATGAGAAACAGTGACGTGGCAACTTTGGCGAGGCTATAACAGCGACGAAACAAGCTCATTGAATGAGATCTCTTGTTCCTGTTGTTGCCTAGCTGCTTTTTAAATTCCATTGTAGTTGAGTTGAAACAAATTCGATCGCCTCCATGATCCTGCATATCCTCTAAGCCTTCTTCTTTCCATACTGCACCACGAAATATTTGCCGTGATAACTGTATCAAAGCATACGGTCTGAATAGTTTCGTCACACAAATGAAAGCCACCAACTCCCTCCTGCCTTGGCTGATATTAGGGCAGTTTGGTCAGGTATTAACTGCCTCACTAACAAAATTCACTACCTCATCATCGGACCCCTTCCAAGTCTCACTCCTTGGTAGTGATCAACAGACAGTTGAATCCATTTTTTTGTCCGACGGAGATGCGATATATCAGGGAGGAGTAACTCTAACTCCTATCCAAGATTATAGCATTGGGACTTTTGTAAATGGCCCTCAAGGCTTCTCTCAAGGCCTCCTACTATCGACGGGATACGCTACAAATGCCCAACCTGGCAACATCGCAGATGATGAGCTGGGTATCAGGGGGGTATTTTGCCCACATCCTCAAGATGAGACGTCTTTTAAAATAATCTTCGCTTTGCCAAGCGGAGTGATCGGCTTCAAGGTTAACTGGATGTTTGCAACTGCTGAGGGAAGGTGAGTTACTCATGCCCAACGCTTGGCGAGAATAAGTACCAAAACAATGTAGCGGTGTCCGATCTGAAGCGTTCCCGGATTATTTGGAGATAGATGTCAACGGAGCGATGCAAGCGTCGATAGACTCTACCTCTCCAACCTTGGTGTCGGGAAATACCGGTCTGTCGTTTTCTAGTGCATCACCGCCGCAATCTTTTACCGTCATGAACCTTCCACCACAACCCAGCCAAACCATTCAGGTATTTATCTGCGATGGCTCAGATGATGAATGGGACTCGGCTGTTCTTTTCAACGTTGCGCCAGTTTTTATTTCCAGTACCACCACCTCAACCACGTCAACTGCTACTAGCTCTACTTCATCCAACTCTGCTACCTCCAGCTCTACTGATGCTGGTTCTATTACTTCGAGTTCTATAACAACGAGCTCTACAGATTTCAGTTCTACGGGGTCTAGTTCTACTACATCTAGTTCTACTGCGACCATTTCTACTACCACCAGTTCTACCTCCTCAATCTTTACCACGTCGAGTTCTATGACTACTACTTCTGCCACGTCTAGCTCTATTGCCTCTAGTTCTACTACATCTAGTTCTATATCTGGCTCCACTGGGACCACCTCGACTACTATACCTTCTAGCTCCACGACTTCCAGTTCTACCTCCTCGATCCTCACTATGTCTAGTTCTACAACTACTACTTCTACCACGTCTAGTTCTACTGTATCTAGTTCTATATCTAGCTCCACTAGTACTACCTCGATTGCCACCTCTTCCAGCTCTACGACTTCCAGTTCTACCACGTCCAGTACCACAACGGCATCCTCAAGCACTGGCTCCACATCGAACACCATGCCTACTACTATTTCTACGACCACGTTAACCACAATAAACACACTTGCCACTACTTCGACTAGCGCTACCTCTACGTCCATTACTTTAACCACATCCACCTCCGCCTCATCCAATGCTGCCACCGCCACCTCAAGTATGAGTTCCACATCAACCACGGGATCGGCCGGCACAGCTTCGACCCATTCCACCACTCTACCAACATTGACTGTGCCTGATTCTACTACTTCTGGTGTCACGTCTACCACACTCAGCCCTACTTCCACTGTACTTAGTCCTGACACGACCACTTCAAGTATTAGTGGTTCCATATCGAGTATGGCACCCACAAGTACTACTTCTATTCACCCCACTACTTCAACCACATTGCCCATGTCTACTTTTACCTTGTTAAGTGATACTGCAACCATTGTGAGCACTGGGTCTGCATCAACTACGATATCTAGTACCATCTCTACTCACCCTACCACGTCAACCACATCTGGTTTTACAACGTTTAGTCGTGCCTCTACCACCTCATCTAATACTGCTTCTACAACTACTGGTGCTAGTTTTACAACAAGCGTAACTGTTACTAAATTAACTACATCGACAGGGTCGAGTACTGACTCAGTTGCCTCTACAACAACTTTGTCTATGACCACATCGGTTACATCAAAAACATCCAGCACGACTATATCTAGCAATACGAGTAACTTAATTGGCTCTACAGGGTCTGGCAGCTTAAGCACTAGCTTGGCTGCTTCTACCAGCTCACCTGCTCTGACCGGATTATCTACTTCCTCTAGTTCTACAGTTAGGTCTGGCTCAACTCCTGCTAGCTTTATAAGCTCAACTCCTAGGACCAGTATAACTGGCACCATTAGCACGGCTAGCACTATTTCCAGTGATACTTCGAGCGCTAGCCTATCTAATACCGGAACTAATGTCGCGACTGGTGCTACGATTTCATTGTTCAATGTCCAGACGGTAAGGCGGTGAAGAATATCAGGATATTCAAATATCAGTACTAAAACATTTCATAGACTCCTGGGACGCAAACCGGATCTTCCCTTTCTACCACTCAATCGATAGCCCCAACCAACGTCCCCCAAATTTCTTCCTATGTCTTTGGTGGATGCCTGGGCTCTCGATTAGGCTACCCTGGCTTTAGAGAAGTTAGCAAAAGTCCAAACATGGTGCCATCTCTATGCCTTTCACTAGCCGGAGGATTCAAGTATGCCGGCGTTGTCAATGAGTCTGTCCTCCCACCCATCTTCTTTATTACACATGGCTAATTTGGATGTCTTTTAGTACTTGTTATGTGGGAGACACGCTTGACAATACAGCATTGGTTGGAACTGGAGAGTGTAATATCCCGTCCAGGAGATCCAAGTTTGTCTTGTGGTGGATTTATCCAAGCGAAAAATGGCCAGAAGATGCGCCGACATTTCTTACACGATAAGCGAGATGCGCCAGCCAATGTCCTCCTGACTCTCTATACTAGAGCAGACGAGTCTACTTCTGTAACGACAACAACCACCGCTGAATTGAGTGGAACCGAGACACAGACAGTGATAAATACAGTCGGTAGCGGAACTGAGATACAGACGGTAACAGATATTATGGGTGTCGGAACCCAAACTGTTTTTGTTACAAACACAATTATCAACTGGATCACTACAACTATCACATACGCGACCATTGATGAGGCGAACCCTACCACTTTGATTATCACCGAGTATTGCACCTCATACTGCCCAATCTGTCCAGAACCTCATTACAATACCATCGAGATGTCAACTATTACGGCCACTTGCCATGCGTGCGGGAGCTATGGCGAAAGCACTGTTGTGCTCACCGTACCATGCGCAGCCGTCGGCGGTCCCACCTTGACAGCACCGGGGGAACCGGTGCAGACACATGGATCGTGGGGCGATCATCCTGGAGGCAATGCAGTTCAAACGCAGCCTAGCAATATCTCAAATGGCGGTGGAAAGCAAGGTAGCTCAGGAACAGGAGGAAATCAAGGAGGAAACCAAGCTCAAGGTTCGTCACCAGGTACAGACAACTTGTCAGCAGGAACCAAATCTGGCTCCAATACTGAGTCCGCGAGTTCCAAGACGAATAGCGAGTCTTCTAACAGAGGAGCAAACAACGGAGCTACCGCTTTCCAACCCAACCAAGGTCAATTCAAAACCAGTAAAAATGGGTCATCTCAATCTGTACCCAATGGGCAAACCTCTGGCCCCGGGATTAATGCTGAATCAAGTCTTTCTGGCAAGAAAGGGGATTCATCCGTCGCTGGGTCAAATGGAGGATTCTCAGATGCTCAATCTGACCAAGACTCCTTGGGCTCTGAAAATAAAGAATCGTCGTATGATTCCGGAGCAAACGAGGGACCACCCATCTCTGGAACTAAGAATAGCTTATCTGTGGCCGGGTCTAATGGGGCCAAGGGAGCATCTGAAGACTCTGCATCCAGTGGAAATGATGAAGAGTCGTCATCTGCTGCGTCCGAAAAAGTGGCACCATTCGGGTATCCGATATTCACAGAAATTCCGGTTATTGTTAACCCGTCTTGGGCAAGCAACGTTTATGCGGGGGATACCAAGCCTATTATTGTACTTGGTCTTATAGCTATTATATTAATATTTTAAATGAACGAAATTAGGAAATTCGAATTACGCGCAATACAGAATACACTTTTATTTTAAATTCCCAATAGTAAAAATTACATGCGAATTTAAACATGAGGTATTAATTATAAACTAGATGCATTGATTATACCAAAAAAAAATCTGTGATAGCTTACCCAAGGCATTGGCTCTTAATATGAGTGCAGATTGATGAATCTCGATCAAGAAAACAAGACCAGGATGAACGAAAATTAACTCGGGAGGAAAGGAATGTGATCCCAGTAGGAGCATGAAATGCTAAGTTTGATAGACATACACAGTTGTGGGCTCTGTATATCCACGTAGGCATCTAAGGAGCGGTGAACTAGTTTGAATAGTTATTGGGTAACAACGAGTGTCTCAAAGATACCTGCTAGATTGGTTTTAATCAAAATTATTGTGACCTTATCGCATGAATAAACCTGCCGGTAGCTTGAGCCACCCATTGGGCCAGACCGTGGTCATAAGAAATTAGCGAGCTGGGGGGTTAATTCTTTTCTTTTTCCAACCCATTACAGGGCACTATTTTGCTGGACAGCGCTATCGGGACGGGGCGCGCGGCGCAAGGCAGCACCCATGGTGCTCCACAATTCACCGCAATTTACGATCGAACTATCGAAGCGCCAACAGCCCTCATCTCGGTAAATGTCGACGCGGGTAACTAGTTTCAAAGACTATTGACGGGTCGCCCAGATATCCGAAACCTTGGAAAGCTGAATTGAATCTCATTGATTAAACCTGCTGTTGATAGTGGAGAATACGCTGGGTTTCTGCTTCTTGTCAGCTTACGTAGAATTTGCACCATTCCATTCCAGGGTCCCAAAAGAGAAAAGCGGGCTCCGTAGCAGCTATCGATAAAGTCGAATCATCAGAATTAGCGTGCGCTCTCGCATCAGCTTTTACTTTGTCTCTCTCTGGCTGAACATTTAAACTCTTCCTTCTGGCAGTGCAAAATTTGTGCATTGCAACTCATCAACTCTACTCAATCCTTCAACATGCTCCGAACAGCCTTCAAGCATTCCAACGGTGCTCGTCTTCTCGCCCTCGATGGAGGCGGTGTCAGGGGTATTTCTGCCCTTGTCGTCCTCGACGAAATCATGAACCGGGTCAAGACGCAGCTTAACCTGAAGACCACTTGCCGCCCTGCCGACTATTTTGATTTGGCTGCCGGCACCAGTACTGGCGGCATTATCGGCATCATGCTGTTTCGCCTCCGCATGACCACGGGTGAGGCCATTGACAGCTACAACGACATCGCAAAGGAAATCTTCAGCCCCAAGGTCATGGGACGTGATGTCGGATGGCTTGGTTCCGGAGTACGAAGCATAGTCAATGGCAGCAGAACAATCGCTCGCAGCACGCGCTTTGATGACGTGGCTCTAAGAGAAGCCATTGACAAGGTCGTCGGCCGGTATGGGCTCGATGCGAGGGACAAGGAACTCAAGGGAGAGGCGCCTCTCTATCACCCCCAAGCCGGAAAAGTGTAAGAGGACAACATCCATCATTTTCACTTGTCTGACCACAAATATAGGTTCCTGTGCACAACGGCTCAAAACAGAGCTGAAACTGTGCTGATGCGAAGCTACAAGCATGGCCACGAATACACCAGCTCCATTGTGAACGATGCCATGAAAGACAGTCACGAGAAGATCTCCATCAGCCTTGCCACTAGAGCCACTTCCGCTGCCCCCACATATTTCCCTGAGGTTCCATGGTCCAATAATGGAAAGGACTTGACCTTCTGGGACGGAGGACTTTTGAACAACAACCCCATTGATCAACTGTGGTACTCAAGATATGACCTTGTCCCACCCAACCACGCCCCACCCGATATTTCTTGCGTCATTAGCCTGGGCACTGGGTACATCAAGCCTGGTACTCCCTCAGACTCCTGGCTGAAGCTCGCCGGAGTCGCATCGTCCGTGATGGACTTTGCAACCAACACCAACGCAAAGGGAAAGGACTTTTCCCGACACATGCTGGGCCTTCAACAGCGAGAAGAGCACAAAAACAGTCTCTATGTTAGATTCAACCCACCTCTTGGAAAGAAGCCTATCGGATTGGAAGACTACACAAAAATGCCGCAACTTGTGGAAGACGCTCAAGCGTATCTCAAGAGACCCGAGGGCCAGGAATACATTGACAAAGCAGTCAAGGCTATCGCCTGCTAAAACACCAATATCACACATGATAACAGTGTTATATATCTCGGTTTGATGTACAAGGTGATATTATTTCATGTATGTAGCGTCTGGTTCAAATAGAAGAAAGGAGGGTGGTAGATCTTGTATATTAGGCGAAACTGGGCATGTTTGGAGGGGTGCAATCATAAAAAGGAACGGAAAGTATATGAACCCGGTATCTTTTGGACACGGTTTCACCAATGTCAGTTTCAGAACTAGCAAAAGCTTAGCAGCAATATTTCTTTTTTAAGTCTAACCTTCTCATTTAACATCTAGACAAACAATACTTTAAGCATGCATCACTAAACACCTCCGAAGCCTGTCTAACCATAATGAGACGTAATACCTCTTGCTCCGGCGAGCATAAACAATCCTCAAATAACGTCATCTCTTTCGAACCCTGTAGGATTCAAGGCAGCTTTTGGTGCCTTTCGGCCCTCCTTGTAATCACTCACAAATGGATTGGGATCTTCCTTCTGGTTCAGATTACCAAGCGTGTGATTAACACCTCGATGGACGGCCTCTACAAAGCCAGATGGGGTTAGTAAAGGAACCAAGCCTTCGCAAAGGTGAACAGCGTGACATAACTCACCATCAGCCCGGATATACAGAATCAAGTCCCGCATTGTTCTCTTCCCCTCGGGGATCTTCCAATACTGTACCGCGAGCTCGGGGATTTGGAAATTCGGATCAGTCCACTTTGGCAGCAAGCCTGCCTCGATTTCGTAGATGCAGCGTGTGTACGTATGCACCGCCTCCTCTTCGAGGTAGCCAACAAATCGGTGGCAGATCTTTGGAGAGATAAGGTATGCAAGAAATACACTATTAAAGAATACACCCTGAGCGCCGAGCAGCATGATTTTCATGAACCAGCCTGGCTCGGCCATCTTCATAAAGGTGAGGAGGTGCATGCGTTCGTTGTAGGACTCTTCGAGGAGGGTTTCGATCCAGCCATTGTCTCGTTTCATGTGGCGTAGTGACTCAAGGTGACGGAGCATACCGGCGACCATGCCAGGGACTGCACATGCAATTAGAGATACAGTGGAGTAAAAGCAGGACCATAACTTACCCCCTGCGATGCTTTCAAGAAATACAAATCGTACAAGCTAAACCCCGCCTTATCAGCCATCACCGCCTAAATCTTGGTTCATGCACCGGTTCCCTACTTACCCACTGTGCTTCTGTCAGCGGCTGGTTAGCTTCAACGGCCGTTGTTGGGTTACGCTTGTCAACTTGCTGATCCGGCTGCAGACCAGTTACGCGGTCCATACAGTATCGCGCTATACGGACGAGCCTCCATGCGACCCAGTCGCCCCATGTTTTGGGAACGCGATGGCCCGGAACTACACTCACCATTTCCTCCTCTGTGTAACCATGATGTGGCCATGCCGGAGCTGTCCTGCGAATCTGGCCGGTCTCCTTTTCTGGGAAGAAGTCTCGGAGACGCGAGGCCGGTGTCGACGAGAACTGGCGCTTTGGTAACATGGCAAGTGATTGGCATGAGTGGGTGGTATTCAGCATAATGTAGTGACGTGGAACGCGGAAGCCGGGAATATTAGACTGCACCAAAGTTCGGGAGCACTGGACAGCTACCCGGCCAGGGAACAGCCTTCCCATCGCCATGGTGGATAGCATGTGCGTGGTGTATTAGTAAATGGAGTTTATGAAGGCCTGGTCTCTTTTCAATCGGGAATTATAATGTATTATATTGTTCCGTCTGGATAGTTGCCTAAGGTTGGAGGGCCAGACCCTGTAGCCGTTATCTGAGAGGCTCGGTATCCGGGCTGAAACTGGACACTTCTTCCGCTGACACAAGATGTACTATGCATGCATAGCACAATAATTAAACCCCATGAAAGGTAAAGGGCTCGGATGGGAGCGGCCGGACAGTCCAAGCGATAGCAACACGGAGTAGTCTACCATGTCATTGGCTGGGAGATCCTACGCCTTCTCGGAGCCGGATCTAAGAGATCTTTCTCATTTATGTGGATCAGAGTCACTCATTTTGCGTCATAGTCTCCCAGCGGTGGCCTTGGACTTATCATTTTTAACATCTCAGCATATTATCCCTCCTCAGACAGTAACCTTATTTCCCCTGTCCCTCAACTTTATTCCTTGTCACCAATAAGAACGCATCTAAAGCAATTGAGCACGACCTCGCATGATTAGCGTGGGCAAAGATATCGGAGTCGGAGTCCGAAGTCCAGCCAAAATCCGACCCCGAGTTGGAGCACGGGCCGACAATGAACTGGAAGTGGGGATAGCTATTTTTACTACGTTCCGGCCATGCCGATACTGCAAAGAACAGTTATATTCAGGCGAAGGTAGTGTAATGTCGAATGGTTGTAAATGTTTATGTCTTTCCTAATTGCTAAACCCAACTACTCTCATCACATAGGTCTAATGCGTTTTATCAGACAGCAGCAGCCTTGACAGCGGCTTCGACAGCGTCTTTGACCTTGAGGGGCTCAATATCAGGGAATCGTTTGTTCAAAGCCAAGTCCTCGTCAAAGTTCATGGTTCCATCATCAAACATTAGTCCAAAAGTAGCCGCAAAAGCCAGCAGGTGTTCTCTAGGAACAGGAATAAATGGAAGCGCCTTGGTCAAGGCTGGAAGCTCCGTTGCCTTGCCCTGCTTCAAATCTTCAACGCTGTCGTGGACGATCTTGAACTTGGTACCTGTAAAGCGGTGAGTTTTGATCCAGTACAAATTTGGATATTCTCGCCAAAGAGAGATTCTTACCTTTGGCCTTCTCGGCTATATCAACAAACTGGTTCCAGGTAACTTTGTCTCCAATCACGTAGTACTCAGGGTCCCACTTCGAGAAGTCCAGGACCCGGTCAACGTACTTGGCGAGGTCGAAGGTGTGCGTAAAAGCCACTGGGGTGTCGCCTGATCCGGGGATTGCAGCCATGTTGTGTGTCATGTCGATGACAGCAACCATAGGCGCCATATATGTTTTGATTCCAGGTGTGCCGAAAAAGTCGGTCAGAAATCCCACGTAGAAAGAAGTGTACTCCAGTTCAGTCTTGGCCAGCTCCGCAAGTGTTTGTGCCTTCATAACCGTTGAGGGTAATTTCTGGGCAGTTCTATCAAACAGAAATGGTTAGTCGCCATTGTGATCCCGATTTACCTCTGAAACCTTGCAGCTCCAAACGCAGATACTAAGACTTACTCTCCATTGAGCGGGAGGCCCCAGTTGCTCGGCATGAATCGACGAGTAGTCTTGGAAGCCTGAGCTGCACGAACCAAGTTCACTTCGGGCGCCACACCTTCTTGGGGCATTGTGCTAAGAGTGGAGATGACAGTGTCGATGTGCTCATCTTCGAAGATCTTCTTCAGGGCGTCAACGCTCGCATAATCAGCAATGATAATGGGAACACCAAGCTCTTTAGCAAGAGCATCATTTGTCTAATGGTCCTTTTGTTAATTCCTGATCTTGAGCTCGCTGTGGAGAATCTGTAAATTACCTTTCTTCCAAGAACCTTGACCTGGTGCTTGCCTCGTGCGATGATGGCCTCAACAACCGCTCGGCCGATGCCACCAGTGCCGCCCGCAATTGCAATAATTCCCATTTTGAAGATATCTGAATGGATTGAATATTTAGTTGTTGATTGAAATTCGAATGCTTGTAGACAGCTAGTTCAATATATATATATCTTGTTCTGAAACTGGATGATGGTTCGATAATGATTCACCGGCGAGGTCACAGCCTTTAATAGATGAGAGTCTATCAGCAAACGCTCCCACTAGAGCAACATATTGCTGTTATTTGAATCCATTCGTGATCTGGTTTGTCATTCCAGGTCTGATCGGGCTCTCGAGGGCCCCGACCCGAACAAAGTAGTTGGTGTGCCGGCCGCGGCGCTCCTTGCTTCTCATATCCACTGTAGCGACTTCTTGCTGATTACTGGAGGGTCGGCCCGAGCTCCGGAAATCCCAGATCGGGACGGAGATGACAAATACTGCACTAGGTTAAGATGACAAAAAGTCTTTTTGAGGCTCGGGGTCGTCGTGGAGCCCGTGCCGGTTGGCCAATCATGAACCGTAAATTCATTCAACCATCAGTCACAGTACCCACGCAGTATCTTTCATGTTTACCACAGATGAAATTGCGAGCTGAGAGTGCAACTTTTATCTGCATACTACCCTTCCAGACACCTTCGCAGTAACATTACGGTCAAATTTCCCCGGGCTTTTCGTCCCAATCCTTCATTTTTTCAAAGGCTTCAGCAGCGTTCACCAAGCCGGTAACGCCAAGTTCAGCCGTGGTCACGATATCATCCTCTCCAGTCCAACTCTTTTCCTTTGCTGCTTCCCAAAACATATTCATCCTGTCCACTTCTTCCCCTGCTTTTGGGAAGATCTCATAGAACGCTTCTTTATCAATCTGCAGATATTGGGCCTTCTTTTTTTTAGTCTTCGCCCAAGTCTCCAGCCATTCGCTAGCGGTAAGTTCCTCTACTTCCGCTAGCACAAATTTGCCTCGAGTCTTTTCAGGTTGCGATAAGATGGACTTCACGAATAGTCCAATATTTACCTCCGCATCCCCAATTGACTTTATGGAAACAGACGGAGGTGTGGCCTGAAGCTGGATATATGTCCCAGGATCTGCACCAGGCACTGGAATCGGGGCATATGCTGGCCATCGGATATTTTGTGCAAAGAATGTGAACCACACAAAGGTGGTCTTCACACGCAGAGATTCATTTGCCTTGATATAATCATCAATTTGGTTTTTTCCGTCAAAATGTGGAACAATATGCGTTCCATTGCTAATTCTTCGAGTACTGGGAAGCGTTGACCAGACGTAGTGTTCAAGCGTCGGCGTTGCAGCGGCAGCCTTGGCCAAGTTGATACCTTGCTGAAGTTCGAATTTGACAGCTTCTTGCGCGCCATACTTACCAAAAGGCTCGAAAAAGTCCGTCACGGCAAAAACAGCATAGGAACCCGCAAATGCGCTCTCCAGTGACGCCTCGTCGTTGACGTCGGCATAAACCATCTCGACACCCAAGGATATCAAATCTTTACTGGCGGTTTTTCGTAGGCTGCGGGTGGTTCCTCGTACATGATAGTTCCCATCTTCGAGTAACGCCTTAACGACCGATCCTCCCTGGGTTCCAGTGGCACCAATAACGGTGACAATCTTCTTGTGCATGATGAGCTGTATCAGAGATTTCTAGGAGAAATGCTTCAGCTTTCGTATAAGCGTGGAATGAAAGATGCATTAAATCCATTCTTAAAACAGGCGGGAAATCCGTCTACATATACATCCACCCGTTGTGTACGGCATAGCTCGGCGAGTCTAAATTAATCCACCGTATGCCGTGCATCCGATACGATGTAGGAGTGACGATATTGGAGTAATGCACTGGCTTGCCATAGGTTCCTCCACCTTTCAACTATCTTTTCATTGGTTGGCTGTGGTGGTAGTGATGCCACTGTAGCACATTAAAGTTCGGTCGCTCGCAGTGGCACAACTTCCGTTGCATTTGCTGACTGTGGCGCTTCTTGACTGCAAACATGAGTGGCTATCTGGATCACACTAGGTTAACCGATTGGCACATATCTGACGCGAACTGGAACCAAAAAAAAGAAAGGTGACGATGGTTTAAACGAGTGAGGCACTGAGTTCCAGTTTTCTCGTCAAACAGACCCCTTCATGGAATATTAATAATAGGTACCTGTGACAGCTGTGGTCCAAAATTAAAGGGAGATAACGGATCTCTCTGGGGCTGGTTCCAATTTGCATGTGCACATTGCACTGCTGTGTTGAAAGAAGGACAACGGACCTCGGAGTACTAAAGCGGGAATGGCAGGTAAAACATCATCAGGTCTGGCCACGGTGAGACCATTAAGTCCATAGCAATCGCTTGCGCAATTACATACACTTTTTGTGAGATTTGTCAGCATATCTTCAGTGCAGGAGGATTATCTAGGATTCGGAAGCGGAGATATGTCAGTCACGCCCTTAGATGAAAGGAACACATCTAACACAAGCTATCGTGGACGTCCAAGACCCCGCACGACGGCGAGCTAGGACACGAATAAAATAAAGATTTTTGGCGATTTTTGATCGTGATGTAGATCAAATTTAGATCTTAGGTATAATTCACAGGTTCCTGAGACAATCAATGGCTAATATTCGCCGATGAAGCTAGGACATTCCATCAATCATGAATGGCCATGATCATGACAAGTGGGGGCACGCGGGGAAACAATCGTCCTGGATAGGGAAATGCCGAAATGACGCAGCGCCGTCTTAAAATCAACCGATCGCATAAACTTAAAGCCGATCATCCTCGGTATCCCTCACCAGGAAATGTATTATATTTAAAAACACGGCACTTCCACTGGCCAATCAAGCCTTTGTCTCATCATAATTGTGCATATCTCTACTGCAAAGTTATAAGTTATAACCTCCAGAATACATCATGTTTCAAGGCTTTCAACCCTTTACCATCAAGACGCAGTCAAGCCCTGATGTCGAAATCAACGGGCTGAAAAGCGGCGATGCCTCATCTTCATCTCTCCCGCCGCTGCTCCTGCTGCACGGCTTTCCTCAGACACTGCACATCTGGCACCGCGTCGCACCTCAGCTTGTTGACAAATACACTGTTGTATTGATGGACATTCGCGGATACGGAAAGTCCTCCAAGCCAGACGGTGTTGCTTCATACGCAAAAAGCGCCATGGCTCGCGACTGTGTCGAGGTGATGAACTCTCTTGGCTTCCGCGACTCGTTTTACGTGTGCGCCCACGACCGTGGTGCGCGCGTTGCTCACAAGCTCTGCGTCGACCATCCCGACCGTGTGAAGAAGGCAATTATTCTCGACATTGCCCCCACCCTAGCCATGTACACCAAGACCGATTTCGATTTCGCCAAGGCCTACTATCACTGGTACCTTCTGATCCAGCCGGAGCCTCTTCCCGAGACACTCATATCCGCCCGACCCAGAGAAGTGGCTGAGATGTTCATGGGCGGGCGCCAAAAGGCTGGCCTTTCAATCTTCGACCCGGCATGCTTCGAAGAATACGTCAAGGGTCTGGCGGATCCGGTCGCAATTCACTCCATGTGCAACGACTACCGTGCAAGCTCAACGCTCGATTTGGAGGAGTCCCGAGATGACCTGAAGAATTCCCGCTTGGTGCGCTGCCCGCTGCTTGTTATCTGGGGCAAACACGGCGTCATTGAAAAGTGTTTTGATGCCGTTGAAGAGTGGCGAGCCGTCACTGAGCCTGGCGTGTCTGTGGAAGGCTACAGTGTTGACTCTGGCCATTACATACCAGAGCATTGTCCCGATGATGTCGTCTCTGCGGTAACAAGATTTCTAGTCTAAGAAACAGTCAGAATGGAAGCAATCCGTTATTGTAATACTATGTTAAATTTCACCATATTTAAAGTACGGGTCTGCATATTTTAAGCAGTATTATCGTACATCTTCTTTCGCCGTGATGAGATTCCCAATTTTGACATGTTTGTATTTTCAGAATTAAGTAGTGGTAGTGCCATCAGGGGATACATTCTAAGGCTGTCCAAATGCCTAGGGCTCTGCTGTGTTGCTCATATCAAAGAACCTTTCAAAGCTATTAAATGTATCCACCGATAATGCCCAATCCATAAAATGGTTTGGGAAATCCTGTCTGCTTGGGTCGAGCCAAGCCAGACCGTCATCGTCATCGCCTGTGTTTCCAAGACCACCTGTGGCATTGGCTTCGTTTTCTCCGTCTGTTCCATTCATAATGCCGTTACTCAACTGCTGAGCGATCAGATCTGACTTGGCCACCAGGTCCCTCGTGATGGCTGCCGCATCCGCACTCACGGGGAATTTTGCACCGTAGATGTCAAATATTGCCACCGCTTTGTCGAGAGCTTGGCGTGCCTTCAGAGTTGCCTGATGGATTGGATAAGCTAGGATAAACCCGACCATGGTAATAGCAGTGTTCCACTGCAAAACAAAGTACTCAGACCAGCCACCCATCAACTCTGACTCGACTACAGCTTGGTGCATGATGTGGGTAAAGGCCACAGCGTGGTCAACACAAGTAGTGGCATGTCGCTCAGTAACGGGCGTATAGGTTCCTGGGTGAGAGTAGAAGCTAATGAAGGGACGCGTAATATTGACCACCAGGTTGTGGTAATTCAACTCGAGACAAATACGCTGCCGCTGGAGCCATGTCGGGGCGAGCGCATCAATCTCGACCGGCGATCGACTGGAGGAGCAAGGCTCGCCATCGCCGCGGCGCCGCATTTTCAATTCGGCGGGGACATTGTCAACCCAGTGTTTCATTGCCGGTATCTTGGCAGCCAAAAGTTTAGCGCACACTTCGACTGCCTCCGGATCCGTATAGATGTACGAAAGGTTCGATTGACTAAGGACCTCCCCAAACTTGGTATAGAGAGCATCGTGGATGTCAACCATGACAAAAAATAGCTTGTGTGACTGTATCGCGTAGGATAGCCATGTAACCTCGGGCGTGTAAGACCCCAGCGTCGCTCCATTCAGAGCGGCGACTTCTGGGTCGTCCGATGGCATGGTTACTGTTACCTGAGTCCAGTCGATCAAAAACGGGCGGCCGAGCTTGCAGGAAATTTTGACATCTGCTATCCACAAAGTATACCAAATCCTCTTCCGCAGTTCTCGCTCATGGCGAGGCATATCTGCAGGAGGCTCCAAATGAAGCCCCAGTACCTGAGCTGCTCGGATTGTCTGTGATGTGATGATGTGGCTCATGTTCTGAAATGATGCGCAGCATAGGTAGACCGCCATGAAGGTATAGCCTTGGATGGTTGTAATAGAGGGACTCTCAAGATCTGCCAGAAGTAAGGATTGCGATCGCAGGTAGTACTGTCGCCCTGCGATGGTGGGGTCGTTGAGCAATCCATCGCGACCAGGTGAATTGGTTGACGCCTGAGGAAGGTATGCTTGTCCGTATTGCAAGCAAATCGCGATGATGATGTCCGCGAGAGGGGATGGTTTGCGATATGGCCTGGAAGGTTCCCATAGCGAGGCATAGTGCTTCCGAAACTCGACTTCATCCACGATGGGCATGGTACAGTGGTAGCCTTCCCAGAACAGCCTTAGCATGTATTCCTCCTGGGTGCGCGTCAGATACCGGGCGCGTGTGCTCCCGCCAACGGCTTGACTGTCTGCATCTTCTCTTGGGCCACCGCCGATATGGACCTTTCTGCTTGCGCCCCGAGGCAGGAGGGTCTGGTTGGAAAACGGCTGCTGCAAAGCCTTGCCCAGGTAGCATCCAATACGACTAACAAAGTAAAAGTTTGAGGCGGGCCCATAATAGGACGTCTGGTCTGTCCGGGCCGTGGCTACAAAAATACCCTCCCACTGAGCTTTGGGGGACGGAGAGAAAGTGGGCAAACACAATGTCTGGGACGGGGTGTTCTGGGAGGAGATTGGGCTGTCGAAATTTGGGCTGCATATGCTTGATGGCTGATGATCAGGCGTGGGGATGGAGGCTGTGTTGGGCAGGTTGGATTGATGTTTAGATAATTCTGCCTCCAGCTCTCTCACGCGACGCTTCAACTTATCAATTTCCCTGGGTGGCGTTACTTCAGCTACATAGAGTCCTTACAAAGACGTGTTGTCATGATGAGTGAGGGCTTCGTACCTCAGTGCCTGTGGCAGTGTTCTTGGCTCGTCAAAGCCTCTGTGAGTACACTCTGCGTCTCTCTGGCGACAGGCCTTGCAGGGCTGCCCATTGTCGCATTTGATCTTTCTGGCGCGACACCAGTCGCACGCTCGCGATACCTGCTTGCGAGGGCGTTTTGCAGGGACTGAAGCCTCCGGGTCGCTCCCTCCCGAGTATGGCGACGGTCGCGCTCCAAGAGTAGTCATGACGCCAGTGCTTGGCGGTAGTGGTACGCGCCCGAAGCAATTGAAGACAGCAAAGAACGGAGACGCGGGCTCTCGGACGGAGTTGCGGAGTTGCACTTTAGTTAGTCAGCGGCAATGTGATGTCACTACACCGATAAGCCCCCACTGAGAATTCTACCTCGGTCGCTCCGGTTCCCACAATAACGGACCCTTCAGGGTAGTGCGTCGTGTTGGAGAGTGCTTCGTTCATTAGTGCGGGACATCAAAGACATGACATACCAGAATCAACATGTAGTGGTTTCACAAAGATATTCCCTGTGTTCACAAATATCGCTTTTCATTCAGTCTATCATATCGTAGTCTATCGCAAAAGAACCCAATGCCAATAAACGCCTCATAAGCTTTTTAGCCGCTCTAAGCCTGTGTCTTCAAAAACTCCTCGCTAAATGGATAATCGTTGTATCCCACCTCCGACTTGAGGAGGTAGAAAGTGGCTCTGTTGTACTTGTTCAATGGGAGATTGTTCTTGATTCTGAAAACCAAATCAGGGTTGGCAAGGAAGTGTCGGCCGAATGCGACAAGCACATCCCACTTCTTGTAGCGTCCCTCCACAGCGGCGGCGGCCGTTTCGGGCTCGTAGGCACCGGCGACGATGACGGGAGACAGGTTGTCCCATGCCTCCAGGATGAAGTCAAGCGTCTTGTTCTCGTTGATTGGCGCGTCGCCGCGGACAAGGTGGCCGGGGTCACCGCGAGCCTCAACAAGAGAGATGTAGGCGAACTTGGCATCCAGCTTCTTCAGCTCGTCAATCAAGTAGCTGTAGAGCTCGACGGCGTCAGCCTTCTCGGATCCCTGGAAACCAGCGTAAGGCGAGAATCGGATGGCGACCTTCTCAGCGCCGACGGCCTTGACGACGGCCTTGACAACCTCGAGGGTGAGGCGTGCTCGGTTCTCAATTGAACCACCCCACTTGTCAGTGCGCTTGTTGACGCTGTCGGACAGGAACTGGTCGAGGAGATAACCGTGGGCGGAGTGGATCTCAACACCGTCACCGCCAGCTGCGACGACTCTCTTGGCAGTGGAGACGAAGTCCTCGATGGTTTGGAGAATCTCTTCCTCAGTCATGGCCTCGGGAACAGTCTCAACGCCAGGCATGGCCACGGCGCTGCTAGAGTGGTACTTGAATCCACGCTTGGTCACATAGTCGGGGATGGCAGCTCGTCCCTGTCCCCAGATCTGCTGGAAGAAGAAAGATCCCTTGGCGTGAACTGCAGCGATGATCTTGGACCAGGCCTCCTGCTGCTCGTCGTTGTAGAAACCGGGAAGGCTGGGCTGTCCAACCTCGGAGGCAGAAATAGCTGTGGCTTCGGAAATAACGAGAGTTCCTGGGACGCAACCGCGGTCCGAGTAGTACTTCGCCATGAAGGGGAGAGGAGTGTGCTCGTCGTCAGAACGGTTGCGGGTCAAGGGAGCCAAGACAATTCGGTTTTGAAGCTCGGAATTGCCGACCTTCAAAGGCTTGAAAAGCCTAGACTGGGCGGGAGAGGTGTTGATGACGGAACCCATTTTTCTGGTTGTTTAAAATTGCAAACGATGGTTGTGGTGTTGCGGTATGATTAGGTGTTCAGTGATGATAGTGTTGTGATTAGATGATGTAGTCAAGCTCAATGCCCAACTCAATTGTTCTAATTGATGCTGCTTCTCGAATGAGGCCAATTCCCAAATGTCGGAGAACAACGAGCCTTTTATTATTTTCGCAAACTACATGGTCGATGCGTGTTGTCGCCAGAGTGGAGTGTTGAGGAAGTCTAAAGAACCGGGGAGCCTCGGAGTCGCGGAGTTACGGAGCGAGGTGATGATTGAATCGCTCGCCAGATCCAGCGAGAAGGCTCGCCGTGTTCCCTGTTGGATGGACCCTGGCTCGGGTCAACCGCGGGTGGGCTGCAATTCAACTGGTCAATTCCAAGGGAGCAATCGAGCCCAACGCTCCCGCCAGCGAATCATCTGCCCTCATGCAAGATGCGGTCCACTTGGCGTAACCAGTTCTTTACGTAGCTGAGACGGTAGAATTTTACCAGACGTTTGCGCTGACGTAGAGAGCGGGCGACTAATCACCACGAGTCAGGACCCCAGTCGCATTATGCGTGCTCCGCGACTCCGTTCCGCGACTCCGTGTCCATGCTCGCAATATTCGGAGAGCATGATTGTGATGTCAAATCGCCTCACCAATGACCAGTAGATGCAGGGCTTACAAATTATGCACATCTTTATTCTATCCATATAATCAAGCTTACGTCAAAAAGGATAGCTAATCTTTGGTTGCGTCGCTTTTCCCTCACAATGCAACTCATGCTAGCTTTGGCGGCTTTTTCTTTTTTTCCCGCAATCATGACTACCCCCACCCACACCCATAGCTCCATGTGTTTTCCACGAGTTGGGTGCGCCAAGTCATGGCTGGTCCACTGACAATGAAGCGACAGCCGCAAGCTTTGGTGGAGCCATGCGATACATGTATGCGTATGTACTTGCAAGCTTGAACCCCCCTGCCGCGGCAATCGTCGATTTGATGTCATGCAAGCACTCTAACAATTTCATTAGGGCGTGGCAAATCTGCTGTCTCCAAGTTTGAGACCACTCTGTCAACGCCGGCAATACTTGGAGCATCTCAAGGTTGCGAAATTGCGATCCGCTCGAATAGCAACAGCCCGTTATCTCAATAGACGCCGTCTCATTTTTAACAAAATTGGGAGCGTTTAAAGCGCTTGTATTGTACATGCTATTTTACATTCGTCCACGCAGTGCCCCTATTTACGCCCTGCGCCCTATTGACGAAAGCGCCAATGGTCATTCAGAGCGTGAGCCCGCAGTCCCATAAATTTCCTCCGCGAGTCTAATTCAATTGTAAAAGTCCTTTACGAGGACTGACGGTTAATGTACATTAGGTTCAGAACCGCTGTGCCCGCAGATAGCGGAACACCAGACAACTGATTAACCTTCCCTTGTCAGGTACCAACTATTCACTCCAACCATGATTCAGTCGCTTCTCTGAGTCTCAAGGGCTTTATTCGCCAATGCACCGGCGGTTTTGTTATTCTCTCGCACCAAGTGCCAAAACTTGAAGAATAATCCTGCCTCGGTCAGATCTTCGAGATACTCGTAAATCTCCTGCAGGGCTTCGAAATGAGCCACTGGGCGGCCCTGTAGGTCATTGCCGCCCTCCTCTATCCAAGTGACCATCCACTCAGACATTGCCCTGACCAAGTATTCAGACTCCGAGACGATGTAGATCTCTATTAGCGAATCGAACTTGGCATTCATGTCATACACAATGTCCAGCGCCCGCGACAAAGCCTCAATCTCGGCGCGGCCCCTCGTTTGCGGGAGTTTGGAGCTCAGTCGACCACTTGCGTTGTACGGCGATTCCGGTCCAAAATATACGCCCCAGGCCGAACGGGCTTCGGTTGTGTCGCTCTCTTGGCAGGCGCCGTCTATTGAAATGACCGCCGTCATACTGTCGAGCTCAAGAGTGTCCGTCCCTGGGTCCATGACTTGGAGTTGTGAGACATCCTTGGATGGCGTGTAAACGACGAGGTTGCGCTCAGGGACGCGATAATGTGATCGACTGCACCCTGGAATGAATAGTCGCTCAATCTCCTCGCCCAGCTCGTTCACGGGCGCCCTGTCCCCAGCATCCAGCTCGAAGGGTTCAAAAATCAGCATTTCAGTCGTTTGCTTCGGGTCGTACAAGATCTTGCGGCTCGACAGATCTGTTTGTGAAAAGGAGTGAAAACCAGGGCGGGGTTCACCCTGATACTTTAATTAACCAAGCCACCAGTCTATGTGTCCTTGCTTTTTCTGGCGGATGGTGGTCGTGGTTGCCTCCATTGCCCCGTAATGCGATCCCCGTTCTACATTAGCGCCTTTTTGAACCGGCGGTTGAGTTTCTAGCAAAGGTGAGGATCGCACTAGGCACCGTCGGACATCTCCAAATGTCCGACGACTTTTTTTATTCTTGGGAAGACGCGACGTATTGGGAATGGTGAAGCATAAAACCATTTGCATAAACATTGATTGGATGATGGTCGTAGGCATCCTATTCATATAAGATTAAACAATGGACATACCGTCAGCATCGAATTGAAAGTCCTCTAACAAGGTCCTCCAATCAAGGATATCTTGAGAAGCATAGAAGCTCTGGTCGCCGTTCCCATCCGTGGTTTTGTCCCAGTCAAAGTTCATATCGTCGCCATCAACGTCTTGTGGTGCCGCGAGCCCGCCAGCAGCCGGATTATTGATATTCTTTTTGGCCGCCTCCACGATGGCGGTCGCCTTGGCCTTCAAAGCCATGATGACCAACCATTTGGATTCCTTCGGGGCTTCGTCGTTCATTCTTTGGTCAGTGGACATGTTCAACTCAACCACACGCAACGCTCGATCAGAATGGGGACCGTGTGGCCGCACGCAGAGATACCAAACGACGTACATCGTCATCTGAAACTGACGGTAGGCCTGCATCGACCAGCGAAACGGCTTCAGAAGCTCGTCGGACCAGAGGCGGTTGGATTCGTCAATAAGGTCAAGAGCCTCCAGCAAATGCTCTTCAATCGCGAGGCTTTGCGAGTCATTGCCTTTGGCCCTGCCCATCTCTTCCCTCTGCCTCGAAACGAGATCGAGTTTTCGAAGAATAAACCTCGCAACTCCAGCAACCATACGTTGCATCGGTACGGCGCTATTACACAGAGAAAGCATGTGGTCCACCTTTTGGGTGGTCTCGTTTATCACTCGCTGCCGTGGCGATTCTCCTGATAGATTAGTGGATGACGACCCGATGGATTGCAGTTTGCTCCAGGCTCGCACCATCTCGATGTGGGCCAAGCCCAGCGTCATCCGAGTATATCCAGGGCGAGCTGGTGGCAGTTCCTTCATCTCGGGATATATATCAGTATCTTCAACATTCAGAGGCAGATCAACTCCGTTGGCCAAACTGTGCTCGGACACCGCGTGCAGTCCATAATCCTCCGCTGCTCTCCCGTCGAGGGCGACCAGCCGCCACCACAGGCGACGTCTCATTTCCGATTCAAAGGGCGATAGATTTAGTAACTTTCCATCTCTGTGCAACCCTATTGACTGAGCGGCTCTGATGGCAAGTCCGTTCAGACTCCAAACAGATCGGCCGACATTATGAACTCGCACGGCGACCTATGCACCACAGCTGTCAGCGTCGCCGTTTGCTTCTCATTCGCGTCTCAAATTGAGCTTACCATATAAATTGTAAAAGCCTGTAACAACTCTATTGTAGGATTCTCGAGGAAGTCACAGCGAGCAAACGCCTGCTCCAGACCATATTTGTATTGATGTAGAGTTTCGTGGACTTCTGTTTTGGGCTTCCCCAGCATATCTGCCATGTCCAGCGAGAGTGTTGCCGCATAGAATATAGCAAAGCACAATGCCAGAATCTCCGTAGATACCGTATTAGGGTCATCTATAGCCATGTACATGGTGACTTCGTCGGTGGGAATATGTAAGACTTTGGAGAGTGGATCAACTGTGTTTACAAAAGTCCCCCACAGTTCCATCGCGATCTTCTTGGAAGGGAAATAGTTGGCTAATGGTTCGTCGAGGCATTGGGTAGATAAAATGCCCATCACATTGAATGGAGATGGTGAGGCGGTGGCATGTGATGGATGGCTCTTCGGTGTTGAAAGCACTGATCGGACGTCATGCTCCTGTGTCGTAGTTAGTAATGCCTAGCATCGATGTTGGTTAGTAATTGGTACATACCTGT
The DNA here is from genome assembly GCA_020623665.1 of Calonectria multiphialidica. Taxonomy (NCBI): domain Eukaryota; kingdom Fungi; phylum Ascomycota; class Sordariomycetes; order Hypocreales; family Nectriaceae; genus Calonectria; species Calonectria multiphialidica. The sequence continues at coordinate 121,892 of JAHVYC010000053.1, read as the reverse complement.
TCTATTACTCTGGATAACAAGCTTTCGTCAAAGTATTGACTTGATGAGCCCTTTTTGAGGAGAATCTCCTGGCTTGGGTTTCTTTCTCCCTCGCCCGATGAAGACTCTGACTGCTCGAATGATTGCCCTAACGATGTTCGAATAGTCATTTGAGCACAGTGATCTCGGGACACGGCCATCAATGATCGTTCTATCTCAATAATCCGACTTGCGACATCTGTGATTGTGGCTTTTCGCGTCCGGCGGACCGGCGGTCCAGCTGGGGGGTAAAAGCACGCGTACTTGCCCCGCGCGCATTGTGAACAGGGCGACTGTTTGTCGCAACGGACTTTGCGACGATGGCATATCATACAAGATCTCTCTACCTTGCGACCAGCTGAGAGAGAAGGTGGAGGAAGGGACATTCTTTAGGTGCTAGCTTCGTCTCTGGCGGGAGTCAGATGTTTATACTTCGGCGTTCCTCAGGGTCGCGGGGACGGTTCGGTATGGCTTAGTGTCGATCGAGTAGGTCCAGATTAAGATGTTACTTTAATTCCGATACGCATTCATGGGTCGAGCCGAAATGCCGAACCACTCGTGTCGTTGGCATTATATATAAGTCGACATGAGGGGGGAACACGCACGGTCTGTTCGGCCTCGGTGCTCTAACAAGCGCCGCGGCCGAAGGAGACAAGCTGACCCCCCCAAGTCGCAAATTACCATAAATTAACGTATGTTCCTCTTTCTGAGCTAACTTTATTTTGCGGAAGTGCATTCCGCCAGCAGAGACGATGCCTTTTTGTGCGTTTGAGTCGCGCAGGTATTCCCTTCATCGGATGCCTCCCAAGTGTACAGTTGGCCTGGGGAGCCAGCGGCCTGGAGAGGATTACCCAGGCTTCCAGTTCATTTCCAACCAGTGATGCAACCAATCACAAAGCGAGGGGCTCAGCTCCCGAGCTGAATCCAGGATTTGACACGTGGGAACTTTATCTCTAAATTTATTGCTGGGTGTATCTCGACCAATATATCTTGGTGTATCTAGAAATACAAAACAAACATGCGCGCATCTATCTATTAAACATGGGAAACATAAGGGAAGATTCAACATGCATCACCAGCTAGAGCTACCCGAGTCACAGCCGCCGCTGCTGCCGCCGCCACTATCTCCTCCTCCGCTGCTGCTGCCACCGCCGCTGTCGCCTCCGGAGTAGCTGTAGGAGGATGTTGAGTGGCTGACGTGATGGTGATGGGTGTTGCTGCTGGGGGGGTTTATCGCATAGTACGGGGTGTGTCTGGTCGTAGCCGGTGTATCGACCTTGTACGACACGGCGGCATGACTGTGATCAGTCTTTGTTTCCGTCTTGCAGTCGTCCTTCCTGTCGTTTGACCCCTTGTCACAGGAGTCTGTCCCATCGGCAGAGGTTATAGTGATGTCGACGTAAGCCAGGTTGTTGATGTCTGACGACGTGCCACCACCGCCTCCGCCGCGCCCAGCACCACCACGGGCTCTAGTCTTCTTCTTGTTCTTGTCTTCATCTCGCTCACTCTCGTGGTTGTGTGACGAGGAAGACGTTGGCTTCTTCGGCTGGGCTTTGGCGTATTGCGAAGTGGGCGGCTTGGAGCTGCTGGTGTTTTGCGCAGCTGGCGGCTCCACAACGCGGGGCTTCTCCTGAGGTTCCTCAGAGACCTGTCGCTTCTTGGACCAGGGCATGCGAATATTAAGACACATGATGATAAGAAATCCGAAGACTTTCGGATCAGAAAACTGTGTGAATAGGCGTGTGAAGGTTGCTGGATGAGTTGAGTTGTTGTTGATAATGCCTCATCTCATCAGTACCGACTTCTCATCTTTATATTCCTCTCTTCGCGCCATATTAGCTTACTACCCCGTATGTTTGACAGCCAAGGTTGATTTGGCTGTGGAGCAAAGACATGTAGGCACCGACTACGTCAGGCCAGACTGGCAGCATCATGGGACAGCGCATAGCCAAGGAAATCAGGTGGTCGCCAGGCTGCTAGACAGCCTCGCCTGTGAGCCATTTCTCTCGGTGCTGAAAAGAGAAAGGCGTAGTGGCCAGTGTCCCGTAAGCGCGGAATTGGCTATCTGGCCTCCAGCGCTTTCAGCACTTTTAGCACAGGGCTGCTGATCCCCCAGTTCCGCCCGATCGAAGCGTGGGGATGTCGATCACGGTCGCGCCACCTCATTCTCAGCTGCTGCACTGCCTCGTTTGGGCGATGAAAATGACGCAGGACGGCCAGCCAACAACAACACCATTTATTCTTCTGCCTGCTCTGGCGGCTTCGAATTGTTCTAGCGGCCGATTTAGATGCTTACATCGAGGCGCATTTTGGTTCTGGAGGTGTAAGGCTCGGGTATACCGTCGCCGATTCCAATGCACAATCGCCAACTTTATCCAAAAATGGGCGCCGCCCTTGCATCCTGAAATGCAGGGGATCTGCAGAGAGGCCTCAGCTGACCGATGGATGTCCCAGCCTCAATGCAGCTTCGTGACAACGTCAGAATCCTTGGGTGCAGTGCAACAATCGTGTCCAGTTTCTTGGCGTGGATATTGCTGCCACGTATTGCTGGCACTCAGAGGGGAACTGCAACATTTCACTGGTTCTCACTGGCGATATTCATCTTGATCATGAACAAGAAAAAAATGACATTGGTATCTATCGCTAATACACAGGATGCAGGTGGTCATAAATCGTCATAAGCGGTCGTAAAGTCGTTACAAGGTCGGCGTCGCTTAATAGCTGCCGCCGCCGCTGCCGTCATGGCCATGATGTCCTCCTCCAAAGCCAGCGTCGTTCCCAGACGCAGAGGCCATTCCAGCGCTGGCGGCGTACGCGTAGCCTGTCGTGCCCCAGAAAGTGGAGGAGCCATCGTCGAATTGGCCTCCGCCCTGGGCTCCTCCTGCTCCATGACCCGCCCACGAGGGGCCATCATTGCGGTCTGGGCGGTCCAGTTTTGGATAGTTGCCAGTGTAGCGCTGGCCGGGCTTTCGCTTGCCAGTGGGCATCTTGCTGGTGAGGGGGGTCTTTTCTGGGTCGTGTTCTGAGATGCGAATAGCCGGCGTGGTCGGCTGCTTGTTCTTGCTTGAGCGGCTTGGGAAACACATGGTTATGGGCTTGCCAAGACAGTAGTAGGCTTATTTTTTGGTGTGTATTGATTGATGAAAGTGCTGATGTGGCGGATGAAGCGGTTGGATTGAGATTGTAGAGAGACCACTCCGGTTGCTTGGGCGTGGTTCACTTAGGTCAAGTTTGTCCTGTTTAAACGTGGAATAGAACGGTTACCAACGCGGGGGAACAAGTTTGTTTTATCATTGGTTTCGCCTCCTCCGTCACTCAGCGCAAAGCAAGCTAGCCATAGTTCAGCCCAGATGACCAGTGGCTCAGAGGTGGCAGCACGAACCACCTCATACAACATTGCCCCTGTCAGGCACCATCTTCCCCCTGTTGCGCTGAATTGCTCCTCCGAAATTGCCCTAGCGCGGGAGCCGACGGACCGTATTCAACGTATTTTGCTCGGTGTCCAGCCATTGTGACGTGCGCACAGCCCCGGTCCGCGTACCTAACCAGCAACTTTGCCTCCCAAAGTGCCTCGTGAAGCACAGCCCATCATCCCCAGCCTCAGCTAGCTGTCAGGGAATAACAAGGCGGGGAGTGGCCCACGGGCCCCTGAGAAAATGAAGTGATACAGCTCTCAATGCAGTAGACAAATGAATAGAGAACGGGTTCGAGCCACAAAACACCAGAGAATAAAGTTTTGTTGTTTATTTCACACGAGGCCACTGATTGCCATTTGCCTTCAGTGTGTCCAGAGCCTAAACGACAGTGAACACGAACACGGGAAATCAACAGTACGAGGCTTCTCCACCAGGGAGAATATACAACGACATAAAAATACCCACCTCTCAATAAACTCAACACAATCTGGTCCAGGTATATGAATTGAATTTGAAGTGACATGACTTTGCAAATTGATTGGGCATCACCCTCGCAAATCCCGACCTGTCGCTACAGGCGGTGCAGAATCTTAAACCCAGCATCCCTGCTCGTGGCATCCCTCACAGGCCTCCGTGCAGTGTGTTCATTTCGCTACAAGCAACCATGCCACAGCCAAGAGAGTGAAAAAAAAACCGGTGCTTTCATGAACATCCTTCAGGGGTCAGATCTTTTACATGGATCGGCATCTACAACCATTAAATCGAACATCCCACTGACCACGTGTAGATGGGTCTCAGTCGCGTCCTTAATAATGGAGGAGGCCTACAGAGCTTTGGTACGGGATTTTTGTCGGCTTACCTTACTGTCATTGGCGCAGCCCTGTTGTGGATATCTCACAACGGCTCCAGCAAAAAATAAACGGGTTTCCCAACCATTCGTGTTTGCGAGTGCGAGATGATTGGAAATTAATTGGAGCCCAGATCTACAATTTCCGTCTATCAGATGCTTCCGTTGCATGCCCATACGAGATTCCCTGCCTCTCCTCTTATCGCACTGTGTCGCCTTCTCCGACGCTGAACAACAAAGAAAAAAACACCCCACCTAGCTCCAACGGACTCTTTGATCCGGGTCTAGGCTCAACATCTTGACGCCATCATAGACTAAGTCAGAACACTAGATCCTTAGGGCTGATAGCACTTATCTTGACCGTTTGGCTCGATCGTTCGGAGGGGACAAAGCCCAGAGGAGCAAATAAGCTAATGAACGGAGTGGTGCACGCAAAATTCCCAGTTCTGCGCTTAAAGATTTGGCGTCTCCACTCGATCTCACATGGACCAGTATCCAGAGATCTTGTTGATGTGTATGTACTTGGGTCACAGTACAGAGGGACCGTTGGCAAAACTATGGCTAAATTTCGTGTACACGAAGCCCTTACCTCAGCGGGGAAAACGCATCACCTGAATTATTCCACCCCTGATACCAGCTCCATACAGTAAGTCTAGCACCAAAAGTCGTCATAAGCTTGATCACCGGATACATTTGATCTACTTCCCCTATTAATGATATGGCCTGATAAGGCAACGGTTTTAAATTAATATAGTAATTGAAATTAATATGATCTATCTTCTATCTTCTAAAGGTTTCTCAGCAGAACAATGAATGATGTTGCCCTGATGGTTGTGGTTGCTCTAGGGTAAGTTGCTACTGCAAAACGTTCATCTGCCAAAGTAAACTTGCCTTGAATACGTTTTTTTGGCCAATATTGGGTTCGCGGATTTATGAACAGGAATTGTTGTATTGTATTTTGCTGTCTTCAGGTTCTATGACTGGATAATGCATTGGCAAAACTTTTCGTAAATTTATCCAGTCATTTCATTATGAACCGCGCATACGCCTCCACCCAGATACCCTGCCTCACTTAGCCAGGCAAAAGACGGTAGTATTTAGTTGTGATCTGGGTGAATTTTGGATTGGATTATAATTAATGCCATTGGCATTCAATAACTTAATTATAATATTATTTCTAATTTGGAGCTTCTTGGCTGTCAATATACTTTGAGTGGTACCTGGGTGGAGGCTTGCGATAGTCAAAGCGATTTTCAGTGCAGACAGCACTGGTGCTGATTATTCGGTACAATAATTGCTTGCCTAGCTTCCAATACTACGTTATCTATTTCGCCGTTATTTCTCCGCGTCTCGTTATCTTGCAGTCATCATGGCCCGTCCGAGCTTTGGTAGTCGGCATATGGCAGAGACATAGATTACGTGTACATTGATGGATCAGAATTCGGGATTGTTGGAGGCGATGGCCGTGCTGAAACTAGATCTTGATAAGTAACCAAGCCTTGCTTTTTAGCATGTCTTGGTTGGGTAACATCGGTTGGCTCAGCTATTGCTAGCCGCTCGTGTCTCAGTTTCCATGTGGTATTAACGGTTGGTCAGCAGAATAAAAAGCTAATTTGCGTGTAAGTTGTGATAACAGGTATTGCTTTGTTTTCAAAGCCAGGCCAACTTTGGCTGCAAACTAGCGAGAGTCTGGTTGCTTTTTATGTTGTGCAAAAATGACATCTCAGTTGCAAAACAGCTCTTCCAAAACCTATACGAACCACTGTGGTTTGATTGGTGTAAGGTGTTGTTGATCATCGTCGGATCCCACATGTGATGTCATTTTTTTTTTTAGCTGCTGGGCCCCTGATTATCTATCTCTACCCGTCTTGCCTTTTTTGCTTTTCTTTCCAATTCGACCATTCTGAGGGAGATGACGGAGAAATGGCTCACAATGTGTATCGTATATTATGTGAGTCCTACGAATTGCGCTGTATCTTTTTCGAAAATAATGTTGGTTGTCTCAAGTATTGAACAGGCAGAGAGGGATATCATGCAGTTGTCGTGAAATACCTTCCACCTGAGAGCATTGGCATGCGGAAATACCATGATGGTTAGTTGGTGTCTCAAGCAGGATGCAGAGTGAACGCCACTGCGGCAGGGAACAGTCATGTGGCGGGGCAGAAAAATCAAGAAAAGTGCAGACCCTTGATGTCTTACTTTTTCATGGGTATAACTTTTTCTCTTTCTGGGATCCCCGTCCTACATTCTCTATTTCTAGCTAGTAATGTAGCATGTGGAAGATTACTTTCCCTGGTTGTGGATACGTTTGTGTACGAGCATTGGTCTGGAAGCGGAAGTCATTTTTGCCTAGACCGCCTCTTGGCCCACTACTACACGGCTCGACACTGTGAGACAGAGTTCCAAATCACACACTCTGGGTTGGCGATGACAATTGTCTTGATCTGGAGACATGCGTCGGGTGTAACACGGCCTGCCGGCCTGTAAAACGCGCCCGTAGCCAGTGGCTATCGACGCCGCATTCTCTTGATCATCTCGGTTCTATGAGAATGGGAAAGCTGCACGGATATCCATTCCTCAGTGCTTGAGAGCTTCCGGGCTCGCGTAGTTGCCCCCGGTAATGATTGGACGCCTTGGGAATCTGGCGCAAGCGACGAGCAGACTATTGAAAGAGACTTCGGCAGGCGGCAGGAGCTGGAGCAATAGCAGAGCTTGGATATCCAAACCCCCCTTGCGCGTACGTGGGCCACGATGCATCGTGCTGGTCTCAACAGGGCCCGTGTGCTTGCAGCAGAACACAATGTCTCAAAATAACACAGGAATTCCCGGTCCCACAGGCTCGAACGTTGGGAACATCGCATCGCCGATTCAGCGAGTCCATCCCCCCGGTTTTGCACAGGCCCCGTGGCTGCAGCCGCATGTGTGCATCTGTGGGGAGGGCTCTTTGGATAGTGAACGACAAGCAGTCTGCTGGTGCGGTAATTATCGACCCTGTGAGCGGCTGGGTCCGTCGGATGCACCGGGCAAGCGCCGGACCCCTTAGTACAGTCTGCAAATGGGGACGTGAGGAACGGCTAATCCCTTTGTCTGTGCCTCGAGCTGGGTCTTATTTCGATTGCAGCAGGGCCAGGGGCAGCTAAGGCGAGCCCTACGCCAGCCGGGGTCTCTGTCTGGAGAAGGCAGCACGCGCTATGCCCGATGGGCTGCTGGATCTAGGCACGTTGGGGAGATAGCAGTCCCATCTGGTGCGCGCTGACTTTACTAATGTAATGTGTTTCTTTGGCTGGCTTGGCTGGCTGGATCCCACGAGCCCTGTTGGCTCCATCTGCAAGGATCGACAGCGATCGGTGCGGATCATCAGGGCCCAAGCTTTGCCCCTCGATTGGTCTGGGCCCGTGCCAACGGGACACGGCAAACTGACGCGAGTCGCCCTGTAATTGTAATATCGAGCTATCGACTCGCTGCAGGCGAGGGTACAGGCATGTGTGTACATGAGCTACCTACATACGGGCCCATGTAAGCTGCGCAATGAGAGTGGGGTCCGGAATCCTTCCATGGCCTGTTGGCCGCAGATATCCATGCAGACATTTATGCAGAATCTCGCAGTCACACGCTTGCCCTTTGGACACGTCTTTTCGCCTGGTCAGACTGAGCAGCGCCAGGCCTGGCCTCTGGCACATTGCAAGATACGACACGAGGCCTCAACATTTGGCATCCAATAGGCGCTAGAATGAGTCGGTGGCGCGTGGCGTCGAGAGCATTCATCCCCGCAAAGCAAGCTGCGTGCTCTCCCCTCCCTTCCACCCCAAAGAAGCAGCTAAGCTAGTGTGTTACAGGTCGTCGGGATGAGACGCCGCTAGATCTGTCCTGTCCGAGGAGGGGCGACTGGTGCTGATTCGGGAAGCTCGAGATACTCATGCAGCCAACGCGAATGAAGCGATGTGGCGACCCTTCTTGGACGGATGGCTTGAGTATAAAGGTCCCAAAGTATCTGGCTGTTCCATTGAGTAGGCAATCAATTCGACACTCTCAAATTCACCTCCTCATCCTCTTTCTCATCCTCCCGTACTTTAAAGTTTTGAAGGCATATCCTTTCATATCATACAACCTCAATACCTCACAAAATGTCTACCGAAGAAGCCGCCCGTCCCTTCCCCGACTACTTCTACGACGCAGATGCTGTGCTCAAGGATGAGAATGTCAGCTGGAGATTCGGACGAAAGCCCGACTACAGCAAGACTCGTAAATTCTGGAAAGACAGTGAGCGTCCCTCGCGAACAAAACTCCCCGCCATCAAACGCTAACCCAAGTCACAGCCAAGGTCATGAACCACAAGGCCGAGAGTCTCGAGGAGCTTGTCGAGAATGTAGTCAAGAACTGGGAGATTGAGGCTTCATACAAGCCCAACCCCGAGCAATGGCGCACTATCGATGCCAAGACCTACCAGTTCCGCATCAACGGTGGTGACCCCCAGCCCGCCTCAGCCATGGCCAATGTCGGCACCTACAACGCTCTCATTGCACCCAACAGCTACTACAGCCCTGAGCACAACGACTTCTCCGCTAGTCACAAGACGTTTAAGCGCATGATGCCTGTCTTCGCCTGGGAGATCCTGGACGTCTACAGCGGCCCCCCCAAGGTTGCTTTCCGATGGCGACACTGGGGTACCTTCGAGAACGACTATAGCGCCGTGAACGAGTAAGTCGCACCACATTAGAATCTGACGTGAGAGCACATAAGCTGACAATTCTGTAGCAAGGGTGAGAAGGTTTCCGTCAAGGCTACCGGAAAGACGATTGATGTCAAGGGCATGACCGTTGCCGAGCTCAATGCAGAGGGTCGCATCACATCCATCGACGTCTACTTTGACCCCATGGACATGTTCCGACAAATCGGCGTTAACCCCAGTGAGGGAAGCGCCGAGAGCGCGGCCCTTCAGGAGGCGGCCAAGCAGTGCCCTGTCATGAGCGCCCAAAAGTAAGCAGTGCGACATAATGAGACATGTATTGGGAAGGATGTTATATTATCTGTATTTTAGATAATGGCAGAAGCATAGCCAGTCTATTCAATTATGAAAAAAATTATGTATTAGAAGAATAGCCCTTGTCCCATGTACCTTATCCGTGATTGTATTCGTTTTTGCTATTCATGTCGTTCTCGGCCCACGACACTCCGTGACACTTGGGGGCTAGTTTATCCACATTTTGGACCAGAGCAGTTTGCGGCTCAAACGTCCGTGCAGTAACAAAACTTGAGATTAGAGATTCTTACCACCTCACGTTCTGTACGGGAATAATGCGGTTGATAAACTACAAATGGCGATAATGAATGTCGGGAAATATATGGCTATAATATTTATCTGAAAAAGGAGCTGTAGCTACTAGCTATCTGCTTGAGCTTGGTGAAACGGTAGTCTACATATCTATTCTAGAATGAGAATCGGTGCGTGATGGCATCTGGAGCTGCTCAGTCCTTCTTCATGATGAGCCTAGACGCCTTCTGGCTAATAACAAATGTTGGCGCGGCCGGGAAGCCACCGGGCACGCGGGGAAAGATGGACGCATCCACCACGCGGAGGCCCTCGACCCCGTTGACACGGAACTCGGAGTCGACGCAGTAATCGTGGTCTCCTGCAGGGCCCATGCGGCATGATGAGCTAACGTGGTGGCTAAAAGCCTCGTCCATGATGGCCTGCTTGACGTCCACTCCTGGGCGTGGTTCAATCACGGTGAAGGGTGCGTAGGGCTCGCCCGTGGCGTTGAAGATGCGCAGCGTGTGCTCGATGCCCTCCTGGATGGCCTGCAGGTCTCGGTCGCCCTGCTCCTCGAAGAAGTTGAGGTTGATTTCGGGGACATCGCGCGGGTCTGCAGACCGGAGCGTGACGGTGCCCGCCTGGTTTCCGCTCTGCATCTTGACAACGGACCAGAACCAGGAGGTGGGTGGTGCGTGGGCTCGGGAGTAACCCGGGAAGAAGCCGCGGAACACGGTACCGGCCGCACCAAAGAGGAACAAGTCGGAGTCGTCGTTCTCACTAACGCTGGACTGGTACAGCATGCCAATCGGCGCAGCACCTTCACCGTACGCTCCAGTGTGCGTGGTCTGCCACTCCTGAAGACAAGGGTCGTCATTCTCCAGGGTCCAGGTGCAGTTTACAAAGGGACTGTTTTCCCATGTAACCGAGGCCTCGACGGTAACGCCGCCCTCGTAATTATCCTGCAGGTAGTTGCCCTATTCCCGAGTTAGCGACTGTTCGAGATGGTGGGTCGCACGGATCAACTCACGACGGCGGGGAGATCCACAAGGACAGGGATACCATGTCGCTGGAGCTCATCGCGGGGTCCAATTCCACTGAGCTTGAGAATCTGTGGGGTGTTGAATGCGCCACCTGCGACGATGACATCCTTGGAGGCTGTGACGTTGACCAATTGACCCGATTCGGACTCATCGTAGCGAGGATCTGCTGAGTACAGCCCCTCGCCTTTCATGTACTCGACACCATATGCCTTTGGCTTCGAGCTTCCGTTTTGCTTGAAGAGAACGCGGGTAGCCAGAGAATTGGTGCTGATTGTAAGAGGGTATCGTGATGAGCCGTTGGCGTACTTGGCGTTCAGAGTTTCCACGAGATAGTCCCTGGAACCGCTTCGCTCTCTGAATTCATTAATGTGCAGCGGTAGCTGATAGATGCCTGGCTCGTATCGGCCGGGCCCTTCTCTGTTGATGTCTCGCTCCATTAGCTCTTGGATCTGCTGGGCGTCCACGTCGATACCCTCGGTCTCCCTAAAGGCATTCCCCAAGACCTCAACAACGCCAGGTCTATCAGTGATGTAAGAAATGTTGTTCCGGTTGCTCTGAATGGGGCATCAGTATTTGTTCACGGCGAATCCGGCGAAAATCACGTACATCAATGAAGCCGTTGAAACCATGACCCGGAACGTCATCGGTCACGTACGTGCAGTTCTCCAGCTCGACAAAGAACTGGCGCATGTTTTCCGCAGTCCAAGATTCGTCACCGGTAAGCTCGGCAATGTAGTTCCAATCAGCATCAGGGGGCAGAGCAAAATTCATCGCGTTTAACTGAGCAGACCCGCCCAGAGTGGCGCCTCGAGGATAGAATATCCCAAGCCTACAGGTGTTAGTGGAGTCAAAATTGCAACACGGGGGAATTCTTACGGCTCCGCATCCTCTGGAGGGTCAAGACCATACCACAGAGTCCCATTGGACAGGCGATAGGTGAATTTAGAGTCTCGGCGTGCTTGCGTTTCGTTCGTGTAGTGGTTCACAAAAAAAGACCAAGCCATGCCGGGTTCTTCGGAAACGTAGTCCGCCCTGTAACTGGTTAGCTTCCGAAAAGCCATGGTGATTTCTTGGCGACTTGCATTGCTGGTATGCGCTGAAGGAGCGTGTCGCCTTGGTCATCTCCAGCTTCCAGCAGGAGGACGGAGTGACCACCGCGAGCAAGATTTGCCCTAAAACTTGGTGTTAACTACGAGGCAAACTTCTGGTAAGCACCTGATACTCACGCCAAAGTTCCACCTCCAGGACCTGATCCAATGATGACATATTCGTAATCCTCGGTGTTCCGAGTAGGCAAGGCCGCAGCCAGCCCCATGAGCAGGGGAAGTGTAAAGTGCTTCATTGTCTTGATGATTGAGAATGCTTAGAGTCGAAGTGATTGATGAATCAGAACTTCTAACAAGAAGAGGGCATATTTATATCATTCTAGATAGTTCCTCTGATGTAATGCGGTGACGTATCCCCATTTGTACTAAGATCTTGGCCCTCATCTCTTGACCCGCTGGTGTTGTTGACCAGCATCATCATTGTTGTCTATCTCCGATGAGAGAGCTTACTAACGCGCTATATTCCTTGGGCAAGTACAGGCCCAAGAATCCATTTTCATGACGAGGATCGATATCCTTGTTCTCCGGCAGATCTAAACCCAATCATGCACCCAAGACAATAAGCTTAATGGCTCCTGGCACAGCGCTGATCGGTCCATCTGCCGAGCGCTAAGGCTAAAAAGTGACGCCAAGGAGCGCCACGGCACACTCCGCCACGGATTTCTGACGCGTTTGTTGGGAGGTCGGAGTTAATGAACCAAAAAATGTCTGGATCTCCGACGTCTGGCCAGTGCTCAAAACGACTTACATCCGCGACAGCATTAATATTCGCAAAAGCAGTCGGCTTTGCGAATGTCATCTGAACGCCATGGTCAGTAGCTTGATGGCTTTGACTCTTGGCATACGCGGACAACAATTTGGATCAGCAAAATGCGGTGTTGGTGATGATGCGGTTTTGGGGCTTGGTAATCTAGCTGCAATCCTCTCTTTCCTTCTTCAGGGAAAGAGGAATCAAGTTAAGGTCAGTGCACTCTTCACCTACGTTTTCAGGTCTAAATCTGAATTCAATCGCTTCTTCCTTAACTCCTGTTCACTACTTTCTGCCTGATGTCTTTTAGAAATCTTCCCTATTAAATTGGAAATGGGTGGAATAGAGGCGAAACGAGTTAGCCTACATCGTGCAATACTTGAATGGGCGAATCGCAGTTCTAAATGAGAGATCCGAAACGGTGCGGCAATATCAAAAGTGCAGAAATTGATGCTTATATATTGAAACACTGGTCCAAGCTACTATGTTGAACCCATTTGCTATTGCTATCTCTCCTGACACCCGTGCGCCAAATATCTCAGTTCATTTCCTTTGATACATCCAAAGTTCTTAGTTTAGTTGTAGCCGTCCGAGCAGTTGTTAGTCTCGAAGAGGTTTTGAGTCTCAGCAAGGAGCTGGTTGATGTCGTCAACATACGACTGGGCAAGGTTCTTGGCGAAGGGAGATGTGACTTTGTTCATGATAATCTGAATCAGCTTCTGGCTGGCAGTCTCAATCGCACTGAGCTTATCGCGGGTGGTACCGCACTGCTTGATGGACTGAACTTCGCTGACGCGACCCTTGATATCATTGTATAGGGTGCTGGCGCATCTGCCGAGCCCCTTGATGGGCTCAAGAAGCGTGGTAGCGTCTGCGAGCTCGATTGGGGGTGCGTTCGCGGCAACCTGCTGTCCATTCTGGATTGAGAGGATGACGTTGTTGCAACATTCAATGACAGGCTGAATGTCGCCGCCTTGGAAAGCATTTGCAGCCTGGTCTAGGCTGGTGAGAGCAGTGGTGACGTCGACGATGACTTGCTTGACAGGTGTGTCGCGTTGAACAATGAAGGCAGAAGCGCCAGAGATGGCAGCCAGAGCAGTGAGGTGGAATGAGAACTTCATGATGTCGGTTTTTTTGGGGTGGTAGAGATCAACTCTGTTAAGGTGGAAGGAGTGTTTTGAAGGATGTTTGGAGGTGAAATTGATGTGTTGGGTGTTGCTGATGATGATTGTCTGTTGAGCTGGAACCAACTCTTCTTATATATCTATCCAACCCTATAAGGCGGTTTCAGAAGTTGCTATCGCGTGTTTTGTGTATGCATACTGCCGAGAGCGCTGGGCCATTTCATCCGGCCTTGGACGGGTGCACGGAAGGCCAGTGAGGGAACCGTGTCTCGCCAAGTCACCTAGTCGAACAACGTGCATTGTTGTGGCTGTTCTCCATCCCAAGTCTTGTTTCATAGTGATGAAATGATCTTCCAAGCAATGTACAGGGTAAAGGACATGGAGATTTTATTGCATTGTAGTGGTGATTATGTTCGTAGAGGCAATTGGTTGGCATGTCCGATTTATTTGCTTGCTAAATTGTTTTCTGATCCTGAAGTTCTCTTCTTTTGTCTATTTCCTCTGTTGATTTCCTTTTCCCCCCCAAATAAAATCGTCTCTAAAAATGCAATACAATCACTACATTTAGATTGTGTCGGGTAGTTGTTGGAGATTGTCTTGGCGCTATGGCTGGGAATAAGAAAATGAAATGAAGAGGGATAAAATCGCAAAGGAAAATATACGAGCATGTTTGTTTAGTGGTGATTGCTGATTGGCCACTTTCCGCTCAGACTCTTGAATCCTCCTGACAAAGCGCAACCAGCTAAACCACGGGCAGTCACTAGTCGCGTCGGATACATGTGGTCACGCTGAAACGGCAAACCCCAGTTCTAGGGTCCATGTCTGTTCATTGATGTTTCCATCCTTTTTAGATTAATTCCAGGACAAAGAGGCGGCACGTTATCAAGATGAGATTGAACCATTGTCGAATAGCATTGCCGTTATGCCCAGAGACTCTTTCGCAGCCGGCCCAAAACTCCCCTCATACTTTAGGTTAGGGCATTGACATCTCGGACGCCAAGCGCGTCTGTGTACCTTTGTGCATGGCCAACATACGGTCGGAGCAACTTGGTGCCTTGGAATGTCGGAAATGAAAACTCAACTTAAACCTGCGGGGATTACCGCCATGACAAGTGTATGTGCCGAGATTTACTGGAGCCCATGATCGGCACTACCCCCGCATGGGTAATGAAAGTAATGAAATAGATTATCGATTGAAACGGGCGATCGATAGTCCCTGTATCATATTTATCCGTACTAGAGACCCCGATTTCTGCCTCACAACCCTGACGCGCCCAAAACGCGGTTTCCGCTGGTTGCTTGAGCCCTACTCATGTTCACCCGAGCGCTCGCAAATGTCAAAACGCCAAGCGTCATTATGTTTTGGATCAGACATTGCTAAGCGCGGAGGTGGTGTTTCGAAGCTCTATTCAAGACGTACTACAGAAAATATGGCTGTTGTAGTGGGAACTTGATACAGGCCCGGCGTGGGTATCCTCCAACAATTCTGGGATCTTGCTATGCACGAATCTTGAAGTGAGAGCAAGAAGTTTGTCATGGCATCACAGAATATGCCTGCGTACTTGATCGGGATATTGCAAAACCCCGGGTCCGGGTGTGCCAAGGTTCCGGAGTTCCGTTAAACCGAGCTTTTAGTGGGGGGATGCGGGGAAGTTGAGCAACGACGTCTTCCTCGAACTTCTACTGAATGAGGAATCCCCACTCTTTTGTTACTCTTCACGATGGCATCAGATTACGGCATGTGCCCTGAGAACTTCAATGTACTACAGAACCTCCCAGAGCCGCCTGCCACCTCGGATGGGAATCCTGGTTGCGATCATCCCCACGGCTTACTGGAGTCGTTGAGAAAGAAGCGTGAGCGCGACAAGCAAAGCCAGCGCAGAAAGAGGCATCGAGACCGCCAGCATACTACCAATCTTGAAAAGGAGATTGAGGAGCTCAAAAGGCAACTAGCAAACGCCAAATCAAGTTGCGACCATGTTTTGAACCCGCAGCCAACTCCCGACTACAGCTGCTTGAGTGATGGTGTCTCAAGCACAGGCGTAGAACGTGGCAATATTGCTTGCGCGGAGCTACAGATCCCATCCTTTGAAGACACTGCATCGCAGTTTCTTCTTCTTGAAGAGGACCAAATATCTATGGATCCGTCATACGAGGTCACCTGCTCTCTCGGCGTCTTGGATAAATTGCTGGCCAGCGCAACGTGGGAACGACTTCCGCTTCAAAATCCTTCTCTGCAGACGGATTATCATTTCCTCTTTCGCGGAGAGCGCATTGCGCAAATAATTGCGCGACTTCGAGCGTCCCCGGAACTGGCGTCGGTATGCCCGGAAACGCCAGAAGCGATTGATTTGCTCTTTGGTGGCTCCGATAATGTGCTAGCTAATTTCCTTGCCTCTGAAACCAGCCTTGCAGGAATCATGCCGCATGAGAAGTTCGCCGTCAGCTGGCTTCTCTACCTATACTTCAGGGTTTGTTTCCTATCATCTCGTCTAATTCGCTATGGGTACTGCCTGGCCTTGTTCCTTCTTAGCTCATACTGATTGCAGTGGTTCATCTGGCCGTCGCCAGAAAATTTCGACCTCGTCCCCCAAGATCTCCGCCCTACAACAACACAGCTTATAAAACAGCATTACATTTGCATCGACATGATTCGTTGGCCGCAGCTGCGTGATAATCTGATCAAGCATAGTGCAAAATACAATATGCAAGAAGTATTCGGCCTTCTCGCATGTTCCTGCCGCGTTCGGGCTGTATTCACTAATAATGACTATATTACCCGAGAGAACAATGGTAGCCCCAAAGTGAATGAAGAATTTTACCGGCAATTTATGGATTTGTCTGGGTGGGGGATAATGGAGGATTTCTGGGTTCATTATCCAGAGCTCGTTCAAGGGATGGATCCGAGCGTGATGCTCAAGAGAGAAAATCTCATTCCTATTTCATTTTAAGCCAAAAACTTTACGAAATCATTTTAGTGGATCAGATACTTTTTTAGGACATTGTGGTCTTATTGTAGGGCAGATATCTTGTGATGGACTCACACTACCTGCTAAAATAGGGTTTGTCGTAGTGAAGCATGCTCTTGCTGTGTGTTACATGAATGAAGTGCGACGTCGCGTCTAACGAAAACGAACTGGCAAACTATTTATGTTCTTATTACAAATGGTAGGGATATTTAGAAATAACTGGCGATAATTTGGGTCTGTACAGGGCTCATTTCCCCCTACAAGTAAATTCTTCGTCAATCTTTTGCTCCAATCGTGTGCTATTATAAGATACACCAAGAGATGAGCCCATCATCAGGATCCCGGCAATTGTACTTTTTTGAGTTAGAACTTTGGATAATTGCTAATGTCAAGTTTAACAAGAGACTTACGGCTCCAAGTAAATACCAAATGGCCTTCCGATCCCCATTGCCACTGGCAATAGAACAATGTTATACAAGCAGGCCCAAATTATGTTGGTTTTTATATTCGCTGATATGACTTTTGATGCTCGGATAGCTGGAAGTAGCTGCACCAAAGAAGAATTCAGAAGCACGATATCTGCTGAGGCGATGGCGAGAGGAGAGCCAGTATGAAGTGCGACACCAACACCCGCAGCTGTAAAGGCCAGTGCATCGTTTATGCCATCTCCTACCTTCTTCATGTTAGCATTCGAAACTCAAGTAGATGACTGACGGCATTTGTAATAAAGAGCCAGTCATGAAACTAACCATAGCTACTGCCTTTCCATTTTGTCTTAGTTGTGTGATGAGGTTGGCTTTATCCTTAGGGGAAAGTCCAGCACGGAAGGACTCGATGCCAACCGCCGCTGCAACCTTCTCGGCGGTATCAATTCGGTCACCTGTCATCTGAAAGTACCGACCGCATTAGTATGATACTGGGACAGTAAGACCGATTGTTAGCCGCTTACCATGCAAACCTCGTACTTCATGGCCTTGAGTTGAGATATCGTAGAGGCCGCCCCATCGGAAATTTTATCTTCAAACGAAATGATTCCTGAGTAGACTCCGTCAAGCGCTACCATGACGCACAAGTCAGACCTTACCGAGGCAATGTCTACCTCCATTTCACATGAGAATGGCACACCACTATCACGTAGGTGGTCTTCGTTGCCAATGATCACCGCAACCTTGCCCACGGTGCAGCTGATTCCGCGGCCACAAATATCCTTATGGTCGGAAACTACACCTGATTTATCTGCGGTGTTACTTTCTGTTTCCGAAAACCATTCGCAGTATTGTTTCTCGATGGCTGTGGCTACCCAATGTTTTGAGTCTTGTTCAGCAGTACGGACCAGCCACCACCAATCACTGGGTTTCCAATTCCCACGAATTTGTACCTTGCTGACTGTCGCCTTTCCTGTTGTGATGGTGCCAGTTTTGTCGAAAACGAATGTCGTGACTTTTGAAATCGCCTCCACAGATCGCGCCCCCTTCTTGAGCATCACACCGTAACGATTGCAGGTAGCTGCATAGTTCAAGCTTAGCGGAAAGGGCCCAAATGATGAAATAGTGCAAGTAATAAATAGTGCACGTAATACAAAAAGATGGGTGTCTTACAGGTTCCAATCATAATAGCAGCAGGTGTGCTCAGGCCAAGAGCGCAAGGGCAGGCGACAACGAGGGTGGCGGTGAGGGAGCGGATAGCCTGGTCGAAACTTTCTGAGAGCCACCACGTAAAGCTGACCAAGGATAAAAAGATTGTTGCAGGCACAATGAAGGATGCAACTTGCTCAACTTGTGTTTGTACGTGAGATTTGTACTTCTGGGCTTGTAAAAGGGCGTCCAGAATCTCATGCAGCTGACCTGTTCCATCTTGACCCGCCTTGATCAGGACTGTGCCAGGACTTGAATTGACCGTGCCGGCAAGACATATATCTCCCGCATGCTTTGTGACAGGCCTAGTCTCCCCAGTGTGAAAACTCTCATCAACTTCTAATGCCTGGTTGCTTGTCATTTTGTCGTGCCTGCCTTCAGACAACTGCAACCTCCCATCGCAAGGAAACCTCTCTCCAGGATTCACCATTATGATATCGCCATGCCTAATCATTCTAGTTGGCACAAGATGTCCGGAAGTGAAGAGTCTGGCCTGTAGCGGGACGGTGTCGGCGAATGCGCGCAGCGTTTCTGAAAGAGGCGACCTGAAGCGGGATTCCAAGTGCTTGCCGAGGCTCATCACCGAAATTAAACTCGCCGACACTACAGCGTAGTTGTCTGATTGGCCTTGGCAGAAGAAATAGAGACTGGTCGAATAAGAAACAAGCGTCGACGACGCGACCAGAGCATCCATAGGTAAACATCTGATTCCGTTCCTCCGGAAGGAAATTACGGTATGCCGATAGAAGGGAAAGGCAAAAACAGTTTGAACAAACCCAGAGAGAATCAGAATATAAGCCTGCCGTGTCCTAACTGGTAGAATTGAAGCAGGCAATGCCCCCAATGCGATAATTGGCAAGAGCAAAAAGAGACTCCAAGAGAATGCCTCCCCGTAGTCCCACTGCGCGAGACTTTTGCGAGAACCTTTGACCACATCAGCCTTCTGATTGTATCTTGCCGCAAATCCCAACATCTCAATCTCCCGTTCTATTTCTGGCCTAGATATCTGTATCCGTTTGTAGGCGACCTCAGCTCTGCCCAGTAGCAAATCCACGTTTGCTTTTTTGACTCCTGGGACTTTTGACAGCCCCGATTCGATGTTTTCCACGCATGATGAGCATGACATGCCACTCACTTCGAAGCTGTCGACTCTGTCGAAACCAGTAGTCTCTTCCGGCACAAAGTTTTTGCCGCCTTTGCTGTGGTCTGACAGGCGGTAAAAACTAACCAATTCATACTTCCGAACAAAGAAGGACAGTATAAATGCACCGTAAATGCAGCACGAGGCCATAATGTGAAATCGGACTGATTCCTTTGCAACATAGAGGACACAAAAAGAAGTTGCTACGTCTCAATTGCCGTTATGAGAGCTAAGAAGGTACAATTTGTTGAATTAACGTGACAAATACTTCAAAATCTAGCTACGAGGAATTTTATTCTTCATCTGGCAGGATGGTAGTTGTCAATAATGAGAGACTGACTGATGCTCTGCTTTATTTTGGGGGTGTCACATTCTGAGGCTAGTTGCCCCCACCTGCACTGACTCCACTGAGTCAGCGCTGTCAGCGGAGGCCAACACTTGGTTGGATGGCCCTTCCACTTGCTTTCAGTGGTGGTGCCCCAAAAACGACTCTGGGGAGGCAGTAACCAATTGGACCTAGCCGTACGAAGTGAATGCTCTCAACGGCTCACGGCCCAGAATTGGCGATAAGTGCTAATATATTAGGCCTTCGCGCCGTGATCATGAAATTTGTACCGGAGCTTAAACAGGGAAACAAGCACATGTGTAACTACCCTGGCGCTGACTCGTCGGTGTCACCACGGTGGATACGATATTTATTGATGACCGAGAAAGTAAGACTAGCATTAGCTGGCTATTATTGGTGACTTATTTTGTTAACGCACCCACCCAACTCAATTTTGCAAAGAAAGATCAACGTGGTATTACTTTTCCTTCTGGTGCGGGGGTGTTCGATCGTCAAGGTTGGGATTACCCCACCCGAGTGACTCAACCCAACTGCCGAAGCTATGTCAGTGCTTGGCTGCAGACTCCTAGGCTATGATTGATGGGCTGGAGCGATCTCATAACCGAAGAAGGGATGAAGTACTGGTTTAAGGACACTGGTGGGGATGGATATGAAAGTGGTATTGTCCCCACGGGGTTCAAGTATCAGAATTTGTGCTCTGTAATCTGGATGGTTGCTTGATAAATCAAATCAGCTGTCTTCTTCTCTACATTCTCGCTTTATGGTAGATTCACCATATAGCCATCGGCCGAGATGTCTACTACCATCGTGAAAAGTGACACCAAGTCAGCAACATTGGAAAAGGTCAATGGCATCAATGCCCGTAGACCTGATGATTGCGATTCCCAGGTAAAGGGCGCCAATCCGGGTGCTTGGAAATTCGATGAAAAGGGAAATTTCGCACATTTCCCTCATGGTAAGCTGCAGCTGTTTGTCAACGATATCCGCATAAACTAAATTTGCATCGGCAGACTTGAGCGATAACCTCATTCCAAAGTATTCGGGTCTATCCAGCATGACGAATACAATGCAGACATCGTCAAAGATCAAATATATCGGCCTGTTGATTACTGGGTTGTCTATTTTCTACACATCAGAAAACCCTGCGATTAGGACAGCAGGAGCAAGTCTTTTATTCCCTGGTGCCGGCTTTCTGGCTGTGGGCGGTTGGTCCGGAGCCGTTGGCTTCTTCCTAACTGTCGCCCTCTTGCCCCTTTGTCTCTTCGCTTGGTTTGGCGCTGGAGCGATAGCATTTCCTCTGGCGGATTGGATCCTGTCTGGAATTATTGCTACTTGGATCGTTGGCCCGACCGTTGTGGAGTCATCGGCCTTTGCTACCCTCGGGCTTGTGGGCGTTCTTGTCACCTATGCTGCAACCCGCTCGAGCTTTGAGCAGCAGGATGATGTCAAGAAGCGAGATCGGAGAAATGCGTTTCTCCCGGAAGCCGATAAAGCCTGGCTTCAAACTTCAAAGGCCGCCGCAGCTCCCGGTACGAGGGAGCTGACTCTGGACCAACTGCGCTACGTGCAACACATCTTGGACATGGCGATGAAGGACTTTGATGACTGGGAAGGACACACAATCATAGACCAATTCCAGCCAGCGGCGCTTCGATATCAGCTATACGATTTCGTGTACTGCCTCGGCACCTATGGCACTATTTACACACCGAACTTTCGGGGTTACCTCGCTGCGGCCATGCGCAACAGCATCGAGAAATCATGTGTCCCGAAGGTGATGGGTTTCTGGAAATGGGAAAGCCTTTGGGGCAAGTTCACCACCGTATATCCTCACCGCACCGCTTTTCGAATTGGACAAACACATGCTAATGGGTTTGCTAGAATTATGACCCAATTGTCAAGGACAATATTATGGTGACCGGGTTTCTCGGCCAAGCAATTGCAGTTTATCAATCCTTTAGCGGGGACCGACGGTATCTGCAAAAGGGCTCGCTAGAATTCCAAATCACAGACCGAATCTCGTACAAGAAGAGTCTTGGCGATATGTACCAAGCCCTGATCCAAAACTGGGAAGGCAGCCACTTTACGCTGTATCCATGCGAGGTAGGTTTTGGATCGGCTCCATCAAGTCTTTGTATTTTGACCAAGGTGGACCGTCTTGTTTTCAAATGTCTTGACTGCCATCTTACTCCATAATGGCATTGAAAAGCTAACTGCCAACTCTCTGCTAGCCCAACTGGATCTACGGTGTATGCAACCTCATCGGTATGTCTGGTGCGACATCCCTCGACCGCCAGCTCAAGACCACGGACGCCATGCGCACCTTGAAGAAGTTCTACCGGCGATTCCAAGAGGACTTTTTCACAAGCGGCGGCTCCTGCATCCCCATCAAGTCCTCCCTGACGGGGTTCACCATTCCTGGCATCTCTGGCGCCGGCGTCGACATTGCCACGGCACTTTTCGCCTCGCCGTGCATGCCGAGGCTGGCCAAGCGCATCTGGCTGGTCGCCCGCGAGGAGAACATCAAGGTGAAAGAGGATGGCGACGTTGATTTGGTCGGGCTGAAGGGGGCGGATCTCATCGACGCTGGTAGCTACACTCCCAGCGAGTACGGTGCTTACGTGACCTTCGGCATCGCTGCCGCTGAGTGGGGTGACGAGGCAGTGGCTCAAGCGTGCATCAAGAAGGTCGATGGGATCACGGGGGTGGAAACGAACAAGGCGACCGGAGCGAAGTTTAACACCGGTGTGTCGATGTTGTCCAAGTGTAAGTCCTACCATATCACCTCGCAATATCCTTTCTGCATTCGGAAATGGCTGTGTTTTTCTGACCTGGGCTAGGCATGATTACGCGAACTCGCATCATGGAGGGCGGTGACTGGGGACGCACCGTGGCGCAAGGGCCCGAGGAGAACTGCTTAAAGGGCCCTGTTTTGAGCGAGTGTTCATATCCCGAAGTTCTCGTCGCAAAGGCCTACTCTCACACAGCTGAGGTAAGTTGACTCACCCACTGAATGAGCTAAAGGGAAATAAGGTGTGATCCAAGAGGATCTAACTCAGTGAATAGGACCTGGATCTGGTGCTGTACCCCGGTGCTGCTCCCGGTGTTTTTACCATCAAGCTTTCGGAGCTCCGGCCTGGTGGAAATTACTACGGACAAGATGATGTAGTCTTTAAAGCTGACAGTGTGGGCTCTGCCTCACTCGACGTCAAAATTGATGGCCGCACGCACATTCATGTCCGACCGGTTTCTTAAAGTCGCTGCGTTCATTGTATGATATTATCGATAGTTGAAACCGCACCCTCATGGTGTGGATATTTGAATCAAGAATTGACCAGTAAATGAGAATTGAGTATGTATGTGGGTATATTTCGCATTCTGTTGCGATTAAGTCGTTATTTTGCCCCTGCCCTGTTTCCTGCTCTATTGGATATCTCTAAATGTACACTGGAATTTTCCTACTGTTGAAAATAAAACATAAAAAAAAGATGTGATTCGTTTCGTCATTTTGCGCGTTGTCTTGAAGGGGTGGTTTCAAGGAAGGGTCTCGGATGCGGCGGCGGGGAATTTGGAGACGACCTTTAGGTGCTCCGGGGTACCCAGGGCGACCATTTTCCTGCCGTATCCCCGATATGCCACCTTGCGATCGCAATTCGTGCAGAAGTGGGTGATGTTGCTGGTCCAGCGCATTTTGTAGGGCGCGACGGCGCCGGCGAACGTAGTGATGAAGAGCGTTGTGGCGGTGATGCTGTGGGGGATTGGTCAGAGACGGGATTGGAAAAAAAAAAACGGCGGGGGTGGGGGAGAGAAGTCTTACTGTGTGACGTAGGATGGGTCTTTCTTGACGCGTGTCTCGACGCGGTGGCGGCAGAAAGGGCAGTCGACCTTGTCGGATTGATCGGTGAGGAGATGCAGAGGCGTGACGGTCTCGGAGATGGGAGATGCGACGGGGGTGCTCTCGACGGGGATCAATCCTTCGCTGGTGGGCGCATGTCGGATGCCCTGGCTGGGGACGACGACTTCGGGGAGATCGCAGTCGGAGGTGGGGAGAGTGTGGAGGGTCCTGGGAAAGAGATGTTAGCCAGGGAGAGCCAGAGAGAGAGAGAGAGACAGGGAGGACATACTGCGAGTATCTTGCGACCACGATTGTCGGTGATGCGATGTTGTTGGAAGGGTATTCTCGCTTTTCGGTGGGAGAGTTCTCGGCGCTGACAGCGTACGGCGGCGGGGCGGGACTGCCGACGGAGGATGGCGACGATACTTCGTAGACGGCCGACATGTTTGTGGTTGGTTGTTGGGTTGGTTGTTGGGTTGTTCTTTGCTCTCTTTTCAGTCTTGTCAAAACACAACAACAACTCATGGGGAACGGAACACCCCAGCTACATATATATATCAGTGCTCTCTCTTCGCTGGCTTCGCTGGCTTCGCAGGATGCTTCCAGATGGGGCAATTAATCTTGTCCAAACGAACCACATGCATGGCAGGGCTGAGGACCCCACCAAGGGGATGCGTTGCCTGCTGCCACAGGGTGGCATTTCCCAGCTCTGCCAACCGCTAAACGACCACTAGCGACCGACTAAGCACCGCTAAGTGATGACCTCCACCAAAAGGATGGCCCTCAGCCCTGCTCAGCCCCCCCGTCTCTGCGGAAGATGGGCCCCCTTGGCCTCAGTGTTGGTACCCATCGCCGGCTGGATGCTTGATTGACAGTGGATGATTGACACTGACACTGGCGGTGGAAGGGGGGGCGTGTTGCACTGGCTAGTGCGTTTGCGGTGCTAGCGCCGCCAAGGTGGGGGCCGTGATTGGGCACCTCGCAAAACCACTTCCACTTCCAGTACCAGTGCCCGGATCGTCCCTCGCCCATCCTTGGTTTTGTGCATTTGCCACTGGCAATTGTACATACATGTCAACAGCTCGCCGATCATGATGCTCGCTTGGAAAATCTAAATATGTTAAACAAGGCACCGTATGGCGAAGCAGCTAATGAATGAATGAATTAAACACTCGCTGGATCCTTTTGTGCGTTTGTGCGTTTGTGCATTTCACCCACTCGAGGGGGCTGCGTCGCATATGCCGCGCAAGCTCCAGCCCTGTACACGCGTTGGGTCATCATGCCGATGGTCCGCCCAACTACGTCACTTCATAATCTTCAACGACTCTCAGACCAGGTGAAGAGAAGAAGTGAAAAAAAAAACACCACCAGAGAAGAAATGCTCTGTAATTTATTCATAAACGTGCAATGCAGTGGACCTCCTCCATAGTACTCAATGCAATTAACATAATGTCCACCATCGCGTGTTTCCCCCCCACCTGCATCCATCATGCAGCCGTCACCTCCTTCAGCGCGGCCAGGAATATGTCTGCGTGCTTCTTCTCAAACGTGAGCATCGGCCGAAGCCTGATGGACTGCTCGCCGCTAGTCCCGACGATGACCCCACGCCGCCGAAGAGCCGCAACCACCTGGTTCCTCTGGTCGGGGCTCGAGAGATCCCACGCCACGATGGTGCCCTGCCCTCTGAGGTTGCCAAACGACTCGGGCTTGGCCTTTGCCAGCTCGCCCAGCTTCGCCATCAGATAGCCGCCCACCTCGTCCGCCTGCTTCACAAGGTCCTTCGCCGCAATCTCTTCCACAATCGCCCTGGCCAGGATCGCCCGGCAGGGGTCCCCGAGCCACGTGTTGAACAGCCTCAGCGCGACCTCGGGCCGGAAGGCGGCGTCTGAGAAGTAGTAGCCCGCCGCCTGGAACTTCTTGGAGAAGGTGACGATGTCGGGCGGCGACGCCAGCTCCCAGTGCTCGTGGCCCCAGAACTTGCCCGTCGCCCCGACGCCCGTCTGCACCTCGTCCACGATGAACGCCATGCCCTTGGACTTTGCGATCTCCTGGAGCCCCTTGAAGAAGGCCGGGGATGCGTGGTTGTCGCCGCCCTCGGACTGGATCGGCTCGACGAGGATGGCCGCCACGGGACAGTGCCACGAGGCCACAATCTCCTTGACCTTTTCCAGGCACCGCTTCTCTTCTTCGTCGTTCTCCTTCTGGAACTGCTCTCGGGGATACTTCAGCCGCGGGAACTCGGCCTGCGGCCAATCGAAGGCGGGAATGTCCATCTTGTGAGCCACCTTTGTCCTGGTCGCGCTCAGACTGGCGAACCCGCGCCCGTGGAAGCCCGAGGCGAATGACAAGACGGCCAGCTTGGGAGAGCCCGGGGCCTGGTTCAGCATGCACGACTTCTGCTCCTCCTCCGTCCACGACTTGCGCTGCCGGTACCAGATAAAGGCCGCCTTGAACGCCCCCTCGATGGCGTCGCTGCCGCTCAAGGCCATCCACACGTGCGGCATCCCCGGCGGGGCGACTTTGAGGATTCCCTCCTTGAGGATTTTCGTGTAGTCGTGGCGAGGGAAGAATCCTGTGGCGGGCCGGTTTATCATGGAGCTGACCATCTCCGGGCTGGTGGCTGCTGCTTGGAGCCGAGGGTTGTTGTAGCCCACGGGGATGCTGGCAATCTGGGAGTAGGCATCGAGGTACGTGTTTCCATCAATGTCGACCAGGTAATTCCCCCGAGAGCTCTCATAATCGGCCACGATCGTCACAGTCCGGGCATCCAGCACCGTGTCCAGCTCCGCCTGGGCGGCTGCCCCTCGAGGGCCGGGGACCTCAGTCTTGATGGTTGGGCCATCTGGTTCACCAAGATCGGAGCAAGATGTCATGATGGCAATGGGAGGGCAATATTTATAAGAAAGATTGTGATATTGAAGCGGCCTTTGAGAAGAAGTGGCTTTTTCCCTCTTTCTTACTACACTCGTGTTCTGAACCACGACCAGGTCCTTTACCCCACGTTCCAGATGTCGTTTATATACAGAGTTTCTCGAGCGCCCCGAGAGCCGCCGCACGCCTCTGAGCTTGGACGGCGAATAGTGGCTCGTGACGCCCCATGGCGCCCTACATGTAGTCCGAAGTAAGCCGGCCGTCACTAGGAGCGCGGGGTAAACATGCAGTGTGAGCCGAAACTACGCGGCGCGGGGGCCCGAGAATAAGGACCTACCACAGAAACGCGACCATTGAACGAACCTGCGGAGGTGGGTCTAACTCGAGAGGTTGCGCATCACGCGTGCTCGTTTTTGCTGAGCGCCAAAGGAGCCAGCGTCCGGAGAATTGCGCCGCAGGTTCGCGTCTGGGGATGGAGGGGGGAGGCCCAAACTATCACCTTAATCGGACAAAACTACCCACTTTCAACTTTCCGGGGTAGGATCGTACGGCTGCCACCGGCAATGCAAATGCCCGCATTCAGCGTAGTGCACCTATGGGCTTTGGATACTGATTTCCGTATTGTATATATTTCGCAAGGAAAACCAACTAGAAGTGCGGCATTGCCGGGAACCAAGTGCTCGGTTGCACCAAGAGAGGGTTGAATGCAGACAGCTGGGCGAATATGAAACGTCGAGTTAGGGACCACCAGCATTCACTTCTAGAATGCTTTGTATGAAGTCGAGGGGAGAACAAAATTGAATATCCCTGACAAGTGAGTTAAGAC
Organism: Calonectria multiphialidica; assembly: GCA_020623665.1. Classification (NCBI taxonomy): domain Eukaryota; kingdom Fungi; phylum Ascomycota; class Sordariomycetes; order Hypocreales; family Nectriaceae; genus Calonectria; species Calonectria multiphialidica. The sequence continues at coordinate 94,717 of JAHVYC010000053.1, read as the reverse complement.
TCCAGTTGGGATATAATTTTTAAACGCAACCAAAAAAAATCCAGAAAATTCAACGTTGACAAAAAACAATAGTCAACCGTCACACCAAAACCATGAAGCCCCGGAAAGCACCCCCATAACTAACCACTGACGTCATGTTCCTACGCCCAGGTTTCAGCCTTCGGGGTTTTCTTTTTCTTTTCCCACCCTTGTATTCGGCCGATGGCTTCCCAAGCCGTCCTTACTAGCGGTAGCAAGCGACAGCGGCAAAAAGGAATTCTTGGCTGAAAAAAGACACTAAGGCACTTTGCCCAATAATGGTGAGAAACAACAAGCCTCATGTCGCGTCCCGTTATTGCGGTGGCTGTTCCACCCGTGACCGACGGACGGCTGGTAGCGTTGAAAGCCCAATTGATCATGGCAAAAGTGACGGCAGGCCTGTGTCGGGCACGAAATGGTCTCGTACCCATCTCTCCAAGTTTTCGATACTTGTCTTGTAGATGTGTTGCAAAAGCCCAAGGAATTCTTCATATCTTTTCATAATAGGAATTGGTCAATCATGCCTCTTCAGCTGCTAGGTATGTTGGATTAATTGTTGGGTACCGGTGTGGCAGTAGGCAAAACTGCAATATGGATTGCCAACTTTATGGAGCCAACAGGCCCTGGGCGCCAATGGGTTTGTAAATGGATCAAAGGGCTGCCGCCGGTCGGTTGAAACAGGATAGTTTGCCAGGGCGATCACAATACTCGACCTGAATAATAGCCTTGAAACAGTGCCCGAAACTCCACATATTATATTCAATCATTCTTTGAGGATTTGCCCGTGTGCCCCTGCCGTGTCTTTCGCATATTCGCAGCGACGCCCTTTGCACCACAGACGTGTATAAATTACGATAGTTTCCCATTCACCGTGATGCTCTCCAGCGCAGATACATCTCATCTCTCCATCATTTGGATTACCCAAAAAGCCTCTACCTTCTCAATCTATCAAAAATGCACGCCAAATACCTGACGCTTCTCGGTGCCCTTGCTGGTCTCTCGCAGGGCCAAAGCGTACTGCATGCAAAGGAGCCCTACTTCCCCGCTGGGTGCGACGGAAAGGTCGAGGGCAGCCCCTACTGTTCCATCTTCTACACGGTAAATGCGCCTGGGACGGGAATGCTGTACTACTCCTCCATGGTCGGCGCGACATGCACCACGGCTGCCGATTGCCCCAGAGTCAAGAAATCGGATTGCGACGTGCCCGCGGGGGGAGTGTTTCTTCCAGTCCCCGCTCAGTGCATCGACGGCTACTGCCGCGCTTGCAACTATCACGCCGACGGCAAGTGCGACTGCTTCACGGGATGTGCCATGAAATCGAGAAGAGGCCAAGACCTCAGCTGTGTTGACGGCCGGTGCAAGGAAGCACCGTGCGCGCCTTGCGGAGAGGAGCCGAAGAACCGAGTATGCTGTGGCAGCGGAGTCGTCGACCACGAGGGCAAGTGCCACTGCGCCACGGGCGTCGGGGAGGGCTGTGGCGTCAACCCTAAAAGATGCAACGAGGGGTTACACAACAACGTCTGTTGTGGGAAGAAGACGAAACACGAGGGAAGATGCTGTGCTTCCGGTTACTGTAACAGTATCTGTTTCCAAGATCCGCAATAGAGGGCTACGCAGCGTTGAGGGACAGGGAGATAGCACTGTAGAACATTAAGCTTGAGGTACTATTGGTTGGGATTTAAATAGCAAGTATACTACAGCGGAACCTAGTTCTCTCCAAGTATATGTATACATCGCTAATTCTCTCCTAATCGCTTCTGGTACTGTTCATAGGGTGATTCCAAATCCACTGCAGGAGTTCGATTGTCCTTGTACCATGGTAAAGAGCCCGGTGTGCTGAGGAACCAGTGGAGAGCAGCCCCTCTCATGGTCGATCGGATGGTGGCGTATTCAGGCAAAGTGGCCAGGTTGTGCTTCTCGTGTGAGTCGTTGTTTCTGTCATACAACTCATCATCCTCATAAAGACGATACACGTAGGTGTAGTTCTTATCTCTCACGGACAGGGTCATTCCGACCAGTGCCGGATCGTCGTGCTGGAGGGCGGCCTTGATGTCGTACGGAAATGGCCCTTGCTCCATGACTGGCTCGTCTTCCTTCTTGAAGCCTCCTTCGGTGAAGCATAGGGCTTATGAGGGAGAACCTTTCCTTCGCCCAGCGCATTCATGGCATCCACGAGAGACACGCCGTAGTGCTCATATGTCTCGTTGGCACCTCCAAGCTGCAAAAATGTTGGCACTAGGTCAACCATCTCAGCCATCTCGTCGTATGTTTTGCCCTCTGGCAAGCCGCCACCGCCAATGATGAGCGGATCGTGAACAAGGTTCTCGGAAACTCCCGACGGCCACTTTTCCACGAGACCATAGTCACCAAGAAACTCTCCGTGATCGGTGAAAAAGGCAGTAACAGTGCTGTTCCAGAGCCCATTTTCCTTGGTTTTGTTAATGATCTGACCAAGCTGACGGTCGACACGTGAGATCATGCCATAGTAGGTGGCAATGACCTCCTGCCACTGCTCATCTGTAGCATTGATCGAGCCTTGCTCATCCGCAAGGGTCGTCATAAAGCGGGGTATATATCCAGTCTAGCACCCAGTAAGTAGTGAAATGGATACAATTCGGAATATATCTACCTTTTCTTCCCTTGTCACCGGAAGCGGCATTTCGCTGCGGTTGTACATGGAAAAGAACGGCTCTTCAACTGTGAACGGAGGGTGAGGGAAAAGGAGGGGCAGAAATAAGACCCATGGTTTAGTGGGTGGGTTGTCTAGCCACTTGAGAGCGCCATCAATCGTCGTCTTGTCATAGTCCTGGGCGGCCGTTTCATTCCTCTCTCCCAGATAAAACAGGCGGTTCCAAATATTGTCCTTGTCCTCGTCCCATGCCTCCTTGGTGAATTCGGGAAGGCCGTTGTCGACAAGAAACCCGTATTCTGACAGCGACTCCTCCGTCGCATTTTCGGCAAAGAGATCGCCGCGAGGGGACAGTGAAGCGACATGGTAGCCGGATTCACGCAGCGACCGGAACACATTGGGCTCCCAGGGCTTGAGGAGATTGTTCAACGAGCGGTGGCCACTGACATGTGGGTATTGTCCAGTAAACATGCTGCAACGGGACTGGGAACATGTCGGTGCCTGGGCAAAAATGTTTGTGAACTTGATGGCCTCGTCTGCAAAGGCATCAATGTTGGGAGTTTTGATAAGCTATACCCCGATTAGTGTTTTCTACGACTGCCATTTTCTGAATACTGGCTTACCTTGTTCCCAAAGGCACCGACACTGTCGTACCGAAGCTGATCGGGCATGAACAAGATCATGTTCGGCTGTTTCACATCTAGGCCATTGGGCTTTGCTGGGATCTCGAACGGATGATCGATCGTGTAGTTTAATTCGCTAGCGCTAGGGAACCTGAGATCCGCAGACGCAGCAAGAGCAACTGCAAAGTGCAGCGAGAATGCCCGAATTGACATGGTCGCGGAGTTGCCGAGGCCTTTGGTTCCGTCCACACTGCAGTAGTCCCTGGGATGCCCAGCGAGAAATGAACTTTATATACATCGCGGCAATTGCCTCGAAACCACCGCCCTCATGAATTGTTCTCCATAAATCCTCCGATTTCATGTCTATAACCCTGTATGCCGTCTTCTTCGCCCCGCACCTCATAGCTACCCTAATGAGGGGGGAGGGCGAGATCCGGTGCCAAGTCAGTGTGTGGATCACCGACTCCCGGTCGAGTTGCAGTTTGACAGAGTTCCATTGAACTCTATTCAGGATAAGGCCTCGCTACTCGGCTAACGTTTGTATTGGAGTTCGGTGAAAATGTGTGGGGTCATTCAGGCCCTCGCCAGTGGGCTGCGTTGATTTCTTCTACAGCAAAGGCATTATCTAACAGGGCCTCTATGCCTTTATGTATGTGCTGCCACGTCATAGAATGACTATTTCGAACAATGATCGCCCAAAAGGAATATCGGTTCACCGAAAAATAGCCAAATATCCCTCTACCGGTTCCAGAGTCCCGGCCTCCGAACCGGATCTCGCATCAGCATACCACTTAGGTAATAGATCAGCAGCTGACAGATACACATATTTGCGGGCAGAGACGATCGATCTACTTACTTCCACATATTTAATAGCGAATGCCATCTTACTGCTTCTGTAATTGAGATAGTTCTGCTCCTGTGCCATAGTCCCTAGGAGGAGGCAGATCAATTAAACCCCGCCTCATTTTGGTTCTCGCCTGGAGAGCCTTGAGCAGGGAGTATATAATGGTCAATGTTGGAGCCGGAACCCCCAGACGTTGGGCTTCCCTCAGCGGCTCGCCGACAATTGTTTCGTATTCAATAAAGTTATCCTAAACGATGCTTCGGTCAGCAGACTACCATATAAACGCTGACATTTGCATACCTTTTCAATATCCTGTTGAGTGCTTGGCCTAAAGTAGGCATTTATGGCATCGCCAGCAAGAGAAATCTCTTCTTGATCAGGTGCCAATTTCACACCAGCAGCCCGGGCAATCATCTTTATCTCCGTCATTATCGGCAAGATCAGCTCATTTATAGGAGACTCGGCCAGCCGGAGCCGAGAAGTATCGAGGCCGGTGATGGCGCAAAGTGAGTTGTATGACGCGTTGTAGACTAGCTTGCGCCATCTCATGTACGCTACATCCTCATCGTACTCACAATCGACCTTGCCACTGGCGCGGTAAATGTCCGAGAAGGCCTTTGCCGCTTCACGCTCTTTCTCCACATCCAAGTTCTCGTTGTGGAAAGCCCCGATAATTAATGTGTCGTGGTCTTGATGGAATACCACCCCGGGAGAAACCTCTGCGGAGTTCATTCTAGCAATCCCAGATATGCAAACATTCTGAGGGAATGCTTTGATAATCGGTTTCTCTATGCCAAGGCCGTTCTGCACTAAGACAATGCTAGTGTGGCCCGGAGTTACAGCCGGCGCAATGATCTCCGCAACGGTAGGAGGAATATCCGGGAGGTTCTTTGTGCAAACCACAATATAATCAAAGGGAGCACCAGTTGGGTTGGAATCGCCATCAAAAGCAGGCACAGCTTGGCTGACTGACTTGTTCTTAGTTTTCGCCCTTTAATTGGCATTTGGAACTTACGGCAAGTGGGCTTCCAAGACGGAATATCGCCATGGTCGCAGGACCATATCTTGAATCCCTTTTCCTTTACAGAGGCATAGTTTGATCTCAGAACTCCTGTGACAATTGCACGACCACCAGCCTCAAGATTGAATGCTGTCATGGTCCCAATGCCACCGAAACCAACCACAAGGATGTTGGCCTTCTTCGTAGTACCCATCTTGAAGTTGAAATTATGCGCAAGACTATCTCTATGACGGATGCGTGTGCTTACTGACCAGCACAAAAACCTCGAATTGATAAGCAAATAGTTGAGCGAAATACTGTATTTAAACCAATATTTAGGCTGGGCGATAACGACTGATAAGACAATTGCTGAACCCTGCTATCGGACATGGGTTGGAGCGTTGTACCTGGGTCAGGCGACGGAGATTTCCGTTTCTGAAAACCCCTCATTCTGATAATGGAATAGCCTAGCAATCGAGACTTTACTAAGAGCCTGTTTGGTGGTAGATCTACCTTTGCGACAGTGGCCCTTGTCGATAAGGCGAAAGAGAAAGTCACCATTTTACCATTGATTCAACATAGCCAAGCACATTATAGCATTAAATACCCGCTAAGAGCTTTAATGAATGAAGGAATATCTAATTCGGGGCTATATAGAAACAATGTCTCCACGCAATGAATATAAACGATAGACGAAAGAAAACCGAAGGATAGGCAACCACAGAGTCTCTCAGTTTTATCTATCCATATTGGCACCCCTTAACTTTGAATACTATTTTGATCGGTATCGCATACGATTGGCTGTGCAAACCAACTCGCAGCCAAGGTATACAAGGCAGATTTGTTCCCCGCAGTTATGAAACAGCAACATGAAGGCTCCTCGAAACCACCCCCAAGCAAATGCATTGATGAAATATTAAATGCCCAACTCTTAGATATTAAGATCTATAAATATTAGGCAAATAATTTTCTTGCGATCTTACAATCAAAATTTTGTCTTCTACTTAGTAATAGGAGTTCTCGGTCAAGAGGATAAATCCGCGGAATCCCGTTGGCCAGCACCGGAATCCCGCACACAGTTGACGAGACCCAATCCTAAGACGTTTCGGACCAACTCAGTGCATAATCTCCTTAATGTGACATGGAAATATATCGGAAGGCCTTCCGAAGACTGGAGCACGCATTACACGCAGGCACGACGTAAATTTCATATTTCAGCCCCAAACCTCGGCTGGTTGATGTCGATGACGGTAAAGTGGGGAATGTTTTCGTCCGGGATCCCCGAACCCCGCTATTCACGGATCAAGGGCATCGAGTTAGCAATCAAGTAATCAACAGCACCGGAGTTCTCTTATACTTCCATACAGGTTATTATGTCCCCAAGTACAGCTTCTACGTCGAACCAAGCCACGCAACAAGCAGAATCACGGGGCGTGAAGCGTTCCAGAGGGCCTCGATCTGCAGTTGCGTGTGATTCTTGCAGAACGCGCAAAGTCAAGGTACCTCTGCTCGCCAATATTCTTGTAATCCTAGCCCCTAACATAGTTCCTAGTGCGATGGAGACTTCCCCTGCTCAAGCTGTGTTCGTAAGTGAGATGTCTTCAGAAATCAATGGATGACCCTCCAACATCGCCAGGTCACTCATTTGAGTGTTCGTACAAGAACAGACGCCCGCACCCAGTATTCGATGATACCGCTCGACAAATATCCAATATACCGTAGGCCCTTGGTGTATTTGTTCCTCGAATTCTGCTAATAGGATAAATTAGGGTGCAGCTGGCGAAGGCATCACCACAACACCGGGTTTTAGCCCCTTCGGTGGCTGTTGCCCAGCTTACAACATTGGCGAACCCTGAAGGTGCTATTACATCGGAGAATCACGCTGTATCGTCAAGCATAAGTGAAAACCTTGAGCATGAGAACTTTACTATCTCTGGGCAAGATTCAGTCGAGGTTGGCGACACTGACGAGGATGCTGGAGGTTCAGAATTCTATGGACCTGGTGGCACTTTCTTTTTTCTTTCCAAACTTCGGTCCCACGCAAATTGCGATTTGGACAAGGGGAAGGATGGCCTAAATTCTCGTAGAAATGACGCCGTACCAGGCTCTATCGCTAATCTTCTGTATAGCTCAGATTATGGTGCCCCCAGTTCTAGCACAAAGGTGGCTGGAGGCAGCAGTACGATAGCTGGAGACGCACAATCCGACATGCAACCTCCGACATTCGAAGAGGGCGCACCTATAGATGATTTCGAACTTCAGATCCAACGCGAATGTGTACGACTTTATTTTGAAAACCTTCATTGTGTACACCCTGTGTTGGATCACAAATCCTTTGTTGACAGATGCGAGGTCGACATATGGCAGCAGCCTCGATACCAGAGCGCAGGGCAGAAACCCCGGGACAAAAGGAGCTTTCTAGCTTTGTACAAAATCGTTCTTGCCATCGGCGCTATAACAGCCGGAGAAACGTCACTCCTGACTTGGGACCGTACACTGAAATTCCTTGAGTTCAAAGAACACAATTCTTTTTTCGAGAATCCACCTCCGTTTGCTCCAATCCGTGTCGCTCGTCTATTCTTTGAAGAGGCCAAAGCAATATTGGGGGACGTTTTTGAATCAACTTCTTTCGAAACTACGCAGACACTCTTTCTTATGGTGTGTATCATCATGTTTGGATCAAGGTTGACACCCTGACGATAATAGGCCGTATTCTGTCAGAATGCCCTGAAGCCACACAGCTGCTATTTATATAGTGGTATGGCACTACGATCAGCTCATGCGATAGGTATCCCGACAATGAAACAGTCACATCAAGAAAAGCTTTTGTGGTGGTATGGAAACAATTCTGTTTGTAAATACTAAATGAACTTCGCTGATCCAGTTTCAGGGCTCTATACTCTTTCGAGATGTGAGTAACTCTCTTTGCGAGTGTAGCACTAATGCTCAACGGGTATTTAGAGAAATGTCTTCGTCTGCGGGTCGCCAATCCTTCCTCCAAGCACCTGAGCATTATTCTATTGCTCTACCAACGACAGAGGTATTTTAAGCGACACGAATAATTAAGATGATCTCTAATAGCTTTTACAGACTTCTCAGGGTCTCTTACTGCCTTTTGTCAGCTGCATGGTTGATTTAGCTAAGATCTTATCCGAGGTTGCAGCCAACGTAAATCGACTAGACGAGGAAACAGTAATTGAAAAGTCCAACATAGCGTTTGATATAGAGAGGCGCCTGGGAGACTGGAGATCTAATGTTCCAGTATTGTTGGATTTTGATACCCCTTCATTGAACGAGAGTGAACATATTATCAAGCAAAAGGTGGTGCTCAAACTACGTACGTAGCTCAATTCCCTTCAATAGAAGATACCTCTAACCTTTCAGGCCACTTGAACGCCAAGGTCCTGGTTCACCGGCCTTTCTTACTATTTAATCTTTCAGGCAAAGACCCTAGTTTATCCCGTCATCTCGCGCCATGCGTTAAAGCAGCAAGAGAAACCATCAGATCTGTGTATGACACGTATCTATTACGGCCATACTTCCGTACTTGGTAAGAAGCACACGAGATTTCTTTTTGGCGTGGGCGTATCTAATTATTGCAGGTGGTATAACTGCACCTACGTTCTTGATGCTACTATGGTGCTCCTGTATGTCGTCTTGGCCAATGTTTGCCCCATACCAGTGGAAGTTGTCCTTGGCGATATCGATAAGAGCTTGGAGGTTTTTAGCTCTATGAAGATGCTCGCCGTTGCCCGTCGATGCTCAGAAATTACAACAGAACTTCTCAATGCTGCCCACAGGGCCAGGGAGAAGTCGTTTCTTCATTCTGACGAGGTAAACGGTTCAGGCTCGGCCACCCAGCCTCCGATTTCTATTACTCGGATGAGCTCTATCGCTCCAGCTGGAACAGACTCTACGGTCCAAAGGGCCCTGGGCGAATCCATCAATGATTTATTGGGCTTTGAAGACCTTTGCGCGAGTTTGATGGACACAAATGTCATATCAGGCTATCTGAACTTTGAAGACTGGAATGCCTGGTCTTGTATTGATTTCGAAGGCGGGGGGTTTTAATCTAATCAGTCTAGTTACAAGCACCCGTATTATATGTGATGTTTGTTATTGAGGACTTGAGTGTTGCATTGCAAGTTGGTAGATATCTTCACTTTCCAAGAAAAGAAAGAATAAGCGAAGATATATCCTCCGAGCTCATACCGTCATCCACGCGACCCAGAAGATGCTGGTCAGGGCGTACTAATAATGCATGGCCTCGAGAAAACCCTCCTTCATTCTGAAAGAGTCTACCCTGTTTCTCATCAACAAATTCAAAGTCACGACCAACAATCCAAGCTTGGAGTCGTATTTGCGCCAGCTCAACCATCTTCTGCAGTTCTTCCAACTTTGTCCTCCAAGCACCGCTAGACGGGGCAATTATGGCAAAGCTATCGTATCCAACTAGATCCAATGTTGAGTATTGACGAAGACCAATTTCTTCGTTATTAAATTCTTTCACATAAGACACGTCAATTGGCTGCAAGTCCAAAGCTGCGCTGAACGTGTCGAGCTTGATCCAAGCGTGTGGTAGGCGGGCTCCAGTCGTGAACTTGGGTGTGAAGTTTGACGCATTTGGTGGCGCCTGCTTATCCCCATAAGAGTATCCAATGTGGATTTCAAGCTGAGAAGCATCAGTCATCGTAGTTAGGTAGCCAAAGGTTGATCACGTAGACTCACATTGTCAAAATGTTCCCGTTGCCCTTCAACCTCTCGTTCAATCATTTCCTGTTGTTGGGGGTTGTGAATGGATCTGTGGAGATTCTCTCTGGCCTTTTCCACATCTTCAATGCCTGCCACTCCCAGAGCCTTAAGAAATGAGAATATCTTTTTACCGTTTTTCACGCTCTGTGCAGAATTAATAAGTGCAATTGGCCGTCTCTCATCATCGTAATACTTCAAAGTAGAGCTGTTGGCCCACCCATGATGAACGGCTGCAATTTTATTGACGATATTGTGAGCGTCTGCGATGCCAGAGTTCAAGCCTAGACCACCGGTAGGAGGGAATGAATGAGCGGCATCACCAACTCTGGAATTAGTCAGCATGAATTAGGAAGAAGGAAGATGTCTTGACTTACAAGAAGACATTCCCTTTTCTGTACTGTTTAGCGACCTTTCTACTGAGGAGCCACGGTCGATAGCTCAATACATCAAAGGGAATATCCTGGCCAATCGCAGCAGAAACGGTAGTACGAGCTAATTCCTTAGTCCAGCTGTCGGCCGGATGCTTCTTGGACTTTAGAAATTTAGTAAGTGGTGACCATTGTCAAATGGGGAAATAGGCTCACATCAAAGTTGCTAATCAACACTTGGTTGCCACCAAGATCGTAGGCAATGATGAAACCTGAACAAGCCGGATCAGTTATCCAGTGGAGCATACCAACTCTATCTCCAACGACAGGCCTCAAGTCGGCCTTGAAATGGATGGTCATCATAGTCTCGTCTAGTCAAGGTCAGCCATGTCCCGTTACTGGTCTTTGGATATCGATTTCATACAGCCATCCTCCCCGTCCGATTGAATTCCAAGATCATTGCGAACTTGACTTTTCGCTCCATCGCAGGCCAGGACATAAACCGATCGGACCTGCAACTTGGTTTTAGTAGATCGGTCTTCTAGAGTTGAAACAACTTGATTTTTGATCTGTTGCATCAGTTAGATAGATATATTAGCGAATGATAAGTCATCTTTGATACCTGTTTGGAAGTAACGTATGCGATGTTTTTCATAATTTCAACGTTAGGGTCATGCTCCAGTTCTGCTGCAACAAACTCCTCAAATGCCGGTTGAGGAATGTTGTGAATCATCTATTTCTAAGTCAGCGGCCATCCACTTGTGTTCTGAAAGCTGAATACCTCTGGGGTGGAATCTAAGACAGAAGCATCCATTCTTTCATATGGCAATACTCCAATCCGTTCGCCACTTAGGTTCGTCAAAAAGTTGACCCAATAAGCATCATCTCGAGATGACCCGAGCTGGCGCATCGCCTTCGTATCCAGGCCAAACTGACGGCAGATCTCCAAACTTCGAGGACATAATGCATGAGCCTTGGGTGCCGCGAGACGCTCCGGGTACTTTTCAATCAAAAGTGATTTGACTGCGGGCATATGTTAGCAGAAAGACGTTTACAGTAAGCAGATGATTCTTGTAGTTCTTACTTCCAAGTTTTGATAGCATGTATGCAGAAAGTAGCCCCGCAGGGCCACCGCCCACTATGAGAACTGGATACTCAGTTTCCGACGGTCGCTTGACCTGAGATTGAAAGTGGTCAACACCATTTCCGTTCGAGGCAGTTGATTCTATAAATTCCGGCATGGCTAATGTTTCTTTTCTTTTTTGGAAGATGAATGACTTTGTTTCAAAATCTATTTCCGATAATACAAGGAGAATTCTGCTTGAAATGGACTTCTCTCAGTCACTATTTTATGGACTATGCAGTATGTGGACGGTGATTTGACTGCCCTACGTAAATTGGCTGATCGGTTTTCGCGCCCAATCGGCTTCCTAAAATCGGCCTTTTGTTTTAGACATTTGGAGGGCATGTCAGATGACTTGTGTTAATGAATCATTACCTTTCGGGGTTCTACTGGACAGTCGAACGGGAATTCCGAGTGCGCCTGCAAATTGAATTTCGGGACATGCGTTCCGAAGCTACACTCCTGATTGGCTGATGCTCTGACCAGCACCCGGACCCACCGTTTATGTCATCTTGATCATTAGACACAGGGAATCAAGGCATCCAGGCTACCCCATAAATGGATTCATGATGGAAATTTTGATTCAAGTAAATCCTACTTAACACTGTTGGCCTCAGACCTGATATTGTTGCGGCTTCTGCATACACCTATGTGCGAGGCAGGGAGGTGTCATCAGGTCTCCTTCTCCCACAAAGCGGTCGCCGATGGAGCATCCTCTGGCGGTTGTGGTGCTGGCTATACATTACCCCTTCGTTACCATGAACTCCTCAGAGCTTTGACTGGGCTGGGCGAGCTGGAGCTTCAGCGAATATTTTTGCCAGTCTTTCATCTAGCCATCTGACATCTTCCATGTTACCTGGTGGACCACCAGCCCAATGGCCCCATATAGAGGGGTAGACGTCGAGCTTTCCAACATCTGGGCTCATGCAAGCAACTTCATATTCAGAATCCTCAGGTCTGGAATCAGTTAGTATTTGAGCACATCGTATTCCAAGAGTTAACTCACGGGAAGTAGAGGTCAGTCTTGCTGGGCAGAACAAGAGTCTTGGCTTTAATAGCAGCCATTGCCTTCTCAAAGTTGCCGTTGTATGGTTCCTGCTGGCTCACATCGCTGGCTTGCCACGTGCGAAGCATGACCAAGAGATTTTCGGGTTCTCTAGCCAGAAACCATTTCTCCCAAAAGGTCTGCATAAACCCCTCAAGGTCCTTAGCGCCATAGCTCTTTTTATGCAGTCCTTCTCGGTAAAATGCCTGCGAAAAGCCCCAGCCAGCATAGCCGCGAGCGAAGGCTTTGAGGCCCACTTGCTTCTCGGTTTCGGACCACGCACAGTCCTGAGCGGTTCGCACTTCAGCGATTCCACTGCAACTTCCAGCGGAAGTAAATGATTTGGCCGCCAATAGTGCAGTTTTGATGCCTTCGAGGAAGACCTGGTTGTGCACAGATGTTTTGGCAGAGCCGCAAAAGGGGACGCAGATGTCCATGGCATCTGGATATTGGGTCGCCCACTGATAAGACTGTGCCGCACCCATTGACCACCCAAGAACGGCCCGAAGGTGTTTGATACCAAGGCTTTCAAGGAGCTTGTGCTGGGCCCGCACATTATCGGACACGCTAACATCGGGGAAGGGAGCAATATTGGAATTTGAGGGGCTGATGGATTGGCCGTTTCCAATAAGAGCAGTAATGATGATGAAGTATTTCTTGGGATTCAAGGTCATGTTCTCGCCGATGAGCCACTCATTGTCGCATATGAATCCCGAATACCAAGACGGATACAGGACTGTTGGGAGCGAAGGATCGCCAAATGTCTTGTAAGCAATCCATGCGCCGGGGAGCTTGCCGCCGCCTTGGAGATCAAAGTCTCCAATAGAGAACTTTTTGACCCCGTCCATGTCTGGCATTGAGTCTGAAATGGACAACTTCTCCATCCCTTCCATTTGAGTCCTTGATGAGCAGAAATGAGAGGCAAGAGTCACCTAAGTTGTTCAGTAATGGGCAGAGCGGAGGAAGATACAAAATGACGACTTTTTAAGAAGAACGATGATAAATCTGCTGTGTTGTAGTAAATTAAGAGAAGAATACGAGACCATCTCTCGGCCTTAATAGACAATAGCGGGGTTGGCGAGCCCAGATCCCATTGCCGCCTTTTGCCGGCATGGCTGGGTCACACTACGCGAGCACTGCCGGCCATGTCTCAGTCAATTGGGCCTCATCAAGCGATAGCCATTTCAGGGCGGCATTGACGCTCTCCTTCTCCTAAAGCTAGCAGCCAGAAGCTTTCGCATTCTATCTTAGCCCGGCAGGGCGTGGAAGACACGTGCAGTAGTTTAAATACTAACTGGGAAGTGGATCCCGTGCCGCCCTGAAGCCACACTGAGGGGGGCCGTCTGAAATCCACGTATCTCAGAACCCAAGATATCTCCGTTATCAGACAGGCGGGCGGGGCGGGGAGATAACACATGTATGAGGGTGGAGGCAGACATCCACCATGACCAGCTTTTCGGTCTTCCCGCCCGGTGGGAGGTTGTCAGTACTCCAAAGAGCCAACCGAAAGGAGTCGGATCGATTGTATCGTGGACTTGCGAGGATGCGCCATGGCGGATCAACCCCGCATCTTAGACGCATGACCCCGCCGCGAACAGACACGGAACGGGTAGCCCAAGGCGGTCATCACACCACATTCGGTGTTTGGTTGCTGGGCATTGGCTCGGTCTTTGAGAATTCGAAGCCTCCTATTGATAAGATAGCCAATGCAGGGCGTGTCAGACAGGTTGGGGTGCAGTACCATGACACATTGGAATTGTGACAACCCGCCTCCCGAAGCCGCCCGCCGTGATTAGCCGATATGGTTATCATACCCAGCGGACTAGCAGATGCCATAAGCCTTGTGTAACGGATTCAGAAGTGAGGGGCTTGGGGGGGTATTAATAAATCACAATTCCTTCGGCAGTTGATCTTCCTCACGAAAAGTGCACCATCATTGAAGCTGTCAGACAAAATGCCCGGGAAGATTAGAACCGCAGTCACTGTTGACCTAGAGAAACCTGCCTCTGAGCAGCCGCATCTTCACGTAAGTATGTCGTATTGTAGACTTGGCCGGTAAATGACTAACATTACGTAGAACCGATGGCATCCCGATGGTATGGTCCTTCTTAATTTTGCCACTGGTCCAAGTCGCTCACATCGCTATCAGTGCCGTTTTGCGGCAGCATCGAGGATGGAGAGACGGTCAAGATCGAATGTGTGGACTGGACAGGTGGTCAGATCCAGAACAACGACTCCGCAGATGACATCTTGAACGTTGATTTGAGCCGCATCCACTACCTCTCTGGACCATTCGAGGTCAAGGGCGCAGAGCCTGGTGATGTCCTATGTGTTGAGATCCAAGATGTCCAGCCCCTTGAAGATCAGCCTTGGGGATTTACAGGCGTTTTCCACAAGAACAACGGAGGAGGGTTTTTGGATGAGATCTATCCTCACGCGTAAATGCACTACCCAAACGGGAACATGAGAAGGGTCACTGACCATTTCCACAGGGCCAAAGCCATCTGGGACTTTGAGGGTATCCACTGTTCTTCCAGACACATCCCTGGAGTCAGATTTGCGGGCTTGATCCATCCCGGCATCTTGGGCTGCGCTCCATCTGCGGAGATCCTCGCCGAGTGGAACCGTCGCGAAGCGGAGCTCATTCAAACGAACACTTTGGAGCGCACAGTGGCTAACCCTCCCCTGGAGCTAAATGCGCATGCCGGATCTGCAGATGAGTCTACTGCCAAGAAGATTGCCCAGGAGGGCGCTCGAACCGTCCCAGGAAGACCGGAGCATGGCGGTAACTGTGACATCAAGAATCTGTCTCGAGGTAGTAAAGTCTACTTGCCGGTGCATGTACCAGGAGCCAAATTCAGCGTTGGAGACTTGCACTTCTCGCGTAAGTGGCGGATCCTTGTTTATGCGATGATCAAAATTAATCAAGCATAGAGGGCGATGGAGAGATTTCTTTCTGTGGAGCAATTGAGATGGCCGGTGTCATTACCATCAAATTCAGGGTCATCAAGCAAGGTCAAGAACAGATGGGTATGAAGGGAGGATGTTCGCCGATCTACATCCCGGGCCCCGTTCAGCCACAATTCGGCCCTGGAAGAATGATTTACTTTGAGGTACGACAATTCGCTCATTAAATCCGGCGCCGCTAACAGCATTTGCCTTTTAGGGATTCTCTGTTGATGAGCACGGCAAACAACACTATCTCGATGCAACTGTCTCATACCGACAAAGCTGTCTTCGTGTTATAGAGTACCTCCGACGGTACGGGTATGATGATTACCAGATCTATCTGTTGCTAAGCTGCGCGCCCATCGAGGGCCACATTGCTGGAATTGTTGACGTAAGTATTATATACATGCACTAAACTGCCTCCCAGTCATATGATTGACAATTTCCTAGATCCCAAATGTTTGCACCACCATTGGCCTACCCATGGATATCTTTGACTTCGATATCCGGCCTGAAACTCCAGCCAAGAAGCTAGATATGAAGCCCTGCCCGATCTCAAAGCGGGAATGAGTCCTGTAATATCCCTCATGAACCTATTGCAATCAATCTATCATTATTTCGTATTCCGATACCTTAGTCCTTGTTCCTGTAGTCGATGCAGATGTCCGTCTGGCAAAAGACTTGCGTGCTGGGACTGCTGGTGCTCTTCACCCTGCTTTCTCGAGTCTCTCTCAAAATGGTTTCTTCGCTCGCGTTATCGTTCGTTTGGAGATCGTCGCGGCCGCCCGAGAAGATCTTGGTGGCATAGTTGTTGTAGTCGCTGTTGTTGTTGCAGCTAGTGCTGCCGTTCTTCCTTGCAGCACTCTCCGCATCTTGACTGCCAAGGCGGCCCATCTTGTAGCTTCGTTGCGCGTAGGAATCGTCGGCTGATTCATATCCACGGACCCTGACCCAAAGGGGTCTGAGAACTGGGATGGATGCGCAGATGACGGAAACAAAGTTTTCGGTACCGGAGTAGATGAGCATATCGACCGTATCATCTGTTGGGTGGCATGCGTTAGCAACGGCTCCATCAATAACTATGGAGGGATCAGTGGTCCTTACAGATATATTCATTGTATGACCTGAGACTTGTGAGAGAGGTCGTTCGCAAGATACCACACACTCCGGCACTGATTCATGGTTAGCCCTGGTCATCTTAAGTTGACAAAGGTCTCAAGATGTACTCACAAGACGCCCAGGCTCAGGCCAAATACCGCGAGCAGCTTATCCTTGCGCTTCATGTTTAACTCCCAGACAATAAAGCAGGGCGAGATGGCAAGAATAAAATCAATGGCGACAGCGAAAGCTATATATGTTAGTCTTTGACATGAGAGACTCCTAAGTATCATTCTCATAACATACCTGAGGTCGTGATTCCTACTTTGGAGAAGTCGAGCCAACACTTTCCTTCCACGGTTGGATTCCACACCTTGACTACTGGGATACATTGGATAAACACGGCAATCGTGCACCAAGTGGTAATCATCAGAGTTGACAGGACACAAATCCAGATGAAGACCCGGTGGCGCATCTTGACGACGATTCGCAACAGGAAGAAGGCGACGGCGGACTTGCTTGTCGCAATATTGAATATGCATACCGCTTGACCGATTATCTCATACTTCATCGCCATCATATAGTCCTCGGGAGCCACATCAGCGCGCTTCTGACCGAGGCCATAGGATGTTGCGATGGAGATCATGGCCGCATAGAGGGCAAACAGAATCTGGCATGGCTATCAGCGCCAAAGAAGGGGCAAGTCAACAACGAGTAGCTGGCGCATACCAGGGTAACGAGCAAGAAGAAGTCATCCCATCCAAAGCTTTTCAAGACAAACTTGCGCGTGTAGATGCGCATCATGGCAAACCCGGCCGCGATGACAGTCTCGGTCCAAAGGGCCGCATTGACCTTTGGCCCTCTGCCTCCGTATGAACCCATGGTCAGATCGTTCAAAGTGGGAACAATTTTCGGATCCAGAAGTATGCATAAACCTGCGAGGTTTGGAAGTCGTACGATGTTTTGTAAAAGAAAGGGCAGCTATCTATAAGGACAGCCAAGTTGTGGGTAAAGACAGCAACCGGCAGATGAAAAGAGAGTATGGGTGACAGCGAACTCCCGACTGTCGGCCCCTGTGACGGCGACGCTTCAGGGTGATCACTGCCTCAGCTAAAGATTCCGTGGAGCAAGTTATTGGCCCAGACCTCTTTGGTGATTAATGATATGATATGTTACATCGCAGAGGCAGGCCCAACAGAACACGAAGATCATGTCAAAGAAGGCAAAATTAAGCTGAGCTGGGGTTTTTTGTTCTCATAGATGTTGTGGCCTGGACGCATCAGGGGTCTGGACTAATTGGTCTGGCTACCTGAGCAAAGCAATTATGCTCTTTCAAAACCCATAGAATGCGACAAAGTTCCCTCTTTTCGCGTCCGAAAAAAGCAGCTGGCATATACGGGGCTGTGCTCCACAACTCCCACGCGGGGGGCAAGGACAGACGGACGGTCCGAGAGTGGAGTATACTGGGATATGCCTCCTACAGATCAAGAGCTGAATCGCTGGAACAAGCCAGCAGATGTGATGAGAGCGCTAAACTAGCAGCCGTTGGAGAAGCAGGGACCTAAGACATGGCTGAGGATGAGGGCTGCCCCCAGTTGCGAAGGCATATCAAACCATATATTCAACCTATGTGACAACATATTCTATCATAAAAGGCCATACATCCCGCCGTCTATGCTGCGTCGCCAAGGATGGGCGATTGGTGCTGGCGGTGGCGTGCGAGGCGTGGCCGACAATGCGCACACAGAAAGAAGAAATTATGCCCACTTGGCCGACTGAGAGCATTTTTACATAACACCGGCGGCATATCATCTGTCAAAAACTGATATTGCAGAACTGACAGCTCACTTAGACGCGTCCAGGAAAGGCCGGGGTTCCCTTCCTAATTGCGCCCAAATCAAAGTCTATCTCGGCCCCCAAGCTCCACCTAGCTGGCTTTAGCGGCGTCAGGACGCCAAATCCAGTAGGGATCGGACCCAGCTAGTGGCGGGTGGGCCTTTGTGCCAACCGTTTAAAATGTTCAGCCTTCAGTCCAGAGAACAGTTGGCCAGGGATTGAATCCACTTTATGCGACTCAACGGGGCGAATGTGACCCCTCAGGTAGAGGGCCAGGCGAATTGCAAAATCTGTGGCTGATCCGATGTCTTCGACGTGAAGATTGGCTTTCTGCAACGCCTTGCTTTGCTCCGGAGTAATACTGGGTATGGTGGGTGGAAGCAACGTTCCGGCACTGACGGCCATGCACAACCAATCACCAGCCCCGGCGCAGCATGGAGCGGGATGCCAGGATCCGCCGTTGGTAACCAACGGTGACATTCAATCTGAGGTTCTGGGTATGACTGCTGGGTCCATAGCGCCGCTGGTTGACATCCCAGCTTCCCGTGTACATCATCTGGCTTACTTGCAGTCCTGCCAGTACGGGGGCCATCCGCACAGGTGGGAATCGAGACAGGTGGAGGGATCGATGATGTCAAACAGCCTCCGCATCAATGTAAATCTTCATCCGCCTCAGCTGCAAGTCCGAAATATCACGATGCCGCCTCGAGGCGCGGTTCCTTCGGCCCCTAACGGTGGTGACGCAGCTAACGGAGAAACCGCGCAACGGTTTCTTTTTTTGAAAGGCGCTATTGATGTTTGAGCCACGAAACCAGCGACGGGCCGTCTATATCCAGCAACCCGTCGCCAATCGACAGGGGTCGCCAATCGTTTCGGGAGGGTGTCAGGGGGGCGACACGGGCAATCCCCCCAGACGACAAACTTCGGGGAGGTGGCAAGTGGGACGGGATGCGTGGGCCAAAGTCGTATTTAATGTTCGGCCGACATCTTCTGCACCTCAGGAGGGTATTCGGAAGTTATGATTCGTTCTTGCGCAGAGTTGCACATGTGACAGTTTGTAGAAAAGACGCGTCAATCCTACCTGTCCTGCTGTTGATTTCTGCAACTTTGCTTTTTTCTTCCGTACCTCTTTGTCCATTGCGGCCTTATCCATCCCTCGGTACGGGTAGGCAACATGGAGGACCACAGCTACGCCGTCAAAGCGCTTGCATTAGGCCTCGCCTTGATTATCTTGCGAGGGGTTTGGTCATATGTCAGGTCTCCTTTGAGGGCGATCCCCGGCCCGTTCTGGGCGCAGTTTACCGACATATGGCGGATGCTTGACTACTGGCGTTGCACCCAGATCGAATCACATCGAAGGCTACACGAGAAACTGGGGCCTGCGGTGCGAATCGGCCCTAACATGGTCAGTCTGAGCGAGCCTAGCCTCTTGAAGACTGTCTACTCGACCCGAGGCGAATTTATCAAGGTTTGTGTGATACTTTATCCCTCACTATATCACTACGAGGCTTGCCATTGACAAAAGAAATTCTGCCCAGAGTAACTTTTACGAGGTAGCCGATGCTGTCTCCCAAGGTCACCGGCTGCAAAATGTCTTCAGCACACGCAACCCTGCTTTCCACAGCAAGTACATGAAGCCCTACCAGAAGTACTTTTCAGTCCAGACGATCCGAGAGAAGGAGCCCTTGGCGGACAAGACCGCCCTGTCACTATGCCAGCAGCTCGAAAACCGGTTTATGGATGGCGCAAATGCCGGGAAAACAGTTCCCTTGGCGGACTGGATTGAGTACGGTAAGGATTTACGACCGACCGGCTCCCCATTATGTTACTCACAATAAACAGGTGCATGGGATCTGGACTGGGAATTGACGTTCAGCCAAGATATGGGATTCCTCAAGACTGGCACGGACGTTCACAACATGATTCACACCGGAGAGATGATCATGCGCTACCTCGGATGCGTACGCACCTGCCTTGCCTGTCGATATTAGCCCTGTTTATGTCGCTAACTGCGGAAAGATTGGCCAAATTCCATGGCTGGATAGGGTGCTTGGCAAGAATCCATACTGCCCGATTAAGTTTGCGACATTCGAGCATGCAGCCTTTTACAGTTTCCAGCGCGTAATGGAGCGCATCGCTAGCAAGGATACCAGGGAGCGCAAGGATTTTCTGGACAACTTTCTTGAAGCCAAGGAGCAGCACCCTGATGTTGTGGGCGACAACGAGGTCGTCAGTTACCTGATGATGAATGTACGTCTTTCCACTATTTCTTCCTAGTACCATTTATTGGATAGACTAACAAGATGGGTTAGGTACTTGCTGGTGCCGATACCACTGCGATTGTTCTCAAAGCAATCACCTACAATATCTTGAGGCACCCCGACGTGCTGAAGAAACTCCAAGAGGAGCTAGACGCGGCAAACCTCAGCTTCCCCCCGACCTACGAGCAGACCAAGGATTTGCCATATCTCGAGGTCGTGATCAAAGAGGTTCGTATTCAGTGCCGCCAAATAATTAATCCCATGAATCGCGTTTCTAATTTTGCTCTAGGGCATGCGAATGCACCCCGTGATTGGCGGAATCCTCGAGAGGATTGTGCCTGATGGTGGGCTCACCCTTCCCGACGGTCGTGTCCTTCCACCCGGTACAAAGGTCGGCATCAACCCATGGATCTCGTCCAGAAACAAGGCTATTTACGGGGATGATGCCGACTTTTACCGCCCCGAGCGCTGGCTTCGTTACCCCGACGAATCTGAGCAATCTTATGCGGCTCGTCTGAAGGCCATGAAAGATGCCGACATGAGCTTCGGGTCTGGCAAGCGTGTCTGCGTGGGTCACAACATGGCGATTTTGGAAATTCACAAAGTTATTACGACTTTATTTAGTCGCTACGACGTGAGTAATTGTGTGGTCTTCTTTTATTAGAATTGCGCTAATTAGTCCCCGGTTCAGATTTATCTAGACCCTGCCTCAAGAGAGTGGGCTCCCCGTTGGTGGTGGTTTACTTTTATTGATAATATTCAAGTGAAAATGCAACGCCGATCGCGTGTCATGGAAAAGGAGTTGATTTAAAATGATATTAGGTTTCTTTTTAAAATACATAGTTTACATGTCCGTTTCTTTTTTTTTTTTAGTATACAATTTCAGTCCACCAGAGTTCAAATCCCGCACATATAGGACTAACCTGGCGGACCCTGAATGGTGAAGAAATACCAAAACTCTTACATCCAGTTCCCATGCCATTCTCCAATTTTGGACAGTGCCAGCGTGGAATTAAATGGGAATCTACCCACAAATGTCGATCGGCAGCGGATCTACCGAATTAAGCGATATTCATGTTAACATTACCCGGGAGGATGGCAACATTTCCCCATTATCACCTGGAATCATCACTTTGCGTAACTCATGTATGAATGCCCATGAGTTTTCATGGCTATTAATTCTTTTAAATCTATTCCCCCAGAAATTTCTATCGGTCCATGCAGTTAGAAGGCATTATTCAATCCACCATGACTTTCCCCTTTTGCTTTCTCACTTCGCACCACACCCAAGAAGAAATTGAGGTCCACAGTCAATTAATCGGCCTGGCAAAACTTGTTGGCGTCCTCTTCGGAGAACTTGTTCGCAATAACAATTGGCTTTTCCGATCCACAAGCATTGTCAAATTTCTGGGTGCTTTGCGGGTTGAGGATGCAAGCAGTGTACGACGAAACGTTGCACAATTTTCCCTTGGCCCACTTGCAAGCTGCCGCTGTTCTATCTGCCGCTGAGGAGCTTCCACATGCTTTGGCCATCAGATCACCACTTGGTGTACCACCAAGAGCAGCTGCTACGCCGTTACTCAGGCCAATCGAGCATCCAAATCTTGGGGGACCTGCAAAGAACAATGGTCCTATAGGAACAAATCGGCCTTCTTGGCACATGATGATACAATCAACGCTATCACCACATGGCTCCATCTTGGCCATACTGCTAGCCACAAGAAAAGTGATGATTGCGAAGGCTCTCATTTTCGGCGAGGATTCTAGTCAAATGTTAGCCAATGACAATTATTTCGGAGGATTTCTTTTGCCCTGACATGTTGAATTAGGTGGGATTAAGTTGAAGAGAAATGTTTTGGGTGATCAAACTGCGTTGCAGACGATCGATATGGTGGGCCAAGAATCAGCTAAATATATGGCAAATAATCCCAATCAACTGGCTACTTGTAAGACTATTTACACCTCATTTCGGGCTAATGAACAAGCCATCGGCGCGATAAGACAGCAACATAGTTGAAAAAGTTCCAAACCAACCGAGGAGAGGAATGTTGCGCCAGGTCGGCTTGTCAACTGTTCAACTTTACCCCACTGAGTGACATGATAGTGCATGGATTAAAATTTGGCCTAAGCCCCAAGCCTTTTGATGGAAACAAGAATAGTTAAAGGAAAGAATTCCAGGGCAAAAATATCGCAATTCCAGCTTGGCCAATAGGTTTCAACAAATTGACCGTTTGGCTCGCTTCCCATCACGTGTGCGCTTGGTCCGCTTCATGTTCCAGATGGTATCCCTCCCGATGTTTACGTAAGACAAAAGGCCAAAAATCCCACATCAGGACATACCACGGAGAAATTGTACCGATCTCTGTCACGGAACAATCGGACCTTTGTCACCTGAGGGATTAGAGCGAGCAAAGGGAGTCCTGGAAGCCAACGGTCTACCTGCTAAGAATTTCACAGCATGCATTGTCACTACACTTTTGTTTGCGGGCAAAGGCGAAAACCTGGGTATGAGCTTCGTAGATGAGATATATTCAAGAATAAGCATAAATATACTTGTTTAGTCATGGCATCGCTCTTCTTCAAGTCAGAATTTCTACATCTGATCCAAGCACTGATGCAAGTAAGAAGACAGCGACAAAAGTCGTTGTCAATTTACAGTGATATTACCTCAGGCGTCACTAGTATCAGCCTTCTCAATAATTGGCGCAGGCTTCTCGACCTTCTGTCGGAAAATGTGGCGCTTGACAAAGTAAGGAAGCCAAACTCTTGATTCGTATGAGATGAAGCTCTTTGTTGGGACAGAAAAGACCTCTGCATGATTTGTTAGCGCATAATGTCCACGTGTAATCAAAAGATCCGCCGGCACTTACGGTCAATCTCCTCCAGAGTCATCTGCTTGGTCTCTCGAACGAAGCAAAAGATCATAAACCAAGCAATTAGGTTAAGACCCGCGTAGAATCCAACTGAATTAGAGGTTAGCACCCGAAAAAGAATTGCGCATACCAGCGCGCATCAGGGTGTTTGTTACTCACAAGCTCCTGTTGGGGTCATGACGGACTGCATTCGAGGGAAGGTCAAACCAAGAACACCAGCTACGGAAAATGGTCAGCATGAAGAAGCCACGAAAATACAAAGGCGCAGTGCTCACCAAAGACGTTGTTGATGCACACGGCCCAGGCCATGCCCTGCTCTCGCTGGATGGTTGGGAAGACCTCGGCAGAGTACTGGAAGGCAACGGGTCCCTCACCGAGGCAGTATGCGATGGTGAAGAGATAGACGAACCTGCAGGGTGTTAGCATGCGAGATACAAGCCAGTTTCATAAATATGCTTACAGGATGACAGGTCCGATCTGAGCACTACGACTACCTGAATCGTTCAAAAGGGACAGACCGGCCGCCAAAAGGAAGATGCACATGAAGGGGAAGGTCTAGAAAAGATTGATTAGCCTCACTCTGATAAACCTTTTAGAGAAACATGGTAACTCACAGCCAAGGTCAAGAATCTTCGGCCCTTGGTATCAATCAAGAATAAGGTAGGGATCGTGAAAACAACCTGAATGGCACCATAGCCCAGAGATGCGTACAATGCCTGGTCGACGGTGTAGCCAACATTTCGGAAGATGCTTGAGCTATAGAAGGAAATGACTGAAAGGCTGTTAGCATCAATTTTATCTACTGATTGGTAAGCAAAACTCACTGTTGATGCCACACATCTGCTGTGCCAGCATGACAGTCGAGGCACCGTAGTTGGCTCTCCTGATTCGGGGAACCGCGAAGCAATCCCAGAGACGGGAAAAGTATCCAGCACCCTTGGCCTCCTTGAGCTCCTCTTCATAGATGACCCATGAGTAGTAGAAATCACGTGCAGCAATGATGGGGTGCGCGCGAAGTTTGTTCATGGATTGGAAGGCTTCGGCGTGCCTTCCGTGCTTCATCAGCCAACGGGGAGATTCAGGGCAGAACCAAACACCGATAGCAAGGACGAAGGCGGGGATGAAGGCGGAGCCAAGCTCAAGGCGCCAGGCGATATCGCCAACGTCCTTGACAATAACATTGGCACAGAAGCCGAGGAAGATGCCTTTTGATGTTTGTTAGCAAAGCCCGTGATCGGCAAAAGTTAAATAAGGTTCTCACCAATAACAACCCAGAGTTGCCAGAACATGACAAGAGCACCACGAATACGAGCGGGGGCCATCTCTGCGGAGTAAATTGGAACAGTAGCATTCTTTGCACCAATACCGATACCCATAACAAAGCGCGCCGCGAAGAGGCCTTGCCATGATTGGGCACAAGCGGAACCAATTGGTGTAGCAACCAAGCAGCAGGCAGTGAGAAAGATTTCACCTCGTCGACCAAAGTAATGGTTAAGAGGATCAACGATGAAGGCACCACTAAGAAAAGGCTGATTAGCTCAATTGGCCAATTGAAGCGCGAGAACGCCATCATAACTCACATGAGACCTGCCGTTAGGAAAATAATAGAGTTGATGATTCCGACAATCCACTCATCCTTTCCTGTACCGTCAATGCCAAACTCTTTGGGGAAGGATAGATTGGCTCCATTGGCACCAGTCTGATCCCAACCCTGGGTAGCAGCACCAACAGCACAAAGGCCAATTGAGTACCACAGCATCTTTGAGCCATGCCACTTGTGGTCCTTTTCATATTGGAGGGCTTGACGTTCATCATCCGTCAGGTCAACAATGGTATTGAATCTCGCCATGTCTCGTGCAACGAGAGCTGCTCGACCGAAGAGCTCCGCGTGCTCAGACAAGCCATGAGACTCGGCAAAGGCACGAGCATCAGGAACAACGTTCTCGAGTGGTTTAGACTATTAGAGGGGGAATGTCAGTGAACATGTATGAGAGGGCTTGTAAAAAGGAGGCTTGGGTAAGGAGTAACCTTCAGGGGGTTCTCAACGATGTTCACCGCTGTGGACCTGAACTGTCCCTGAGAACTGTCTGAGTGCTCTGCAGCTCCATTCTTCTCGTGATGAGAGACATCACCGCTTCCGCCGAGCACTTCCTTATCCATGTTGACTGTCTGTGTACAAGGGCCTAGAAGGAGAAGAGAAGCAAATAGGAGTGTTGGCCTTGGACCTCAGACCTACAGATCACCGCCAGACCTCATTAGTATATATAAATGTTGCTGCCTATCCGGCTCCACCATTTCCCCATACACCATCCCCGGATCCAATCTCTATCCCCACGCGGAGTGGGGAGTCCAAGAAAAAGCCGGAGGAGGTCACTGCAATGGACCTTGTCTGGGGTGATCACACTAGCGGAGTGGTGCGGTGCCATGTAGATCAGACGTGACGTGCCTTCTGAATGAACACCTCCCTCGGGGAACCCCAGTGGTCAATCGCATCATGATTGGCTTCGTCGGCCGTACTCACTGCGTCCAAGTTGACCGCGTTTAACGTCACTAAAGTTCGGGGCAAGGGATTGAGGTCACTGGCGGGCGCGCCAAGGCTCGGTGGTAGCGCCGAGCAAACGCTCGCCCACGCCCTCCCCACATTTCGGAGGGACCTCCGAGCTGGAGACAACGAATGGCATCGCCCTGGGGTCAAAACTCGGGGCGGAAAGTTTGCCAAGACGTGGAGATGGCTAGGGTTGCGGGTTGGAGAGGGCTGGGGATAGCCTCGTCAAGCGCGGGCCCGGTGCATCCGGCTAGGGCGTCCCATTGGCGCTCTTATAACTAGCGCACTCGCTAGCAAGTAACAAGAACTCGTTGCATGACTCTCGACACAGACGCCAATTTTTTTATGACAGAGCCGCTAATTAGGCTCTTTTTAGTCTTAACGGTCCAGTTATTCCATCACTTCGACCTGTCATGCTTCCTCCTTGTTGGGGTAACGTGTTTTGCTTGCTACCCCTCACTCAGTAATAAGTATGAACTAGCTCTCCGAAAATTGCGTATTCGTGCAGCCCTGACGAGTCGCTGTCGGGGTCCGGGGGTGAGGGAGGCCCGGTTCTTGGTACCTGCGGGAAAAACAGGGATGGACCTGCAACGACAACATGCAGTTGGGTATCCTTCCTTCAGGTGTCAAATACGTATGATGGCACAAGGCTGCTTCCAAATCTTTTCCAGATTGGTATCAATACTCCGTAACTCCGTAGTCGTGTTGGTGTATCGTTCCATGAGCAAAACGCTCATCGCAAAGTTGGACCCGACCTGGTCATCCACATCTGCCTCGTGGCATACCATGCAGTTACAATCAGCACTAGCTAAAGCAAGCCCGTCACCCTGCAGACATCGATCTCAAATGGCCGTATCCCTCTTGGCAACGCGTGTGACCATCAAAACAAGATTGAATCATCATACCCCACACCATTTTGTCTCACTCGACACCTCGGTTCCAAGAACTCGGTTCTAGAACGTTTGAGGGGTGGAGCACATAATTCGCCTACGCCACGTATAAGATCTTGGTTGCATTTCGTATATGGAGGAATGATGGGGTTGGCTTTCGGTGAACAGAGCGACTTGCAATGACAGCCCAGAACATTCCACGAGTAGAGTACATGTCTTATCAAAAGTTGTCGTAAGATTACGCCGCGCTTCTATGGGCGTTCCCGAGGTTTCAAGTGCACCCCAAAGTACGTGGCACATATCAACCGAAGAAAAAACGATGCGTTGTTGGAAACTCTGAGGCAGTTCAAAGCTTGCAGTCGTAGATCACCTATCTGTCCCGAAGGGGACAATCGCAATCTACCGTTGCCAACTTTCAGCACCTCATGAGCTTAAGTTTTTAGAAGTGGGTTTTGGTGACATTTTAAGATAGTTGTGTAAATATTGATAAACCGCTATGTGAAGGAAGAATTAACTCAAAAGTAGGGATCGGTTCTCCAATGCCTACTTTGTGTAACAAGCAAATGAGGCTTTAAAGATTTGTGTTACGACCAGCTAGTACTCCGACAAATAACATGATTTCTTATTCCTTCCGCATCATTAATCTGCTCAGCATGGATGTGATCGGATGAACGGCACGTTTCTTGATGAGTACTCGCCTTAGTGTTACAGCAAATGACTCCAGGGTAGTGTCAGTCAGAAAAGAGGCCCGCTTGAAGCATGTGACCATCTAGTCAATTGGACAGACCGCTTTGGGAACCTGGATCCTTGATTCCCACCTGGCAAAGTATCAGCATGTATCTAATTGTTCCCGTCTTGATCCAAGGGGCCCCGAAGCTTCTGTTAGCTTTGAAAGTTCCGGTCGATTTGGTGGTTAGCATTGTTTCTATTCGCGCCGACTCCCAACTCGCCCGTGCGGTGCCCGTGCTCCGGCGGGTTCGACATAGTACGCTAACCGCCTTTGGAAAATGAGACAAGAACGAGCCATGCCGTTGACCAGCCATTGACCAATCAACGTTGGATAAGTACGAGTCTTGCTTATGTCATGACACTTGGACGTTCAGACGATTTTTGCAGAATGGTGAGAGCGCTTGGTAATATTGAATTGCCGCTGATTCTTTCATCTAATAAGCGGGTTCTGTGGTCTAGTTGGTTATGGCATCTCGTTAACACCGAGAAGGTCCCCGGTTCAATCCCGGGCGGAATCACATTTTTGCCTTGACAGAGGCTACTTTTTTTGGTACTTGTACCAACTAATGTTTTGTTTTGTGCCTTTGCTGGATGTGTATGTTCGTTATGCATTTGCATTTTATTTTTATGATTCGTGTTTTTAATAGCACAGTGCGTCGAAATGTCGGGATGGACTTCATTCCTCGACATCCCGGCATATAAGCGAGGTGACTTCGGTGGGGTTTCCGCCAGGGATGCCCTTGTCACTGCGTCCCGGTCGAGAAAATTTTGACACTGTCTTCTGGGCCTGCTGTGGGGAGGAAGGCCTCTGCCGCATGGCCTGACTAGTTAGACGATGGCAAGCTGTGGTTCACATAAACAGTGAAGAATCTAGTCATCAGGCCAACCCAAAACTGCCCATTCGGATCTACATCATAATATCCGCTAATAGAAATTTGGATCGCGCACCATTCATCAGCGACCGTTAGCAAGCTGATACTGGGTTTACAACTCCCTGATTGACTGGAGGAAATTGTCTGATGTTATTTAGCTAAAACCACGTGTTGAGTCTCCAGGCCTCAGAATAGAACAAACTTCGTCCGGGTAGTTTGTAATCGTGCCTGTCAACTGTTCATTATAAGAACATGTGGCCGTGGACACCTGTGGTAGTGATATTGTTTCTTGGATCCTCTTTGCTAGCCATGTGGCGATTTGGATTTGAGAGAAAGAGATCCACAAGCGACTAGTTGTGAATGCGGGGAGAAGTGTCCATCGTGAGGAGACCTGCTATCCTCTTTTGGACGTGGGGAAGATGGGTATGCTTAGTTGGCTATGCTCAAGACTGGGGCTCTACAAGCATTATTTCAACTGACAAGGCTGGCCTCTACAAATCCACGAAGGATAACAAGGGCTCTCTACCTGATCTCCTATGGTAATTTGGTGGAATAGCGGTGTGAGGTTTCTTGTGACCTTCATGATCGGAATTTACCCCGCGTAGCCCCATGAAAGTTCCACTTGTCATATCGAAGAATTGGTGGGGTTGCACGATCATGTTTATAAACCGCCGGCAAAAGAGAGGGGTTTTGTCCGGGGTCGGCTTCTCCAACCCGATCCATCGCCTCTAGCCAATACCGGCAGAGTTCACCCAGTCTCGTCGGGTCGCACGATTGGCTAGAGCGGAGGAATATGCCAGCCTTTTGGCAGTAGACTCCCCATGCAAGGGATCTGGTTCGTGGAATAAATACTTCCCTTATTTTTCGTCCATGGCCTTAAACTGATGTCAACATCCGGCCGATAACTCATCAATTCTATTGCAAAGTAGCAATTAGATTGGTTTACTGAGAAGGATACGTGGGAATTACAGGTGGAATTTAACCGGAGAAATGACAATTATCTCGCTTGCATTGCATACATAACTTGGTTATGGCGCACCTTCTCAAGAGCCTGGTCTTCGTCTTTATTGCTCATTGCGCAATCTCCTTCTTGCACCCATTTGACTTCTCAGCAGCGACATTTCCCATCATGTTGTTTGCCAAAGCAGGGTTCTCTTTGCTCCTCTCAAGCTTGGCTTGGCCGGCATTCGCCTATCCTACGGCTAGCAAAGTACCCGCAAAAACATATGAGAAATGCCAAAGGACGGGGAAAGCCCATGCTCTGACCGGCTGTCCGAAGAAGACACTTTATGTGAGCAAAGATGACAAGAATGCGAACTATAGCAGCATTCAGGATGCTATCCTCTCACTACCAAACAACACGGAATCATACACAATTTTGATTGCGCCAGGGAACTACGTTGAGCAACTAAATGTTACCCGACCGGGACCCCTCACTCTCCTCGGAGTGAGTGATCGTCCATGGAAAGGACAAAGTTACTCCAACATCAACTACAACACCTCTCATGCCAACTTGGTCACGGTGTGGTGGGCTTCGGCGAACCATGATAACACAGGAAAAATTGTGGACAACGCGGTCACAAGCGTCTTGACGGTTGCCCCGACATGGGAATCCTCCAAGTCTGGCTATGGACCAACTGGCTGGCCTGTTCCAGATGGAACTCCGTACGGATCGGAGAACTTTCGTGCTTACAACATTGACTTCCGCAATAACGCGGCTGATGAAGCAGATGGTCCGGCGCACGCAGCAGGTATTAGCCGAGCCAACGCTGGCTTCTACTCATGCGGATTGTACAGTTACCAAGACACTGTGAGTAGCCTATCATCTGATGCCGTGCCGCGGTTTCTAACCAGCCACCCCTCCAAAGCTATATGTTGGTAAGCTGGGAAATGCCTACTTTTATGACAGCATTATCGCGGGTCAGGTTGATTTCTTGTACGGATATGGCACCATGTGGATTGAAAAGTCGACCTTGACACTCCGCGATTGCGGTGGTGGAATTACAGCTTGGAAAGGTACTACTGGATTCAATTCTTTCTATCATATTGTCGAGAAAGCTAATGCAGTAAAAGGAACCAACACAACATCTGAGAACAAGTATGGTGTGTACATTTCCAAATCGCAAATCTTGGCAGACAACAGCACCATTGCAGAGGAGATCAAGGGAACATGCCCTCTTGGCCGCCCTTGGAATGAGTTGCACCGTTCTATTTTCATGGAGACATACTTTGACGCAAGCATTCTGCCTGCTGGGTACATTGACTGGAGTGGTGAGAGATTCAATAACCAGACTTTTATGGCAACGTACAGCGACTTCGGCCCTGGTTGGGACCCGGAGGCTGAAAAGGCAAGCAACCGAACCATCGTGCTCAATAAGAAGACAGTCAGTCCTTATGACACTCCTGCGGATGTATTTGCAAGTGAGGATGGGAAGTTTGGGAATGTGGCGTGGATTGACAACAGCGTGCTTTGAGCACGGCAGTATTTGATGCTCAAGATTACATGGAAAAGGCCATAACACGTTGACTAGTTCTATCCAATGATGCTTGGTAATAAAAATTATATTGACGAGACCCTGATTAGAATCCAGAATGCATTTTACCTATAAGCCTCTTCACCCCTCATCATAGGATTCATAATTTTGTCCTGAGCTGGATCTTCCACTCAACTAATTTTTTCCAGCCTAAATGCCCATGATTCCAATGTGTAATTCAGAATTAGGTGTTTTCGAATCCTTGCACTCTTGTTTGAATCATCAATTGGAGAAATCTCCCACCAGATAAACTCCAAAGGCTTTCGCCCTATGATGTGATCTGGTCTTCTTCGGGTACGGAATCTTCTTCGGCTTCATCAACCAAAGTACTACCCGTGGGAGGAAAGTTGGAGAAGAGGAGAACTCCCATTGCAACAACTGCGATAGCCTGGGGCAAAGGTTAGCTAGCTTACAAGATGCAATGCAGTTTTATTGACTTACGGCGTTGCAAAAGAACGTGGCATAAGACTTTCCGACTTGGGCCAGGCTGGCAAAGACGAAACCGAATAGGCCCTGTGTCGAGAGGGTTGCAATATTCTCGACGAGGGTGACGGCGTTGAGTGCATCCGCGCGCTGAGACTCGGGACACATCTGGGTAATGACACCCTTGGCGGCGGGGGCTGACCCGGATCCGAAGGGCAAGAGGAAAGCGGCTATTGGACAAAGGTGTTAGAAATATAGAAGGGAGCTGGATAAAATAATTGCGCACCGAAATAGATGTGCCATGGGCGCGTCGCAAACGCAGCAACAGTTGTGAGTGCTCCATCCACTACAAGGCTCCATCTGAGAAACACGAGGTCAAAGTGGCAGCCATCAGCGTCCTCCCTGTTCTTTTTCGGGGGCTCAATTGGTTCCTCAGCCGTCTGCTCTCCCGCTGTAATCGCAAATTCTCCCGGCGAGGTTGCCAAAAGGCCGGCCGTCTCGTCAGACTCGGCGGCTGGGGGATGCGGCGACGAACCCAATTGGCGGCCCCAGGAAATAATACGGGGGAACAGGAATATCAAAAACAGGCTCCTCATGATGGCGAATTCCGACATTAACCAGCCGTTGTTATTTTGGTTAAACTCAAACGCAGCAGTGGCATACATCTGGATGAGGAGAGGAGCATAGCCCGTTGCCAGCTTACAACCTGGTTAGCTCAAGGAGGGGAAATTTGGTTCAGTTTCACTCACGACACCGAGAAAGATACCCATGCATAAGAAAATGACCCCGAAGTGCTTGCTGATTCGACCGTTTTGGTGTCGCAAGCGCTGTGGTACAAGAATCCTCAAAGGCGCCAAGAAACCGGCAGCGCCTTGTGGCCCGGGCTTCTGTCCCTTGCGCATTGATTCGGGCGAAATGTATGGCAGCGTCAACCCCGAGTATGTGCCCGAGATGAGGAATGCGATGAAGGCGACGTCGAACGGCGCCCGAATGTCAATGCTGTCTCCAATCATTCCGCCAGCTACCGAAAATGTCAGCCATGGTGAGCGGGACCTCGGATTCTTGAGTCTTACTGAGGTATCCAATGCCCTGGCCCAGCATGATAGCTCCTTGAAGCTTCCCGAACAGGGCAGTGCGCTTGATAGGCTCGACGACCTCACCCGCTATAATGTTTACGACAAGGCTGCAGCGCTAGTTAGCGTCCCGTCTGGTTCTGCCCACGTCATAGTTCACGCACATATAGCCAGCCGGTCCGCCGAAAATTGTTATAAGCTGGGTGCACTGGATGATTAACATGCCGGTTCTTTTCCCAGCTACGACTCCGAGAATCTGGGCGACGACTCGAATTGCCGGAACAAACGTCTGCATCATAAGAGCCAATCGGGGACCGAACTTTTTGGACAGCCAGCCCGCGAAAAACAGGTTCATGGTACCTGGGGGCGAATTAGAAAATCTGACCAGCCCCCGAGAACACGTAGACATAATTTTCACTTACCGCATAGTGTCGTGCTCATTCCTAGAATACTAAACTGAGTCGCCGTCCCGGCGGTAATCTCATCGCGGCTGCAGCGGTCGCCGACGCCGTCATATGGTGGGTGGGTATCATAGAAGGAGTCGCACTCCATAAGATGGAAGACGTAAAATAGGCTAATTGGGGGGTCAATACCAAAACGCTGGAGCTTGGCAACCGGCGTGGACCTACGGCACTTGGGTGAAGCTGAATGACAAGGTGATGAGAAACCCCGCAAGAAGGACGCGGTTCTCCACGTCGAAGGCGCTATGTAGCCATGATTTCAGCCTGGTTTTTTCCGACTTCTTCTTTGATATCAGGGGCGTTCTCTCGTCAGTCGTCATGGTCAAAAGGAAACATGGGAAATCTAACGCCACAATTGACGGGAAAAAGAAAATGGGGACGGATGAGAAATCCATCTCTTCAGAGAGGCGAGGCCGACCCACAATTCCCCCAGGGATTCTTGGCCGGCAACGGAGTTCCTATCACGGCATAGTGGCATCCTATCACAGTATCATTGCCGAGCGCGGTGGATTGCAGGCGGGTGGATGCACAAAGTCTAGCGCCTGCCGGGCCTGGCTTGACCGGTTGTTGGTGCATGTGAACTGGGAGATAGCGGGCACGCAATCAGATCGGAGCATAGAAGAAGCACCCGAATGGAATCGGCGAATATCACTCATAGTAAGCAATGCGCAATTGCCATCATGGCAGTCTCTAGGGTCACATAGGAGAACACATGCATTTGGAACGCAGCAATGAAGTCATACTCCCTTGGGGGCCTCATTCTCTATCACCGTTGTCGGCTGCACGCGGTCGCACGGGCGCCAGAGCCCAATCATTAATTATTCAAATTGCATGCTGCATAAGTTCATTCCATGTATGTAATCCAATCATCGCTTCAATTTTCGGCCTGGGCTCTCAAAGAGTCGGCCCTGCTGACACTGTTGGGGTCCAGGTAAGGGTGCTCGCCAATCCCCACAACACGATTGCCGAAGCGGTCTCCCAGCCCGTCGTAGTCGAATGTCGCCGAGTGGAAGGCACTTCGGTTGTCCCAAATGGCTGCCACCAATTATTAGAAACACGCGAGAGGAATTGTTAGGCGCAGAAGCCACTCACCGATGTCGCCAGAGTTCTGCCACTTGAATCGCACCTGCGTGGAGTGGTCCTTGGCAATCAGGTCGTAGAACCACGACAGCAGGTTCTTGCTCTCTTCCGCCGTCACACCGTTGATGTGTCCGACGTGGGCTCCAATGGGGAAGACGCTCTTCCATCCCGTCACGGGGTTTGTGCGAACTACAGGGTGAACCGCCTTGAGGATGCGGCCAACGTTGTCGGGGGCGCCCCGGGGCTTCTCGTACAGTTCAAAGCCCTGGGTGTCTGCGATTTTTCCAAACTGAGGCTGGAAGAAGGTGGCTGTCAACGACTCGAGGAACTTTTGGTAGGCGGGGCTGATGGCATCATAAACATCGTAGCCGGATGCCCATAGAGTATCTATAAAATCCAGGGATTAGTTACAACTCAACCAAGGGCTCAAACAAAGCCTGAAAGTTGCGAGTGACTTACCGCCGCCGGTCTTTGGCAGCTCGGTCAGGCGAAGGGAGGTGTAGTCGGCTGGTGTAGGCTCAAATGAGATGTCGGCATGCCATAGCTCATCCCTGCGCTTGGTGATGACAACACCGTCATCGGTAGTGCTGCGGTAGAACTTGTCATATTGCTTTGAGCTGATTGTGCTGACCTCAAGGTCGTTGCCGCCCAGATCTCGCTCAGAGTTGAGAAGGGGGTGGATGTGAAGGCCAGAGGTGGAAGGCCGCCCCGTCAGCTCACCGAGTCTTCGAATAAGCTGCTTCTGGAGTTCGTTTGTGAGGTTGTCTTGGGCGCGGAAGAAGACGACACCACGTTGAGATACTAGGGAACTTGTTAGTCGAGCTAATAAGCTGTGTGGAGCATGAACATGGTCTTACTGGTGATGGCAAGATCGCGAATCAGTTGATCGGCATTGGGTGAGTTGAGCCATTCGACGATGTTGGCCTTGGGGAATTCAGTTCCAATAGCTGGGGTGACATCGAATGACTCGTAGTCATTCAGGGCTCCAGAAAGCTTGAGAGGTTCATTGATCAAAGCCTGGGCTTTTGTCTGAATGGGGATGCTGACGGCTTCTGTTGCTGAGGGAGCCATTTTTGCAACGGTATGTAGATATTGGTATCAAACAAGTTCAATTTGCAATATTGAGATAATAGAAGCGATGAGGATACGCGTGTTGTTTTGATTTTTATACTCGAAGGCAGAGTCAGCGGAAGGCGGGGAACACCACATCTCAAGATCTAAGCGATGCGGAGAACGTCAATTCACATTGTCTTGACACCATCGACTTAGCGGAAGTCGGTGTTCCGGCGGTAACTCGCAGCGACGTGCCATGAATTCCGTGGCCAGTTTTCATGACGGCAGGATAGCGCAACATGTCGTGACGTGATGATCCAGCCAGTCTTAGGCGCTGGATTGGCGATTGCGCCATCGGCACCAAATCTAAAACAACGGTTCAACCACGGCATTAGCCCCCAAACCCATCAGATGAGCTAGATCCGTCATCTGAATTCTGCGATGAGCCAATTAACATTTATGCCGTAAAAGTCCGAGATGCGGGGAGGCTGATACAGGAGTCATGTTAGTTGCCGTCGCCATGTATCTCGTCAACGGCGCGTGGAATTGATTATCAATCTCGGTCCACAACGGACATAAGATGTTGATATAAACTATCGAGAGCTTGAGATGTTTCAGCGCTAATTATTGCCTTTCTTAAAAAAGGGACCTGTAAAAGCGGTAGATGGCTGAGAATGGTAATGTAAGTCATGTCGGTCAGGCCTGTGCTTTCAGTTTCCACAGCCCCCGACAATAGTATTCAGAAATACCAGCAATGCCCCATGTATTTGTCACAGAAGGTATCAAGACAGAATTGATTCATAACATGTACTTACACAGGCACGATCGTATTATGATCGATGTCGTGTTCGTGGGTACGGGCTGAGTGGCACGTCAATGGCATCATCGCGGTATTGCGAGGTCACGTGCGCGCTAATATTGCATCACCATGATTGCATCAATCGAGGGGATATACTTGGCCATGATGATATAGAAAATGTCAATTTTGGTACCCCCTGGCCTATTCGACTGGTTACGTAGCGCCTAGATCCCCTAGGATGACGAAAATTGCCATATCTCTAACATAAATAGATTGCATATCCCAATAGAGCAACATGTAGTAGTGAGCATTCATGCCCAGAGATGTAACTGGCAGAAGCTAGATGATGCACCTGGGCTTTGAGGCACTGATGCAGCCAACCCCAACTTATGACTGATAAGAAGTTGCAACTGGAGGGCCCATTCCGCTTTTACTGTCTAAGGTAAGGTCGTTATTTCTACAACGGTTACACGCAGAAGACCTCGCATTTTCTGGAACTATTTATTGATAGTGTCGTGGTATTGAGGATATGCTGCTATGATTGATAGAAGCTTGTTCTTGAGCCTTACGTGATGTCATCTCCGCGTTCTGAAATGATATTGACGACGCCTACAAAAGAACTTGATCACACAAATGGAAAGACAAAAGAGTCGCTTGTAAGGATTACTCATTGCCTGAGGTGTCCAAAATTAGCATATTTGTGGCGTTGGTTCGCTCCATGTTTCGCACTTATACTAAACCGCGCCAATGCTAATTCTCTAGTTTAATTTCCACCAAAAGACACCAACCCAATTACCTTGTCTATTCCCTGTCCTGCGTGTGGATTCCCTTCCACTCCGCATGCTGAATTCCAATTCTGAATCACAATCGGTCGTGTTGTGTTTGAGTTGGTGAAGAAATACTCCACACAAAAAAAAGAACTTTCGACAAAAGCAAAGACAAACGCATTAAGCAACACGCTGCGTTTGGACACATTTAGCGAGCATGACTAATATTCGGCGGGAACAATGACAACGAACCACGATATGAGTGGCGGGCGCCAGCTGACCCGGAGCGAGGGGCGAGGCCCAAACAGGGCCACTAGACTGGCTAGACTGTTGCGCGGGGATTCAGCCTCAGTCAGACGGAGTCTTGGCATTTCTAGGAGCAGATTCAAATACCAGACGGAACCAACGAGCGTCACGAATCCCTCTTTTTGCACATTTCGACAGATCTTGCCAACTAGCCGGCTTGGCTACCCAACAGCAGATATGGATGCAGCAGACGAGGATAAGAAAAACGCCCCCGATGTCCCTGAATCGACACCATTTGTTACCCCCCGCTCCCCACCGAAAAGGCGCCACAACCATAGTGCCATCTTATTTTCCCGGAAGTTTGGGCTTGCCTTGGCGGTTCTGGTAGGAGCGGCCATCACTGCGGGAACTACGTATGCCCTGGTGGAGAGAGTCCAACACCTTGTTGCCAAGGCGTCCGTCTCTTCAGATCCAGCAGTGTGGATCAAGGCCGCACGGACAGAAGGCTACGACCGTTGCTATCTCGGGTGCACCAAGTGCGACGATCCCAGTTATGCATACAAGGCTTGCGCCAAAACTGCCCAAGTAAAAGTTTCCGGAATCACCTGCGACGGCAACCGCATGTGGAATTGGAAAGAACGCTACCCTGCCGCATGTCTGAAGGCTCTGGGAGAGGTCCTCAAAAGGGAGGCCTTGGTCGCCAAAAAAGAGTCGTACAAGAAGCAATACGCAATCATCATACTGACTGTTCTTGGAGGCCTGGTGGGTGGTTTCGTGGTGTACAGGCTATGGAGATGGGCGACAACGAAGGCGAAGAACAGAGCCGAGCAACCTCAACAATGGCCACGCGCCACCCCGGACGCCGAACCGAACGATGATTCAAACGCAGAAGATGTCAAATCTCAAAATGT
Organism: Calonectria multiphialidica; assembly: GCA_020623665.1. Lineage (NCBI taxonomy): Eukaryota > Fungi > Ascomycota > Sordariomycetes > Hypocreales > Nectriaceae > Calonectria > Calonectria multiphialidica. Next base: position 56,915 of record JAHVYC010000053.1, on the reverse strand, counting down.
AACCTCATTCAGAGTTATATCACTTTAAATGCAGCAGGCTGACCATTTTTGCGTCCAGGGAACGTCAACGCATTCTAGAAGAAGTCGCAAAGGACCCAAATTCATTATTACCAGCTTTCTCGCACTATTCACCAGGGCACCGGGGGCGAGAGCATATTCTTGCACAGGACATGACGCAACTCACCAACAATACTTTACAAATGCTAATAAGACCGTATACGGTGTTGTGAATGGCTGGTACAGCAACTGCTATGACGTCCGAACCTGTAACCAAAGGTGCACATCAAAGTGCAACGATAACGGCTGTAAAAAGACCTGCAGAGAGGTATGCCACACAAATACGTACTCCAACAAATCCCCTACGGATTATGTCCGGGAGATTATGTCGAGTGTCAAGGCGTGTGGGTTTGAGGAGGCTGACAGGGTGAGTGGCAATGTCGGTAAGTCATGGCCATGCCGCTTTTCGCAGTGACCCGGGTATGCTAATTCTATCTTAGATATGCGAGTAGCGAATGCGGGCATCGAAAAGAATTGGTGGGTACAGATGAGCGTAAATGGATACAACGTCACAAATGCAAATGACACTGATGAGTCAGTTTGGTGTTTACACGACATTGGCAACTAAGGTCAATTGAGCCTCGGTCTCTTTCCCAATAATATTTTTTTTGGCAATGATCTGTATGTGTTTTGGTTAACGTTGCGTTGCAATTCATTGGGGGCTTAGCGTCTTGATATCCTCATTCATTGTTGCATAAGTTTTCACACATGAGGAATATTAAAATTGTTGTCTTTTGAACCCGAATCCTCAAATTCCGTGTAGATCTTGCTACTCAACCGTTTCTAGTCACAATTTAAGCATGATTAATGCTCGATGCCTCATTCACTAAACGGATTTACTATCTACAACAGGTTGTCTAAGGTACGGATACAGGTTTCGGAATTATCCGGAGCCAAAGAGTGTGAAGGCCCCGGCGATATTTGGGTTGTGTGTCGACGAATAACTGTGATAAATATGAGTGAAGGCCTCTTTTATCTTCTCATATGTTACTTTTTTTGCACGGGATAAGCCCGACAAGCTCATCTTCATTGCCTGCGGGTTGGTTGCCTAACTTAAAGCCTTGCCCCGTAAGGTGACTTGACAGAGGGTGTTCAGGTGACGAACTGTATCAGGCGCTTATCGGAATTTGGAGTGAGCTGGGACATTGTCTGAATGGGTGATCTGTTCGGAGTTACGCGGAAATCGACAGAATGCAACCCTTCCTCCTCATTCTCGCGCCAAAAAAGCGAATGCGTATTCAAAGTTCCACTACCGTATTCGGGCCATGGCTAATTGGAGCCGGTGGTATGATCAACCTCTTGGCACACAGCATTAGCTTGTACCTCGGAGTGGGAATTCAATGCTACTTGACAGCAAAACCTTGAATCCTCATGCTGATGCTCTGATTGGACAAAACATTCTCATGGTGGTCAGCTGTTCAACTGATAATGTTACTACAATTAGCACTGCGAGTAGGACTATCTGAGTAAGCCTGGCGATCATTATCTCGTGTCGAATGCCATTTGTGGCCCCCAACATTGTGATATTAAGATCGCACTATTCAGCTGTGTCTCAAATTAAGCTACGCTTAATACCACTAAGTGGTGTGCGGCCTTTACCAACTTGTTGGGGCTTCAGCACGGGGTCTTTTGCATGTGGATGGTTTAATCTTGCACTCGTCTTATTTGCACATTTCTCGCCCAAGCTGTAATTTCAGCAGTAGTAAATACTACATGATGAGATTAATGCCTACCGGATCTTCACCAAGATAAAGAAATATCCAAAGTATTGAAACCCTTGATCATGCCTTTTGGTATTACTAATAGAATAATTCAAGTCGTTAACCAAACCAACCTCGGAGACAATTCTGTAAGTGAGAAGGCAATCGCAAAATATGATATCCCTATAGAACGTCTACTTGAAGTTTCGCATTCGGCCTGGATTTGTCATGTAATAAATGACTTGGCCTGAATACTACACTCATGGAGGACAGCTGCAAGACCGACAATAGTGACATTGACTTCACAAAAGCGGGTAGGAATGCTACGCTAAAGGTCTGGGCTGCTCCGTCCAGAAGACTAAGGTTCGTTGTACGTCACTGGGCCACACTCTTTATATCACTGGTTTTATACTGATACCATCTGTTTATATAGTGGTCATATGAAACTTCCGCTATTATGTCTATCACTAGGATGTACACCTCACAAGGCCTCTTGAACCAATATTTGATCTTCGATTCATGGATATTCCATCTTCCCCGCCAAGAAGAAAAACAGATATAACAAAATATAGACTTGCTACACAGAGGAATCGTAATCGTTACGAATGAGAATTTACTCAATTGATGTAACGCCACCTAACCGTTAGATATAATGTTTACATAGTGCGTTTCCAGCTGGCCCGAACTGGAAATCACCGAAGCGCAACATAGATAGATTTTGGAAGATGACGTTTGGGGTTTGCGTGATACGTCACTGTGAGATTAGCAGCTACAACAGCGTCTCATATCTCATGCTTACGCACCTAATAATTAACCATATTAAATTATGAATATTGCCCGAGTCTCACGCAGGCAGAGCTGATCGCAGCTGAAAGGCCAAGCTCTTATTGGCTACCTGCAGCATTCGCAGCTGCCTCAGGTAAACCACTGGCCTAAGCCACGCGCTAAAGATGATGTGAGGCCCGCACATGCGACGCGTGTAATCAAATCGGAATTCGGCGTTTCTTTCTGAATTCCGTGAGGAGTTTGTATTGGCTATCTTTGCTGATGTTGGTGTACTGAACGGAGATGAATCCCGTGGATCGCGGTCGTATAATTCGTTTCGAATACGGCTCTGTGTTTAATAGGCCGCTCACCCCCCCGCGTTAAACTCTTAAGAAGCACCTCCCCCCGAGAATTCGGGAACAAAAGGTACTACATTGCTATTCGCCAAAGTCAACACCGAAGATTGAACTCTGCACACTCTCATCACCATGTCTGACCGTAATCTCACCCGAGACGATGCCTTCGACCCCAAAAATCTCTGTAACCTAGACATATGTCCGCTGGATTGGACTATGTATGAGTACATCCCATCACTCGCAGCCAACGTTATCTTTCTAGTTCTTTTCGCCCTAATTGGAATTGTCCATGGCTATCTAGGCTTCCGTTGGAAGAGTTGGGGGTTTATGGGAGGAATGCTTGCTGGCAGTGCTGCTGAGATTCTTGGCTACGTCGGTCGCATTATGCTCCACGACAATCCTTTCTCCTATGAGGGATTCATGATACAAATTGGTAACCGCAGCTTTTTAACTTCAATCCTTCTGCATGGCACTAAATTCACATTCTAGTCTGCCTGACCTTCGCTCCCGTCTTTTACACCGCATCTATTTATATCACATTGTCCAAAACCATCGATTTCCTCGACCCAAAGATTTCCCATGTTAATCCAAAATACTTCTATTGGGTTTTTATTCCCTTCGATATTGTCTGCCTGGTCCTCCAGGCCCTTGGTGGTGGATTGTCCGCTGGCTCGGATGGTGACGATGTTGGAGTAGACATTTCCATGGCAGGTCTCGTGCTGCAGGTGATTGTGCTGGTTCTCTTCATCATCGTATTTCTGGATTATTTGTTCCGATACTGGCGACTCAATCGCACTGCCCGATTTACTTGGCGTCTTAAGACATTCTTGGTGGGCCTTTCTGCTGCCGTTATCTTGATCCTTACCCGCTGCGCCTACCGTGTCGCAGAGCTTCGAGATGGTTATGACGGAAAGCTTTTCAAGGAGGAGGTCCCTTTTATTATCCTGGAAGGAGTGGCTATAATTCTAGCCGCATTCAGTCTGTGCTTCGGCCACCCAGGTCTTTTGATCAAACCGCAGTCTGGAGAGAGGGTCACTCACAGAGAGAAGAGCAACCCTGCCACCGGGAGCTCGGACAGCAACTAAGAGAAGACAAAAACTCGAAAGCGCGTTTTTTCCACGCCGCAAAGCACTCTTGGCTTCGACTAACGAGAACTCCGGTACGAGAGGTGGCGAACCGAAAGCAACAAACGATATTGACTAGGCTGTGGGTAGTACCTGGGTACATGGGTAATTCCGCATAGCGGTGGTTTTAAATTGGACAAATAATAGGTCTCCGGGGATGTCGTCGGAACATTTTATGCGGCTTCTATGCGAGGCAGTGATTCACGCTCTGAATTGGGATGCTATCGTTCCTGGGCAGGTTTAATGTGCAGGTCATAAACGAAATAGCTTGGAACAGTGCCCTTAATAAATGACTTCTGAACAAAAAAACAATCCGTTTCCTTTCCCAAATTCAAAATAGATGAGATTAAAAACCCAAACACTGTCCAAAACAAGGACTTCCAATGATTTCCAATATCATGATTTAGATAGCGTATTAAAATACCGGATACAAAGACGGACGCACGTTTCGGACCTGTCTGGAAAAATGCCAAGACGACCACTCCGAAAGTCGAAGATATAACCAGGACTTAAGCTATTAAAAGCCCTTGCGTGAGGGGATGATGCCTTGACAGGAATAGGTTTGAGGGTGTATGGGTCTCGGGTGTCTGGCCATTCAAACATGTGAAAGTCATCGGATGTCTTCCATCGAGGATCTGTCTGGGTCTTCGAATCGCAGAATGCTAGTGGGAGACTTTCTGCGGTAATAATTGCTGCAAGCTCCAACCCAAGCCAAAAAGCCCTTCGGTGCCAGCCGTAAAAGGTATTGTCAGGATCTTCCACGAGATCAAGAAGGGTAGGCTCAGGGAGCAGGCTAACTAGCACTTCTTTCCATTCCACAGGCTGGAGGGATGCATTCCTAGGAATAAATTCCTCTCTCAGTGAAAATATTGCTCGCACGGCAGAGATTGTCACACGGGCCTGTGCGCGATGTCTCCATGATGTTCTCTTATCAACGCAATAGTCTTTGAGGGACAGTAGACGCTGAACTGGGTCCGTTTCCGAGTACATTGCTACGAGAACGGCGGATATACGATGATACCCCAACGACGGCAAATAACACTCAAATACCACATCCCAAAATACATGATCGGTGGGTTTGTCTGTCATGACATTGAGGTCCTTGGCAAGCTTGACCGGATCCTCGGTAAGCCCTAGCAGGCCATAAACCCTATCGATACGGTTAGTACATTGGCATTCATTGAAGTCTTCTAACAATTGAAACAGTGGTATGGCTTTCGTATTGGATTTGCGATGGCAATGGATATGTCGCATGGTCCCGAATGGGGATATCAAGGGATTCTTGAGCAAAATGGTGACTTTTGCCAAAAGCTCGTCCAGGTCCAGTCTAAATCCCCCAGATAACAATGTTCCTTCTGAAGCCAAAATTATTTCCTGTATGATCCAAACCCTTTGCCAGAATGGATTTGAAACTATTCTCTGTGCAGCCTTAACGATTTCATCTCCGGGTACTTGTGTGCTATCCCAAACTGCGAGATGGTCCAGGGAGTCATCCTCACCACCAGCGTTGCCAAGAAACATCAATACCCCTGTTGCTGAAGAGTAGATGTCTCTCATACTTGGAATTTGTTGATTGATTTCTCCTCTGTTCTCCTGATCTAGACTCAGAAAGTCCACCCAGAAATAGTCAAACATTTTATCGTTCCAAAGTTCTTGTAAGAAGATCCCGAGATTCTTGGGAACTTCAAAATGTTTCCCGTTCAGCCGTATAGTTTGGACTGGTGTTGGATCACCCCAACAATATGATAGTGCGTGGAACTTGGGCATTGGTTGACTAGCCCGGTTAAATATCTCGAGGCTGCATGAAATATGCCCTTTGGCTAGTTTCTGGTCGAGTTTGAGTAGTCTGATACTGCAAATGCTCTCCAGGGATCCATGTTTGTAGGGCTCGTTTGAGGAATTGTTGAGTAAAGGCGTGGTGCGCACGTCCCTTTCAATGAGCTTCTTCAAGAATTTCATAATTAATCTAATAAGACCCCGTTCACTTCTCAACATGAATGTAAGGAGCAAATTAATAGGTTCCAGGCTGCAATTGTTACCCCGCGCAGGCTCCCTCCCTTTCCAAGTGGCGTTTACTGGTGCAGTCGGATTAACTTTATACCTGAATGCATGTCCTGTCTTACGTTGGATTCGGGAACAAAGACTCCCTGTGCATCTCAGCAAGGCGGAATGCCTTGTATTGCGCTGTACTAAATATGGGACCGGCAGCTTTATGATAGGGGTGCTTGCCACGGTACAATTACATTTCAAAGGCCCAACTTCAAAGCGTTGCCAGGGCATAATAGTCCCCTCATCGACTGCACACTGAGTCTGATTGTCCTGATCCGATACCAGCGTCATGTTCCATTTCCATTCGTCTCGATCGCTTCAACCAGGTTGCATAAGTCACTCCACCTCGGCCCACATAGTTTTGAGTTGTATGATCTTCATCGCTTCGTTAGGCCTATTCGCATCCGCCAGACCGGCATGCATGTTGTTCAACATCTGTGCTCCTGTAACACCATGCTGCGTGTTGTACCAACCAGTCGAATTGCTTCCGTAGATGTACCCATCCGTAGTGCCCGCGAGCGCGACCCTACCATCCATACCTGAATATAAAATGCTCATTTGGCCCTGGTGTAGTGCGTTCTTGTACTTGAGCAACTTCATCCGCTCCATGTTATTGATCTGAGGTATTGTTGCATTGTACACCTGCATTCGCCGGAGTCCAAAAGCCAAGAACTTCTCCAGAGCTGCTTGTGATTCAGGTGAGCCAGGTAATCCCGCCCTGCACGTTTCTAGCCACATCTTTCGCATCCGTGGGGACCACATCTGGCAACAAATGGCCCGTTCATCGTATTGGCCCTTCCATGGCAGTGAGCCAGCAAGTGGCGTATCTGCAAGAAAGCTTACATAGCATTCTTGGCAAGATAATGCTTCCGTATGTCCCCACCACGTTCCGTTCCTCCGGTGTGTAAGTCTGGGGCAGGGTGATACCCCAGCCCATTTCTTGACATAATCGGAGTAGTAAGTAATGACGGATTTGTCAAGTGTCTCGGCAAACCGATTTGTAAACTGCACAAAGCGTGGATTGGCCGGGCAAAAGCTACACACAATTGTCGCATTCGGGTCCCGTCGTGCGCGTTCAAAGTACTGGGCCGTATCCGTTGTCTTCAGAATTCCCGTGTAGCACGCCTCACAAACGCTCAGAGCGTCACAACCTCCAACCAGAGTCCACCAGTTGCCGCCAGTGATGCCATTGATAGAACAAGGGACAACACGGGTGATCGTTTCAGCCGAAGTCCAAAATACACCGTAGTTGCGCTGGTACAGGGCTGACTCTAGCGCAGCGCCCAGTGGGAGAATTGCCATGCTGCAGGATGATTCCACGACAAGCTCTTTCAATAGCCCGCTGAAACCCGAAGAAGACGCATATGGTTGAAATTCGTTTTCAAAGCGCGTCAAAGCCAGCTTGTCAAGAAAGCAGGCTTCGCAAACGCGCAGCTTTTTGATCTTCTGGCGCGGGACAAACCAGTTTACCGTGTTTGTAGGCAACTCTTTCCCTTCACACTCTGGGAGCTTTAGTCGTCGTGTCGTCGCGGCTACAAACCCTTGCCAATCATTGTTTTTGGACATTTTTTCGATTGCCTTTGTGATATATGGTACGCATAAATCGCATACCCATTTTTCATGCTCGCCTTGTTTTCTATAGGGCGAAAACTTGGACTCAAAAGAGGAACCAGCCACATAGTCTTGGTAACATGCCTCACAGGCAAGGAAATCGTTAATGATATCAGGTTGCACCAACCCGTACCATTTGCCACCCTCGGCGCTAGTGCTGAAGACTCGGCCTCTGCATGGTCTAATATCCTTCCGCTTCACCATGTATGCCCGGAGCGTACTTAAATCATTTCTCTGAACTGCCTGGGGCCACAGAATATGTTTCACATGCGGAAACCAGAAGCCACAGGTTGACACAGAACCATCCGGCTGGTGAATGCGCTCAAACTGACCTGCGAGATGCGTACTCTGAATGTGTTCGGTGTAGCATCGGCTGCATATGAGGAAATTAGAGATATCTGGTAGTCTGTACCAATACAGCGCGTAGTCTACCGCCCTTGTGTCGGGGCAAAATGCGACTACTTCATTAGGTGGTCCGCTAGCCCGAACTGGCGCTGGCCCTCGAGGAGGTTCATTCTGGGCGTAATCGTTGGGCTGCATATTGAGACTGTTCATTTGCGCAGAAAGAGACGCCAAAGGATCGCGAGATGGTGGAGCGCCTGCTGGCGATCCGGGTATCGGGACATGACCGTTCTGGGGTGGTGGCGGAGCATGTTGAGGCTGGTAGGCAGGAGTTGCTGGTGTCTGCACATTCTGCCTCGATTCTTGTCGCCCCTGTGTGTCCTGGGGAGTGGGCGGAAAGCCGTAATGATTCTGTTGTTGTGGAGGATTTGTTGTGGGCTGAGGAGAAGTGTGAACCGTAGCAGGAGTTGGAATTGGAGATGTAAGTCCAGATTCCTGCGGTGCTAGGGCGGCAGCTATTGATGGAGGATAGTGTTGATGAACTTGTTGATACTGTGGTTGATATTGAACTGGTTGAGGTGGTGGTGGTGGTGGTTGATGAGCACCATACTGTGGTTGGTATGAAGGCGCTGGGGGAACCTGGTTCGGTGGAGGGGCATGGTAGTGTGCCGGGTTTGCTGGGGGATAAGAACCGGGGTGTGGTGGCGCCGGAGACGGGCGAGGAGGTTGTGTATTTATTGGCTGACCTGGACCATACGCCGTGCTTTGCGAGTAGTTCCAGGAAGAGTTTTGGACCGGCTGGTGTTGAGGCGGAGGAGCATGATAAGCAGGCTGCTGGCCAACTGGTTGAGGCGGATAATACTGCTGAGCACCCGGGACCTGGGCATTCTGTGGCGGATGATAATACTGATTGGATTGTTGCGCATATGATGCGCCCTGGTGAGCTGGTGCCCCTACGGTTGGGCCATATCCGTATTGCGATGGCGGAGGAGGATACGATTGTTGGGGCGCATTTCCATAGCGGTTATTCCCCTGGCCTTGAGAATTCGTCAGTGAGTTGGCGACGCCGTTAGCCACACCCACGGCCTCGTCGACAAGGTTTCGAACAATCTTCTTCATGGCGGGCGGGCTACTGTGGGCACGAGAACGTGCAGTCTTGGCGACGCGACGGCTGAAGGGATTGCAAGGTCAAGATTGGCCCACCAAAAGCCAAGAGCCAAGCCAAGCCAAGCCACTTCGGCAGCAAAAAGAGAGGTGTTTACGCTTAAATACAGAGTCGGGCCAATGTTCCACATTGTCCGCGAGGGATTCAGCCTGGGCTGAGTGGCGGCCGGTCTAGACCAGTCTAGTCGCTCAGCTGAGGCAACGGCTTGCTTTGTCGTTGGACAATGACAGGCATGTCCCATGCAAAGCCCGGTCGTGATTGGCGAATGGTGGCCGCCTATTGCACATTCTCCCGCCCATTTCAGCTCCATCGTCCAATTTTCCTGCGCTGCACTGCATAATATTTGGTGGTGCACCTAAATATAAATGGTCGGGTGCCTATTAATCACTACTTCGACCCCTCACGGAGATAACATCAGGTCCGACGGTCCCGCAGCGATGTTTTCCAACATCTGATGGGAACTGTCCAGCCAAGGCGTCTGAGTCTGCTAAATGCAATTGTGTCCACTTGTTCACAATAACATCAACCAGTCTAGTTCTACTTTCTTGCTAAATCCTCTGGAACAGCTAAGTTTTGCCGTCTCCGCACATTACTGTCCAGCTCACAATTGATTGGTAAGCGTAGCGTAGCTCCATTTTAGCCCCTTGTTGAAGCTACCATGTGTTGGAATTGTGTTGGATGCAGTAATGGAGGTTTGTATAAAGAGATAGCCAGCAATGTGATAACAGATAGTTAAAACAGAGTAGCTAAGGTTATAGCAAGGCCCGAGACTTTTTGGCAGCATGTTTCGCGATCATGTCCAGTAAGACTTCCTCGCTACCTCCACTTACCACAAGAGAACGCAAATCTCTTGATATTTGCTCAACACGTCCACCTCTACCACCACGACTAAACCCTAATCCGCCAAATACCTGCTGTGCCTCTCTACAGATGTACTCCAAATCATTAGCAGCCTTCACCTTTCCCAGTGCTGCCCAGGTGGCGAATTCACGAGGTCCTAGCTCCGATGACCTCTTGGCAAGGGATTCCAAATAGGAGTACGTGGTCTCGATGCGACTTGCCATGGTTGAAAACTTGATTCTGACAGCTTGGTTTTGCATCAACGGTGCCCCAAAAGCTTCTCGACGTTGAGCGTATTCGAAACTGTCCTCGAGGGCTACACGACCGAGGCGGTTTGATGTCACGCCCAGCCAGAACCTCTCCTTGCCAAATGCTGGATAAATTAGAAACCGCTATGCCTAGCCGAACCGGGATAACAAACTCACTGGACATGATAATTTCGAAACCTTGGCCCTCCTTACCAATGAGGTTCGATTTTGGTACCCGAACATCATCGAATTCAATAAAGGTCGAACCTGGAACATAATTAACAATGTAGAACTCAGAGAGCCTGGAGGATACTTGCCACTAGACTTGACACCTGAGTTGAGCATCGTTTTGCGAGTCACGCCGGGTGCATCCATCGGAATCATGAGGACTGATAAACCGGAATGACCGGGATTGCCAGTGCGAACAAGTGTGAAAGCCCAATCCGCCCAGCGGCCTTGAGTGATCCATTTCTTATTACCATTGACGATATAAGCCGCTCCATCTGCGGATGGCACCGCTGTGGTTGACATTCCGGCGACATCAGACCCGGCTTGAGGACCCAGAGTTAGCCCAGCACTTGTCAGTTGTGAACAGTATACACTTACCTTCTGGCTCAGTGATTGCAAGACAGTGTCGTTCGATTCCTCTCAACATAGGAGGGATCCACCTTTTCTTTTGCTCGATGGAGGCGTATTGAAGCAGTGGGGGAGCTCCAACGCTTACCCCACCGTTGATCCCCCAAATAACACCCAGATACCCACAACGGGCTATTTCATCAATAATCTATCAAATATAAGCAATTGAATAGAGATTTATGTATCTGACAGCGAACTCACAATCATCTGGTGCAATGCATCCCATTCTGCGGTCATGTGTGTCAGTTGGTCCGTAAGCTCTGGGACAATGAAATAAATTACCTTTCGGGTTAATCCCCGCTGGAAGTTTGATATCACCAGCTTCAGCAGGTATAGGTAAGACACCAGCAGCGAGGAATCCAAGATCAGCGTGACGTTTGAAGGCCTTCCAGTTAATTAGCGTTGTACAGTAAAGAACCAATGTTTGGCCCACCTCGTCTGGGATATGCCCCGCCTCTTCCCAATCCCCAGCATTGGGCCTGATATAGGTATCCACATAAGATCTCACATAACATTGTAGGTCTGTATGAGTTTGATTATATTGCATGTTCGTGCTTCCCAGGCTATGCCACGGAGGATCCGCATATGGAATTCTTGATGAAGATGCGGATGCACTCATATTGACAGACTTTTCTAAGAGCCGGCTTGATTGAATAAAGAAGATGATAGTATTAAATGACCAAGTATCATAATCAAGATAAGATAACTAGTTATATTCATCTAAATAGATTCTTGTTCGAGAATCATTCCGCGGAATGTCTCATCCTTCAGTCACATTAGATCGTTCCGCGGAATTTTGTATTCTTCAGGTGAGTTAACCTCATAAATTCCGCGGAACATCACATTATCCAAGCATTTAGATTAAAGACCTTCCGAGGAGAACAATCCAGCTAAATCTTCTATGTAGCATGAACATCCAGTTTGCCATTCTGCAGAATTTCATAGAAATACAATGGTATCCGAGTAGAATTGAATGTTGGCTATCTGTGCAATAATTAACGCCCCGATTGACATTCTGATCTTGACTAAAATAGAAATGTCTCTACACAAATCTGACGTATCCAAGAAACATGCAGCTGAACGTCTTAACCTCGTTCTAAGTCATTTGAATGACAAACAACGGAAAGATATTTTGCATCAACAAGTAGCCGTTATTACTGGAGGCGCACAAGGTGAGTGGCAAGGTGAACTTTCATCTAGCGGTAGGGACTGACAAGTTGTTGAGGAATCGGCAAAGCTGCGGCTCACCTTCTCGCTGCTAATGGCGCCCGGATTGCGATTGTTGACCTCGATAAGGCCAAGGCAGAAGAGGCGGTTCTAGAACTTCAGAAAGCTGGCCATGATGCTATAGCCGTCGTTGGCGATTTGCTAGACCCTAAATTTGCTGATGAAGTTGTTGTCAAGGTCCTGAAAGCCTGGGGAGTTGTCAACATTCTGATCAACAACGCAGGTTGGGCCCCAAAGTTGCTTGACAGGAGAGGTGGCGTGAGTTGTTATCCCATGCTGATGAGATCATATTTAGGATTTACTTTGGACTCCGCAATACACAAAATGGAAGAATCGAGTTTTGACATCATCATGAAAATTCATAACTATACTCCATTTAGACTCATCAAGGCGTTGGCAGAACATTGGATGGCACCTGAGCACAGGGCAATGGACAAAATAATTATCAATATATCCTCTACATCAGGGTTACATGGCGCCATGGGTCAGATTAACTACGCTACCGCGAAATCTGGAATCAATGGCTTGACGAAGACTGTGGCGGCAGAATGGGGAAGGTAAGTTCATTGGTTCCTTCTAGAAATCCAGCGTAATCTTTCTAACAACATCACTTTAGATATAACGTCAGGTGCAATAGTGTTGCTTATGGCTGGATTGACACAAGGATTACTCAGTTACCCTCGACTTCGAAATCGTTTAACGTCGCGGGCCAAGTGATTCGCCCGGGCATTCCAGCGTCAGCAAAGAGATGGAGAGATATTAGTGACATTCCCCTGGGGCGTATTGGAACAGTTGAAGACGCTGCTGGGGTTATTCTATTTCTAGCTAGCCCACTATCAAGCTACGTCACAGGCACGTGTATTGAGTGCACTGGCGGCAGATACATGTAATTAATTGTCAGAGCATCTATTTTCTGCCTAAATCGTCCCAATAGCTATAAAACCGGACCTGCCGTGAAGAGTGTTCAGGTTTCTTGATGTGAAAGGCATCGATGTTATGACCTCAAATGTACCATTATGTAGATTAAATGTGATGACTGTTCCAAGTAAGGCGGATGATGAAGACTGGATGAAGATGTTTTACACTAACTATATGACCTCCCTGGTCTCAGTATTGCGGCGGAATTTAGATTCAGTCCGCTGAGACGGCAAGGCCTGTGCACCTCTTTATGATATCATTGTGGGGTACAAAAGATTTCGTAGTCGATACTCCATGAGGAGCCAAAGTTAAGAGCTCAACCTTGGTTAACATCCACCGATACATTTACTCATACAGCTTCACATCAACAGATTCAACATGGCTCCTATCGCCCTCAACCTCCATCCGACCTCACTCTCTTCGTTTTACATTGTCGCCGCTTGGATAAAAATTTATTATAACCTTCAATAAAGTTCTATCGCTCCTTTCCACTTTGAGCTTAGCACAACTACCGTCCCCAAAAATGAAAACAATCATCTAGGATGATTCAGTTAGTCCATGCATACTCCGTACTCCGCGGAGAATTGAGAATGCGGGGTTCGTGGTCAGAAGGCTGTGGGCGACCTCGGCAGTTAGTCCGTGGAATAATATGCCATCGTACTCATCCCTTCTATCATAATACCACAGTCCTGCGGAAGCCCCGGATTTTCACACGCATTCACCATGCCCCCAAAAACAACAGCCAAAAAGACCAACAAGAGAGATGCATACACATCGCATGCATGGTGGGTTTCGCATTATCGATCAATTTTCTCATTGTACTTATAGCAATTGTTGCAGTATTGAATGTCAACGTCGCAAGGTCAAGGTTAGTCAATGCTGGGGTTTTCCGGATTTAATCATATCTAATTTTGAGGTTTTTATTTTTCGCTTAGTGCTCTGGTGAGGACCCATGCCACAACTGCCGAGCGAGAGGTGTCGACTGTCATTACGCCATGGCCGATGGAGAATTTCGACGGAAGCCAAGCTCCAGAAGAAGACGAGCTTCTTCAATTCTCAATATGTATGGTTCATATATAATCTTTTCATGGCCAATTTATTATTAACATGCCCACAGAGCACAATCACGCTCCAAACCTGATCTTACCACACACAATGACACTGATGCCATGAAGGAGCAACTTCGGCGACTTCAACAAATGATGGATACGATAATGACGCAACATTCGCTTAATTTAATTCCCCAGAAACCAGGGGTCCCCGTGAACTCTGATGATATTTTAGGCAACACGAGCATTCATTCACTCGAATGCCATCCACCTGCAGGTCGTGACAGCGAATTATTCAGCTCGACTAATGACGCTGTCAGTTTGGGGAACATCATAAATCATACCACAAGAAATATTCAACTTTTCGAATCAGCCTACGGCGAAACAGACACATTTGTTGGCGGCCTCAGATGGATGAATTCATTCGCAGTAGCCTCACAAATATGCACCATACGCTCTGGCGTGGGGATGGATCCAACCCCTTCATACCAAATGACACCAAAGAGTTGTATAATTACACTCCCTTCTCCCTCAGATCTCAAGGTTTGGCTCAATAAAGGGCTTGTAGAGTTCGAGTGTTACTTCCCTTGCCTACATAAATCCCCTCTGATAGAGTTGATGTCGGAGACACTTAGCAAGCTTGGGTTTCCTTCACCTGACAATTCTCTTGTCGTAACTGAAGAGGACCATTCGATAATATCGGTTATGCTTGTTCTTGTTGCATATGGGCAGGTTTTGAGCGCCAAGAGCAGCCCACCGGGCTCATGGCCAGGGTCTTACTCATATTGGCAAAGCAGAAAGCTCATGCAACATTTCGAAGGGTTTCATCATCCCGGTGTTGAACATGTGATCTATCACACAGTTTCAGCCACGTACTTGTTATCGGCAGAAAGACTACGAATTGCAACGATACATGTTATGCATGGACTCCACTCCGCCCTCTTAACTGGGTTAAGTCAACCCTTGCCTCGCTCTGATGCAAAGGGGCTTGCTGATTCATCGGCCCTCTGGATGGTGCTCGACTTCGTAGATAAAAGAGTTACCCAGAAGTGTGGCATTGCGTACTTTGTCCGCAATCCACAAGAGTCAAATGTTATTGACCAGGTGGGGGTTGAAATCGATGCGGTTAGCAAAGCGTATCTTCAAACAACCTTCAACCAAGCACGACTTTGGGCAACAATATGGGACAGTTTCCTTTCTCCCAATGCTCCCTTTGCTGGTAATTGGATCGAGATACAAGTTTCTGATGCTAGAATTCTAGCCCTCAGAGACCAGACTCCGCCTGATCTTCGCTGGTCATCAGAGTTGCTTTGTCGTGCTATCGACAATGGCGACACTGAAATTGAGATAAGGCGTCGTCTGATTATATTTCTGGTAAGCCCATCATTTCATATACTTTCCGACGCATTTGTTCCATATTAAGATTATGTACAGCGATATCAAGGTTTGCGATTGAGCATTCGACACAAAAAGGTGGATCAAGAACAGTTTAATGTTGGAAGACTCGAATCTTGTTTTTCAATATCCTTGGAAACATTGGAAGCTGTTGGCCAATATCTTCGCACTTTTGGAACCAGTCAGAATTACGGATACATCCTTACAGCCTCTCTGGTAGAGGCAATATACTATCTAACTCTTGGACAACGCGAGAGCATAACGGGGGATATTCAAGATCCTACGACCGCTCTTAGGACAGCAGGCGAAATGCTTCAAAACTTATCAAGTACGGTTATTCCAGCTGCCAGAGCCTTTGAATCTCTTCAATGTGTTCTGAAATCTGATGTGGATAGTCACAATATCGACTCAGATGTGATAGATCCATCTCTGGAATTGGCCAGATCAAGCCCTGAAGTTGACACACCAAATCATCAACACGATAATTCTAATCCGGAAAAAATAAGCTTTTCTCTATTAGACGATGATGCCGTAATATCTCCAAAATCAGCAAATCAACCATTCACAGACTTCGATTCATTTCTAGCCGACCTGTTGCCAGATATGGAAATGGAAAATGGAAGTTGTGGGAATCCGGGGATACCAGATTATGGAAGTGCACTCAGTTTTCTCTAGATAGCCTATGTCACTCGCTGTGAAGGCTGTGGCTCAATATGGAGCTCTTCTGTTCTATCGGTCAAAGGGGTATCTGAAAGTTTGGATTCCATTGTTTATTTTTTAAGTAATAAGCACATGGACATACATATTTTTATTAGGATGTGAAACGAAATCTCACGTGCTTTATAACTTCGCTGTTAGCCTCACAGAGTTCCCTTTAAAGCTTGTCAGTTCTCTCTTCAATACCTTTCCCAAGCTATTCTTCGGAAGGGAATTCAAAAATACGACTCCTCCCCGCAGGCGTTTATAGTTTGCAACCTGAGAATCAATAGTTGAAATGATGTCCTTGGCGATTTTAGACCCGTTTTGGCTGTCCCCTGGTTTGTTGTGTAAAACAACGAACGCAGTCGGTTCCTCGGTGTCTATACGTTCATTCCAAACCCCACAGACTGCAACCTCTTGGACCTCATCATGTTGCAACACAAGTTTTTCCAGCTCACCCGGTCCTATCTGAAACCTAAATTTCATTGTTTTAGCTCGCGGTCTGCATTTATTGGGCTAAATATGATTCATAAATACCCTTTGTACTTAATCATATCCTTTAACCGATCCGTGATTATGATGTAGCCATTATTATCGATATAGCCCACGTCACCTGTTCGATAAAATTGCAACTCGTCTGACGCACTCAATCTGCTTTGGGCTGTGTGACCAAGCCTATCTGATGCTTCCAGGTCTTCTGGCATTAAATACCCCCTGTTATGTTTTATCAATATGTGCAGCAATGAAGATCGACTGATAAGGCCTTACATCATCATCGATGGGCTTCTTATGACAATTTCTCCCACATTCCCGATGGAAGTGAAGGTTCCATCCTCAGCCAAACATTTAATCTCCACATTTGCTATAGGCTGCCCACCGGAAATAAGAGGGAGGTTTTGGTCCCGTATCCCACTTTGGGCAACCGCGCCGGACAGTTCTGTGCATCCATACGCTGGAATAACCGTCAGGGGTCTTTGATCTTGAAATGAATCAGCAAGTGGGGGTTATGCAGAACTAACTTTGACATAGCCGCACTCTGGGAAATCTTTTGTTTAGCTTTTCTGCTGTTTTCTCCTGTTAAGAAGAATCGTTAGTTTTCATCCGTTTCTATATGTTGGGGCTCAGCATACTGTAAGTGGTGCCGCTGCTGAAGAAAAGTACTCAAGATATGGGTATTCATAATTCAAAACAGCAGCGTCTTCTGCCAACACTTTTGCAATTGTTGGGACAATACGTGCGACGGTTGCCTTCTTCTCATGTAATAGCTACTTAAATTTAGAATTCTGAAACCGGCACCGCCTTCGCAAGGAAGCTTACCCGACAATACTTTTCGATATTGAAACGCGGCATAAGACATACGTAGGCTCCAATCCAAGTTGACATTGTAACGCAAACATAGATGCCATAAATGTGAGATACTATTCATAATTTCGAGTCAGTTCTTTTATTAACAGCCTAGACGGATTCTCATGAAACCAGCACATACAAGGCTGCAAAAGTTAGTTAAATTGCCAGCGTCAAAGAAGATTGAATCGCCTCTCTTACTGGAAAGAAAACTTCTGATTGAGAACCCCTCCAGTTTTGTTCGTTATGGCCGCGCATTTGAAGGCATGAGGCCACTAAGTTGAAATGGGAAAGCATCACTGCCTTTGGGTTGCCTGTTGTTCCGCTAGACAAAGTCACAAGGGCACAAACATCCCTTGATCGGGGACGAAGTAGGGGAGCCATTGGCATTTCATTTTCGTATACGCTCAAGTCAGGCACCTGTACGCACGGTGGGATTGAATAAGCCTGGAGCCAGTGCCAACATATATCCCCGCCTGAAAACTCACAGTCAAATAATTCACGTCTTCTTCGCCTGAGTAAACAAAATGGGGCTTCGACGTTGACATTTTCAGGTTTCGGAGTCTTTGAATGGATTTCGAGGAGTCATCGCTGAAAATGAGAAATTTTGGTCGTATCAATTCAATGGCATGCGTGATTTCACTATCACTCAATGCAGGATTAACTGTGCTGACAATGCCACCAGCCCACCAGCAAGCGTGAATAGTAAGTATGTTATTGATCTAGAGGCTTTTATTAAAAAGGATGTCACCAGAAACCTTGATGAGGTCGCTTCGCACTTACACTGCTTGGAAGCATAACTGAAACTGTCTGTCCCGCCTGCAAGCCCATCTGGGTTTTCATCCAGTGAGCTGAACGCCGCACATACTGACGAAATTGCAGGTATGTTATCGATTTTCCAGTGTCGGCTTCTTCAAAAACAACCTTGTTGGGCGCCGTATTGGAAACATTATCCAACAGAGTCAAAGCTGAAATGCTTTTGTCTTCTGGAATATCCACCCATTTCTGGGAGCGAAATACTTTCTCTTGAGGCATGATGAATATTGCAATCTAATCTGAATAATGCTGACATGTGAATTTGAAATGTATAATCGTGACCACAGCTTTTATTGTATGATGCATATCTTCTATAACCCATATTGGCCCAGTGAACCCATTCATTTACAATTCCGTCATATTGTTCCGCGGGCTACAATCACTGATTCCGGCACGCTGTATAAAAATGAGATATTCCGCGGAACACACTGGAAATTTTGGTATGGAATCTGTTGTGGCTGTAGTGGCTGTGGTGGCTGTGTCATATGACATCAACTTCGTTGCCCGCCATACAGCTCCGAATTGAAGACATAAGATTGAACAGTCCCTCAAAAATTAAGTGTTAAAATGGACTGAAATCATGAACTGAGATGAAGCAGGGGTTGGTCTTTGATGTTGTAACTAGTCCAAACTGTTGGTCAATTTTCCTCTGGGCTTACCCTGGACCAAGGTCAAAACACGCCCCGAACACACTGGTTTAGAACTTCAGATATCAGGTGCCACTGGTATTAAAAATTATTTTTCATTGATAGAAATTTTTATTATCATTTTTAGCTTCACTTTCAGGAATCGTCAAATGAGGCGAAATGTCTCAGCGCAGTCTTGCCGTGCTCAAAGAGCCTAGTAAAATAAAATGACTTGGCTAATGTCATTTCTTGATTCTTTTTCTCGGCTTTTAGCCATATCTAGTATATTGAAATACTAACATTACATATATATGTTTCATTTCTAGTCATTACTTTGAATTCTATCCTTTTTGCTGTTAGACAAATAAACACGAAAGGTTGTGCCAGCCTGGTTCCGCCGAGAAGGATGTGGGGCCACCACATTGGGCTGCGCATGACATATAGCGGACCGTCATTTAGCCTGGTGGCCCGTGATTTAGTTTTGTCTGTGACAATAAGGAGAATTCTCGGAGGGTTCGCTCTGAACTCAGTGCTGGAACGCAGAGAGGCTCATTCCCAGTTACAGGACGGTTCAGTTTATGTCTTGGACTGGAGTTCGTGTTGTTGGTGGGTATTATAATATTTCTCTTTATTACGTTGTCTATGGGTATTCGATGCTGTAAAAACGGTTCGGAATGGTTAGCCACGAATGGACGCAGAGTCGACGAAGACATCGGTTTTTCGCATTATTCCCTTGCGACTGGAGTCGTCGTCGTCTATTTCGGTCTCTCTGGCACCCGAGTGATTGGGTTGGGCTGTTGCCTTGTATGCGGCGTTGTGACCGTTGATTGAGCCGAGCCTGATGCCTGGTCCGGAGTTTCCAAGGGCGTCGCCGCTCTAAGGACGGGCAATTGTTAGCTGACATTAAAGCTCAAGGGAGTTGAGTTGGAATATATCTGGATATTGCTATGATATCGCGTGCCCCAGGATTATGCCGAGGGACCAGCCAAATCGGAATGTAATGTCGGCATTCGAGTGGTACTAACCTGTCCTGTATACTTGTTGTAGCTTCGGTCGCGAGAAGTACCATAGTAGAACTGAAACAATTTTCGGAGAGGAGGAAGGGAACAACCAATGATTCCCAAACTGCATTCAAGATTTGAGGTGATGCTGATGACGCCGAGGTGATCTAAAACATGAAGAGTTAGCATTTGCATATTTGAAAAGAGAACCGAGTAATAATGCAGAGGACATACAGCCTATTTCAGTGGGGTATTTTTTGGTGTCGTAGTACTTCAAATAGGGCATCCGGACGCAGGTGGCGATGCTGGCGAAAACACCTAGACCAAGAATACAAATGACAGATATCTTTCTGCGCCGAGACATTTGCAATCCGGCCACGATGAAGAAAGGAATAGTGGCACAGGCCCAATCTGTCACCATCTGAATAGCCGACACAATATAGCTGACAGTCTGCAAGCTGATCTTTGTCTGGCATGTTCCCCTATGGCGTAATGTTAGCTAGGCAAAGTTCCGAACGTAGGATAGCGCGCGATCGAGATTTCTCGGCAAGGCAACGTACAGGGACGGATTCCATGTTGCTGCAAATGGCTTGCAATTGGCGAATACAAAAACAAGAGCAAGAATGGCGATGACGACCATGACGGACATGTTGATAGCCATAATGATGACGACCCGTTTTCGTCGGTCAACTCGAATGCAGGTAAATCCAATCGCGCATTTGACGATTGTTGACGAAATGAAGTACAGAACCTCCCAATAGGTTTGATACTCGGAGGCACGTATCAAGTAGAGCTGTGAAGGAATGTCGGCATCATGGGATCCGACCCCATATCGAGCGGCCAAGACGGCAAAGACGACTGCAGGTATGAACGGAATCTAATGATGGTGTTATTAGCTGGTCGATAAGTCGAGGCAACAGACCCAAAGCGCGCTGCGCAAGCGCGACTCGAGAGTCGGAACTTCTCACGTACCGTTCCAATGACTGCCAGGTAATCCTCTATGCCCCAAAGCTTCCCTGACGCTCCCGAAAATCCAGCGCGTACGTATATTCGCAGCGACACAACGATGAGACAAATGACGCCAAACAGGATCGCAATAATTTCGACGGCTGGCCCTAGACCTTTGGGAGTCAGGGGCTTGAGATCATTGGCGATAGCCTGAATCTGCTCTCCCGTAAGGGAGGCGCTCATGCTGGTACTCAGCCTCTGATTGTGGCGCGCAAAACGTTCGTGGTAAATCTCCGACGCGGGCAGAGAGAGGATGGCGAAGGAGGC
The DNA here is from genome assembly GCA_020623665.1 of Calonectria multiphialidica. NCBI lineage: Eukaryota > Fungi > Ascomycota > Sordariomycetes > Hypocreales > Nectriaceae > Calonectria > Calonectria multiphialidica. The sequence goes on along the minus strand of JAHVYC010000053.1, from coordinate 35,672 downwards.
CCGCGTTTTTGTTGATTTTTTTTTTATTTACGCTAAAGACATTGAAAGGAATACGAAATTGTTCAAAGGTACATGTACGGAATCGGAGGCATTTTCAATACACGATATGTCCCTGTTCAATCCATCGGCGTTATGTCCGTGGATGCCAATCATCTCCCGTTTCATCCACTGCCGGTCTCGGGCCCATGTCTAGTGTACTTCTGCTTCGTTTCCTTCTTAGGAGTCGGGTTAACCCCACAAACAGAACGACTTCAAGTTCGTGTAGACGTCTCCCAGCGGACCGCGTCACGCAGCTGCATCTTGTGTAAGCGACCCTGCAAGGGACATATATTAGTGGGACGCAGCCCTGCCACGTGGGGCTCTGGTGAATTTTTGCCATGGCACTAATCGCTTTTGAAAATCAACCTTTGGCTAGTATCCTTAGCTCCAAACACTGGGGGAATTTGTTAATAATGGAACGGCTATTAGCCAAGGGGTTCCCTGCCGGCACCACCATCTCTTTACCCGTGTAGCTAGCAACCGTTGTGTGCAACATGCCAAGGTGTGGGCAATCTCTCTTGCCTCGGAGACGGGTGGCCATCCGCGACCCTTCCTGCCGCAACGCATCTAGCCAATAAAAGTCTAATCCCAAGGCATAGAGCAAAGCCTAACTGCGCCCGATCCTTGTGTTGGTCCGGGTTTGGTAGCACCAAAACTCGGTGAGGCCGCTAATGCTCAGAGCTGATCCCAGCTATGTAAGCAAGGAGGATTCGTTTCCTGCCAGGTATAAGATCTTCTGAATCAAATATGTTAAACCCGTTACTCCATATTATTCAACCTCAGCAGCTCAGTCTCACAGTCCCGCTTTCTAATCGGAGTGGAAGCGAGACTTTTGGTGTTGTGTTGGTCTGACTGAGTTTGAGAAAGTGGAGAGAGCGGGAACGGTCCGCCCTGATCAGCGAATGGATGTTGATGCAGCGCTGAGACCGGGCATTCGGATCTCCAGGGGACCAACAATACGGGGCCTGACACAGTGACAATCCATGCCATCTTAGCCCCGACCCACGGGGACAGGGTATCACGCATTGGTCCAGTGTGCCCTGGGGTAAGAGAAATTTGAGAAGATGCCGTTAAATGAATCAAACCAAGGAAGAAAATGAGCGGGAAAAAAGCCCTTTTGAAGCCGAATATCTGGTGCTGAGTGGTCTCGCGGGCCATATTCCTCCCCTTTGCTCATCCACTGCCCCAATGATCGTGATCTGTAGTTAGGGAATGTTGCTGCTCATTACTGCAAATTGGTTAGCCGAAAAAAGTCTGAAATAAACCCCTGCCTGATGTAACGCTATTGGGTGGACTAAACGACACAGCACCAGGGGTCTTATCAACTAGCCAGTTAGGAGCTTGCTATATGTTTTATCGGATGCAATTTGAAGAAAAGTCCGGTTCTCTCAAATCTCCGACCTGCCACTCTTCCCCGAACCATGGGCTCGGGTCTAACACTCTCAAGCATTCACACTTTGCTTTTTACCTGACATATTGTAAGCGCCGCCGGTAATCCTCAGCATTCCGCCACCATGCTGGGTATTATTGCTGTCTGCGTGGCCCTGTTGGGCATTTATCTTGTCGGCAGTGCACTCTATAACATTACATTTCATCCGCTTGCCGATGTGCCAGGACCCAAACTCTGTGCCATTAGCCGCATTCCCTACTGGCTTGTCACACTTCGGGGCGATGACATTCGATGGATGAAAAACTTACACGACCAGTATGGACCTACCGTTCGCTTTGGTCCCACAGACCTGAGCTACACTGCCGGCCAAGCTTGGAATGATATCCATGGGCCCAAGGTGACAGAGAAGGCACAGGAATTCTCTGTCCAGCCTGTCAATGGTGAGAGACGCCCGAAATATTTCATGCTTCAGTAGCTCTGGAAATCCAATTGGGTTGGCTAATGCAGATGGTGACTCGTAGGCGTTCCAAGCATGCTCACAACTAACACTGAAAACCACTCTCGCGTGCGCCGTCTCTTTTCGCCTGCTTTCTCAGAGCGCGCCTTGAAACAGCAGGAGCCTCTGTTTCGGAAGTATGCTGACCTCCTAATGTACAAAATTTCTGAGGTTGGCAACGAAGGAGAAAAGCCAGTGGAGATGGGACAGCTTCTCAACTTTGCCACTTTCGACGTCATGGCCGAACTCTGTTTTGGACAACCGCTTGGGCTTCTAGCAAAGAATGAGTACAGTCCTTGGGTCAGATCTATTTTCGAGTCGCTCAAGATGTTGCCAATTGCTTCAATCATCAATTATTACCCAATCTTGAACGCCATCTTCACCCGCTTCGAGCCAAAATCTGTCACTGAGCAGCGGGTTACACACTGCAAGCACTCTGAGGAACGTGTCAATAGACGTCTGCAGAATGGATCTGACCAACCTGATGTCTGGAACTTAGTTTTGGCGGCAAAGGACGGCAAGGGACTCACGCTGGAGGAAATGCACTCTAATGCTGAGCTTTTCATGCTTGCTGGGTCTGAAACAACGGGTAAGTGGATTGCCGATGTCAGCAAGAAAGTGGAAAGCTTACTAAAGGGATATTTCTAGCTACACTTTTGAGCGGTTGTCTGTATAACCTGCTGACCAACCCCGACAAAATGACGATAGTGCTGCAGGAGATTCGAAGCAGCTTTACCAAACTGGATGACCTGACTCTTGAGCGCCTTGCTGAGATGAAATACATGAATGCTTGCCTGAAAGAAGGATTGCGTATCTACCCTCCAGTTCCCATTGGCAGCCCAAGAGTTGTACTTCCAGGTGGACAGCAGATTCTCGGAAAATGGATCCCAGCTGAAACACGCGTTTCAGTTCACCACTGGTCTACCTACAAGTCTGAGTCAAACTTCAAGAACCCTGAAACCTTTGCTCCTGAGCGATGGTTGAAAACCGATCCTGAATATGCCAGCGACGCTCTCGACGCTCATCAGCCGTTTGGCTTTGGTCCCCGAAACTGTCTCGGACAGAACATGGCCATGCACGAGATGAGACTTATTCTCGCTACCATGCTCTTCAAATATGATCTGGAGCTATGCGACGAAAGCCGCAACTGGGCAGACCAGAAGTCGTTTGCTTTATGGATCAAGAAACCACTGATGATGCGTGCGAAGCCGGTGGCTACACAGACTAGACTGAACATTTGAGGAAGCCTTGGAGACGAGAGAGAATATCCCGCTGGGACGTCGCAGGTGTGGCTGCATGGAATGTGTATACTATCATCCTCTTGGGTTTGGAACTTTAATAAACATAATGTGCCCAATTGAGGGGCATTCAGGCTGCTTTAATATGCATGTGTATTTGGGGCGATACATCTATGGGCTTGTGAAGGGAGGTCTCCTGGGAGATTAGTGCAAATCTTCATGACGTTACTTCATGTACAGTCGTTTGTCACTTCTTACCTCATTTTAGAGATTTTTATCTCCATCTCTTTACAGCATTTTCATGGGATGCTGACGAAAAGAATTTTCACGCCTGAAGGACGAATACATGCCGCCATGTGATTGATCAATATTCGAGCGATAAAGGTAATAACATATCGGATTTGGTGGGGCTATTCGAGTCCAAGCCAGTATATTCAGCCTAAACTACGGACCCAGTCTGTGGTATAATTTCGCCTATTGCCTTGAATTATCAAGCGTTGGGACCAACCCAAGAGAGGTAATACATGAGTCCTGGTACACTAAGCGGGAAATGTGTATTTAGCTCTAATATTAAGAGCTAGTGCCTTAACTGATCTACAACCGCTGTTGCGGGATTGAGAAATACAACTCGAGAATCAAAATACATACCAAAAATAACAATGCATCATCTAATTGACCAGTCAACTATAAAATCAGAATTTCTTCCATCTCTCACTATCAATCTTTCCCCTGTTTATTCCTTTCAAAGATTATAAGCAGACCAGCAGGAAGGTATCTGTTTTTATTTCAGTCTTTACCAAGTTGTTAACAAGATCAAGATCTTCTGCTTTGACCATACTTTTTGGCGAGTTTATACGCATCATTACATTCTTCATTCAATCTGCCATATTTCGGACGCTGCCGGAAGAGCTGGCAGCTTGAATCAAGGTCTAATTAAAAATTTAGTTAAATTCATTGATTGCATCAAGATGCGAGGTGATTTCCTTTTGCTGTGTATCTAACGTGCAGCTTGCACGAGTCAGGTCGCTAAATCCATACCAGTTTGGGGAATGGGCTCTTCGCGAACGGACACTACCTAAAGCCATTCAACCACACTTGTGCTGCCTGTGTCATTCCCTTGGGTGTGCTAAGGTAATGGCTGGGACGCCGGCAAAGCCAATCACAAACAAGAATGCCCGAGCGCTTTCGATATCCAAAGCGGGGGATTACAACGGGCTTCATGCTCCTGGTAATCCAAATCATCTCCCGTCTGCTCGTCTGGGGTCACGTGGTGACTAAGACGAAACCGTTATCTTCCAATGGATAGCTCTTGCCGGGGAGTCGGAACCCTCAATTAGTAACGGGGTACGGGTCAGGCATCCCGCCGGTGATCAGCACGATCGTCATCTCGCTTCCTTAGCCGAAGAGCATTTGGCAAGTTGCCGCCACACGCGTTGGTCACCCCATCAGCCTCACCCATTGGCACAGATTTACTGTGTAACGACACATTCAACATCATTATTTAAGCGGCTATCCGCCCAATACGTATCATCTTCGTAACTAGACGCACATCAGATAGCACTTGAAGTTGCCAGTGCTTCCCATCCCATTGTAATTTGTGGGATATGCCGCAAGGGCTGGATAAATTGGCGCTATTTGGCATCCGGATTACCGGCTCGCCTCCGATAGCTCATCCCTGGCGCCTGAGTTTGCATTGGCAAGACGCCTTTTCTTATTATCCACTAATGGCCAGGCGGTGTCATTATTGCATAGAGTGGCGCATACTAAGCTGGACTACTTCGTTGAATACTTCTGATTTGATATTTTTGTGGTAAAAAAGTGGTAAAAAAAAGCAATGCATGGCTTACCATTCTGGACATACGACGGAGGTAGTGTTCCAGATCCTAAAAAGCAAAAATAGTTAGGTTTTTAATAGCGCCGACGGCCCCCTCTTGCAATGCGGAATCACGGTCACAGACCGCTCTTCGTCACTCTTTCGTTAATTCACGCGTTCTTTCCACGCGCGCCGCCCAGGGTGTTTGCGACCATTGCACCCAGGTCTACCTCTTTGGAGCGCTTTCAATATCCACTGATGAGCATGCTTGGAGATAATTGTGGATTGTCTCAACCCAACCGATAAATCACCACGGATGTAGGCGCATGCCAGCTACAGGGACGTATCCCTTTGGCCGTGGTAAGCCCCCATGTGTTTGGATGTCCAACACAGTGGATGCAGTGACGTCTGATTAGCCATAAAGCCTCAACCCTTCATGGTAAAACTAACACCTTTGTTCTCTAGAGATGCCATGGCAATAGAAGAGGATGGGAAGTGGTTTGTTGGAGTGATATGGGCGCTGACATTCCTGGTCTTCAATTTCGTCCTTTTGCGCATCTACACTCGTGTTGTGTTGATGCAATGGTTTGGCCTTGATGACATCACATACATGCTGGCCTTTGTAAGCAACTAATCCCTAGATCCTCTTATCGTATTTACATCTGCTTCATCTCTAACATTCTACGGTACTGCTCAGGGTTTCCTTGCGTTATTTTGTACTATAATGACCATTTCTGCGAATTACGGCTTCGGGCAATCCAACATTCCAAATCCTGATGATGTTGCAAACGCCCTGCTGTACGAAGCTATCGGCATCAACCTTAACGGAGGCGCAATGGTTCTTGCCAAGTGGTCAATTGCCCTCTTTGTTCTACGCATCGTCCAGGAAAAATGGCAAAAGGTGACCATTTGGACTGTGATGGTGCTTTTAACAGCTATAGCTGGTTCAGCTGTTATAGTGTTTTGGTTGCAGTGCCAACCAATTCCATACATATGGGATCGTCGAATAGAGGGAGGCAAATGCCCAGTCAATTTTGTTCCTGCGGCATTTGCCGTCACATGTGAGTACTCCATCTCTCATGGAATAGGTCTGGGTGTGCGCGGTTGAAATCAATGCTAAGGCTGGTTTCAGCAGCGTGTGTTTTTGTTGATTTCTTTTTTGTCATATTCCCGTGGGTCTTGATTTGGAACAATCGAATGGGTCGCCAAGACAAAATACTTGTCCTTGGGAGTTTTAGCCTGGGCGTCATGTAAGCTTACTCATTTCACATTATTTGTCACACTTTTGAATGAATAATGGCTAAAAAGAAATCGACACTGATTAGTGCAGGTGGTTGTGGTATCAAGCGTACGATCGAAATTCAGGGGTTAGAGAAGGATGCATTTTTAGGTACAATTTGACGATTCCATTATAAGCCGTTGTCAGTTGTCACGGGAGACTCATTGCTAATCAATTTGACCCTCTGGGGCTAAATAGAATCAACAGTGGGAGCCGCTGTTTGGTCAGTCGCAGAGATATCTGTTACTATGATATGTAACGGGATTCCCGTATGCCTGCCATTTTTCAGGAGGATGCTCAGTAAATGGACAAATGATAGAAACAATCGCAATGATGATGAGGGGGTGGCGAACGGCCATTTAGGCCACCTCAATAATACTGGGTTGTCTGAGACGTCGACGATGAAGGCCATGGCACGTAAGTTGGGTGTTTTATGGACAACTTCAACAACGACTGGCGGGGGCGGGGGTGAGACCTTAAGAGCTGATCCAGATAGAGAATTGGATGAAGAGATCAGAGGCGCTATAAGACGATAGGACTCATATGCTACAATTCTCAATCCAATTCCTCCTGTGGAAACAAGTGATTAAAACACCCCGCAGCTTTGGCCAAGGTTTGGCTTGGGGCGAAGCTCCTGGCGCGGCTTAATCTCGACGTCTTGGGCTGAGATCGTCTGGCAGTTCGCCTTCCAAATTTGAGGCATTATGCCTAAGTTAACCGGATTCAATGATCCTAAAGAAAAAGTATTTATTTTTTCTATTCAACTGTACTAATCCATTTCCCAATACTGTCGCTTCCTCCCAGCAATACAGTATCAGGTGAACGAAACGGAAGCCTCAGGTAGGCTCTTTCGTTTAATATCGATTCAACACATTGCCATATATGTGTCTTGTTACCCTTAACGTCAAAAGAAACGTTTGCGCCTGTCGCTCTTGCTGCTTCTACAAACTGAGTGATATTTGCCATAAATAGCTCGTCTTGACCGGCAGTTACTAAAGTATTCGCCGGAAGAATATCTCTCAGGCTAGGTCTGTCACTGACTGGAAGACAGAACTCCAGGTATGTCTGAATATCGGCCTCCTTAGTATCGCCAGTGAACAACTTTGCCCAGCGACGTAAGTGAGTCATGCCAAGCCAGTCACTCTCCCTTTTATGTGCGCATTCTGAATATTCAAACAAGCTAACCCAGGGGCTCACTAAACACAGCTTGCCCGGCTTTCCGGGGGTGCTCGCTTTATTAGTAGATGATAAAGGGCGTTCCAGGTGCGTCAAGAAAGACAAGCACAATGACCCCCCAGCAGAATCACCCATCATACATATTTTGGAGGGCGGGATACTTAATTCACCGGTAAGATATTCCCAGCATGCAGACGTTTGCAGAATCTGAGTAGGGAACTTGGACTCTGGTGCCAACGAGTAATCCAAGACAAAGATGGCCACAGATTTGCCCATGACGGAGATACATTCAGCAATCCTCATGAGGAAGGTTCCATAAGCCTCAGGGTTACAGATAACATACCCGCCGCCGTGGAGGTAAAGTATTACGACGTCGGCTTCTCCCGGTGAGATATCTCTTTCAAAGTGAGGCTTGCAAAGCCAATTTCCCGAAAACCTTGGTGTCTCTACTCGCTGATTAAGATGCGGAAATATTTTACCAAAGCGCTTGGATTTAACGAATTTGTCCAGCTTAAGCGGCCGACGGAGAATGGATATGGGGAGATGGTCAAGAGACCTATTGGAGTATTAGATATTGATGCATGCGGTTTAATGAAGGGAAGCCTACATGCGAGCCAAGGCCATCACCATGTCCTTTTTCATTGATCTGTTGCGCTTGGTGAAGCATATTCGCAGCCAAAAAGCGAAAAGTCCAGCTAATATTTTCAAGACACCCCAACACGTCCGTGGAATATCTTTCAATGGAACTTTTCCAAAACCGGGATTTGGATCCATAATAACTAGAGATAAAATGAACTGTGAGCTCTCTGCTCTCACAATTTGGCTTAAGGCTATAGTCCAATTAATTTGGGTATGTGGACGCTTAGCCACGAGCAAGATGTCTGGGCAAGATAAAAGTAGATTCGTTGGGGTTCAAGGTGAAAAGTGGGCAATTTAATGCTCCGTTACTACATTCTGCTTTTATGAGGGATTAAATTTCCATGCCCTCTTGGGTACGTGTCACCTAAGCCGTGTTGTTTCAGACATTGAGGTTTGTGAAAGTTCCTATACTGTGATACGGCCGTGCTGGAAGTCAAACCAATTAGGAGGCACATTGTGATAATATGTACCATTTGAGACAAATTGGCACTGCTTTTATCCGCAATTCCTTGCTTACACAATGCACACTGTGCCCATCTGTCGGGTTCGCCTCTTTAGCATGAAGCAATATGTTACCAGAGTAAAGGCTATTTATCACCATTCCGAATCCAGTTATCTAGTTGTTCTTGGGCAAACAGCTGCATTGATATTTATAATAATTAATTAGGAATCACGGAATTGTGCAAACAACCTTGCCCACATTTTTAGACTCCTCAACATACCTATGGGCATCTTGAATCTTCTCCCAGGGAAAGACCTTGTCAATGTGAATTGTAAGTTTTCCCGACTCAAAGCTTGGAATATATTCTTCCAGCTTGTCGCGTAGCTTGCCTTGGTACTCTTCCTCGCGGCTTCTGAGCGTGCTTCCTTCAACGCGGAGCCGTTTGAATAGGATTTTGGAGATGTCGGCCTCGGGAGCCTTGTCACCTCCTAGATTCCCTAGAATAACAATTCGCCCGTCACGGGCTGCGACGGTGATATTCTGTTCAAAATATCCACCGGCAATAAAGTCAACAATATAGTCCACCCCCTTACCATCTGTGAGCGACATTATTTCTTTCACCCAGTCTTGTGTCTTATAGTTCAAAGCGGCTGTTGCACCAAGCTTCTGAGTAAGGAAATCACATTTTTCCTTCGACCCAGCTGTAGCAAAGACCTGGGTAGCGCCGGCAAGACGCGAGAGCTGAATACCAGCGATCGATACACCTGAAGCACCTGCGTGCCATAGGATTGACTTTCCTTTAACAAACTCCAGAACTTGGTGCAATGCCTGTGTTGCTGTGATCCAAGTTTCTGGGATCCCTGCACCAGTGACCCAATCTATAAAAGAGGGCTTGTGTAGGAGCATGCGGGTACTGACAACGATGTACTCAGCATACGCCCCGCCATAGGCAAGCCCAAAGACTTCGTTTCCTTCTTCAAAGGTGCCGCGGTCCCCAGATCCAAAAGATTCAATGATGCCGCTAAACTCGACTCCCAAGGTCGCCGGTGCCTGTTTGGGCAATGGGTAGTGGCCCTCGCGCTGCATGATGTCCATTCTGTTGATACCAAATGCCTTAATGTGAACGAGAGCTTGACCCTCGGCAGGCTTGGGTTTCAGAGTCTCATCATTCATAAACAATGCATCACGGCCGCCTTTGCCGCCACGGATATCTATCTGTAAATTAGTGGTGTTGGTTCTCAACCAAATCTCTGCCCATTATACCAATTGCCTTCATATACACATTCATACTGCCGGATCTAATTCTTGAATGCTGGTCAGATAAGGGTCTCTTCAAGGACTAGCGGGGGCCGAGGTTTGGAGACGATAACCGGTGGGACTGTATTTTTAGGTGTTATTAGGTAGAGATAAGGCAGGGTGTGATAATTTGAACTTCCAGAGATTTCACTATTTATATCCTTTCAGAATGTAATGAGATGGCGCTGGTATGAGCTAACATGCACTGGTCATCCTAATGCACCGCGTTCTTTATGCATTTTCCTTTCATCGCTCTACAAGCCGATTCCCTAACGATGGCATTAGGATGACGTATGGATGACGCGATTAGCAGCAGACTTTCGCCGAATGTAGCGAATTGAGGGTGGTATGTTACCAAACTGCATTCACCAAGATAACGGACATGCCGTTCCTTGGACAGTTTTTGCCTCTGCTACCTGCTGTTGGAATCCTAGGTGCCGCAATCCCGAGTCAAAGCTACTCAGCTGAATGCTGAAGGGCCCAGTGAGGTATATTCTAGAAAATTGCCCCAGCCGGAGGCGAATCGACCGCAACCCTGTCAGCCACAATATTCATGTAAGCGGGTGAGTAATCCGCCAGGGCGATTTGTCATTACCCCATCATCCACATTGATGCCATGCTAGCAGAGTCTCCAATGGAACCTCATTATTCCGGTCCATATAAAATTAAATCTCATTCTCCGAGAAAAATATGCCGTGGTACGCATGAAGAATGATCATGCACACCGATTCCTTTTGGTGCACCGCTGTTATATTTACAAAGTTTTATCACGCGCAATATATCACGGGTCGTCCCTGAGGTTTCTCGTCCGTGGAGCAACTTGCCTTTCGCAAGCTATTGCTTTAACTACTTCGAAGGGGCAGGGAACCCATATCACCCACCGAATCGGCCTGCCCATGAAAAGACTTTTGCCACACTTGTTTGTGGGTTGATCACCACTTCAGCAGCATGGGCCTCTTCATTATACTCTACCGGTAGAGAGAAGATTGCCGAATAATTTTACGCGTCAACTCAAGTAGCCAATTTAGGTGTATAAATCCGCGCTCTCTAATTTATCTAATCGCCCGCCAGGTCAGAAGCCGATTATCGAAATGTGTGCAGCAACTAGCACGTTAAGCTATCGCAAGGGCAGCATCATAACTCTGGGTACGGCGGTATAGCCTTTCGGACTGGCGACCGACCCTTTACTTTGGGGCCAATTGAGCGAGGTTAATAACCGTCAAATATCAGTTCTTATGCTAATTTTTGTAATAGTTCATCTTAACTTCACCCTCACTACTTCGAAAAATTTACTGAAATGGCGATAATAGAATTGCGGGTCGGTTTGTTGCCTCGGCGGCTATGACAAACGCCATCAGTTGTGTCCTGGGCGGTTCATTATCCCCAGTTTGTGGGCGGTTACTGTATCAGGGTGTTGGACGGCTTTGGTCATGCTCTCAGATATTATCTCTATGCATCTCTTTGTTAAAATATAGTTAGCTAACCATTACAGGACCGGCCACGTTTACGGGAGTCACACAAACAGCCTTTTTAGGTGTGGCGTAAGTTTCTACCACCCATTCAATTCATTCCTCTATAATAACGCTTGTTATGCTGCAGGAAGCCAAGCTGTTGCAGACATGTGTTTACCACTGATTACGCTGAGCTTCTTTTCATTATGTGGAAATCAGTTCCTTCAGCTGGGCAGAGAGCCTGAAATCATTTGGGTTATTCCTTGTATCGAATTAAACATATTCAGCATGAGGTTTTCTGCCGTCTTTCAAGCGGCTCAATTACTTTGTGCAATCATTTTTGGGTTTTCGCGGGTTTAGCAGTCTGAACAAACACGTTTTCATATTTCTGCTTTGTCGGAGCCTTGCCACTTATGATAAGCCCGCCGTACAATGATCCTGATGTGGGTGTAAGATCAGGTCTCATAGGGAGGCTTGCAACAGCTTGGTCACTGTTCCCTTCGCTCTTTACTCTTACGGGCAACGCTCGTGGACAGCGTCAATGTAGTCGAGCAGGTCTATCAATAATTACTCAACTGTTATACTGGACAGCTCCGATAGCATCAAGTCCTAGGATAAATTTAAGAATGCATCAAGCACAATCTCCGGGACATCAGACGGAATAACAAGTAGCCGGACAGAAAGCATCCTCCAGACCGGATTTGATTGATCATTGTTGTAAAATTAGCCGAGGTTTGTGGGGGCATTTACCGAGGCGTTTGGGGCATCATGATTGGACTCCTTGACGTGTTTGCGGGTCGCGACGCGTTCCTTTCCCCGCAGTTATCAATCCTCATCTCCACCAGAACCTGGGGTCTCACAGAGGGGAATAGAGGGCTTTGAGTGTGCAGAACTCATGAGATAAGATTGTTGATGAATGCGGGATTGCAAGTTTACACCTATATACCAACCGTATACTTTTACGCGCTTATACAAAGCAAATAAACTCTCGCCTCTGCACAAACAACGCCAGCAGCCTGCCCCAGGCTTCCAAACAGGTATCAGATTCTTGGGTTCACGATCGGTCTATTCATAAGGTATAGATTCGATTGCACGTTGGTTGGAGACAGACACATTTCATTCGCTGCTGTCTGAGTTTCCCCAGTCTGAAATTTGACCGACAGCCTATTACATTCGTGCCCAGTCTCGGAGCCCGGATTAATCAAATCCAGGTGCCAACTAAGCCTCGGCGAGAAGCTAGTTAGATTCCCTTCCCCTGTTGCATCCCTCCTGTTCAATTCAGCGACGGCAGCAATCCAACTCAGCAACCCTATCTTTACTTCATATTCGAGGAAACAAGAAGACAAACAATATCCAATGGAATCCCATCACGACTTGGAGTATTTTTCGCGCGTTCCCTGGTGCCGCGCGCACCTCGATGAACCTGGCACCATTACAACCTTAATTCCCAGCTGCAGTCCAAAGGCAGACGGCGAAGATGAACTAATGGCCCGCACGCTCCGCACCACAAACACAATACGTGCGTTTCTGGCCATTTACAAAGTGCCAGAGTCACCAGAGTCCGAAATCATCCGCGACATTAAATACTTAATCAGTCTCCAAAATGGTCTCAGTGGCTTTCCGGGCGTTTGTCACGGTGGCATTGTCGCAACCGTTTTGGACGAAGTCTTGGGGATGGTTTTCAGGATCAACCGGCGACATAACAAACTTCTCGGCGGCACAAAGATGACGGGTCAGCTTAATATCACATACCTGAAGCCAGTACCACTGCGATGTAGCCTTTTGTGCCGAGGCAGTATTGTCCGAACGGAGGGACGGAAGTATTGGGTCAATGGGCAAATTGAGGATGAGAAAGGCAATGTTCTTGCTAAGGCAGAGTCTGTTTTTATCAGTCTGCAAGCTAAACTATAGATTCGGTGTGTCGTCATCAAGTAGATAACAAGATTAATAGATTAGACAATGAGTAGCTAGATGGGCCAGAGAATTAAACTGGGACTGGGAGAATTCATTTCAATATTGAAATGGAACCAACCTTCTCCCGATATCATTGAAGCAATGGCGCCCCTGTAAGGAGCCATCACTGGCACATCAGTTCCAATGGCGGATAAAGTGAACAAAAAGTTTCAATATTGCAGCGCTATAAAATCCAATTGCCAGTTCCTGGCAAACAATACAGTATGATGTGCGCTGGCTACGGCAACATAAATTCCTTCAAACATCACTGTCCCAAAACCTTTCGCAAAGCATCCTTCAAAGCCGCCTCGTGGCCATTCTCTTGCTTCTCGGCCTTCCATGCGATGAAGCCATCCGGGCGAACAAGCAGCGCCTGGCCCTCCCCAACCTTGCCAAAGTTCTTGAGCTTTTCCACCGGGTCCTTGTATGGGGCTGAAGATGCGTTGAGGGTAAAAGTGTCGATCTTGAGATCCAGACCCTTGGCAGCCTCGACCCATGGGGATGAAGCATCAGTGGCAAACAACAGAAAGTTGGTGCTGATCAGTTCAAGCGAAGAGCGATGCTTGCCTTCGGCATCAACCACATCTACATGTGGGAACCGAGAGCCCGCATTGACAAGAGGAGCGTAGGGGTCTTCCCAAATCAGGTTAGGGTCCACCTCTCCTTCAACAGGGACACTAGCTCCGACAGGATAACGGTAGCCAATCTCGCAGGTAATGTCAGGGAGTTCCGGCTCGTCAGGCTTTTCACGTCGGACACGGGTCTGCAGTCGCGAGTATGCTTGACGCACAGTGGCGGTAACAGCTGGCTGTCTCTCTGTAGTGTAGGTGCTAAGCAATGAAGGAGAGGCTTTGCCTTTGAGGACAAAGGCGAGCTTCCAAGCAAGATTGTGTACGTCCTGGGATATTGGTTAGTAATCAATATGGGAATCGCTCGTTTGAACTGGAACTTACCTGGATACCCAAGTTTCCACCCATGCCTCCGGTGGGTGGCACAACGTGGGCGGCATCTCCAGCAATGAAAACACGACCGCCCTTGCTTGCAAATCGTTCCGCGCAGAATCCTGCGACTGACCAATACGAGATGGAGTCGACAGTAAGGTCGATATCTCCCTCGATACCGGAAGCGTCATGGAAATACTGGCGAGCGTCCTTCTCAGAGACAGAGTCCGGCGGGAAGCCACGCTTTTCCCCGGCACGTGTCACAATCATAAATCCAGCCTTTCCGTTGTTCTCCAGTCGGAAACCGGCGTCGATGTTGGGGTTAGTGATGTAGGTAACTCCGTGCTTAGCGCGAGTGCCGAGATATGGAGTGAGGTCCGCTCTAAAGTTGATGGAGATGCTCTGGCCGAGGAGACCGGGGCCGTCCCAATTGATTCCTTCCTTCTTTCTGGTTGCACTTCTGTTGCCATCGCATGAGACGAGGTAGCTGGTCTTGAACTTTCTGTACTTCTTGGTCTCCACGTTCTGCACTACGACAATGACACCATCATCACCCTCCTCGTAGTGGACCACAGTCTCGCTGAACTCCTGGACGGAGCCAAAGGTCTTTGCGCTCTCACGGAGAAGCGGCTCAAACATGTTCTGAGTCAGCCACAGACGCTGGCTAGGTGAAACCTTGGCAACCTCGTTGGGGTCGCTCTCTTGCATCTTGTGCAGGACCTTGCCACCGACCAACTTCTCGATAATGACCATGCCGGCATTGAGGTCAAAGTTAAGAGCGCTGTTCTCGCGCAGGTGCTCTTCCAGCCCCAGTTGGCGGAAGATTTCCACTGTGCGCAGAAGGAAAAGAGCTGCTCTTGGGTGGATGGCAGTGGATGGGTGGCGATCCAACGACAGACTCTTGATTCTGCATTAAAAGTTAGATATAATGCGGTTTTGCTTTTCTAGTGGTTTATTTTCTTACCCATAGTAGCCAAGTAATACACCAAGACTCATACCGACCATACTAGATCCGATGACAATGACGGGATAGGCATCCTTCTCAAATGGAATATCGTTATGGTCAAAGTCTCCGAACTCGAACAGAGTCCTCTTGGAACCCGCCAAGGGGATAGTATCGTCGACTTGACGAACGGCAGCTTCTTGTTGAGCCATTGTGATCAGAAGTGATGATTTCGGTCTACAGATACTGTGAGTGTCTGAGGAATGGGAGTGATTGACATTTTCTCCAATCGAAGGCCATTGAATAGATATTATACTTACCACTCTACTATTTACCGGCGTGTGTCATGACCTCTTACAAATCCCAATCGAATTCGTGTATTTCCAAACATGGCAACCAGGCAATGCGCCTCCACTATGTGCCCATGCTCCTCCACATTCATTCCCCGCATAGCGCTCCACCCTGGCCCCCGACTTTCCCGGGCACTCCACCCCCACTCTACATGCCGAGGGGGAGCTCAGCCACTATGCATTATGCTTTACACTTTGTTTCGAGTATTGGAGCAAATAAATACCGGTCTAGGAACCGGAGCAGTGTTTCCACGTGGTCAATTACCTAGTGACTATATCATTGAGATCATCTCCTTCTTTTCGAAAAAGTTGCCACAAACTACCTTTTTCATTACCCTACCAAATCTCACCAATACATAGACACCATGGCTGTCAAGGTTCTTGGCTCCGCGCAGTCTACCTGCACCCAGAGAGTTCTGCTGGTGCTCCAAGAACTTGGTGTTCAATATGAACTTCAGGAAATTAGCATGCAAAAGGGAGAGCACAAGGTAACGATGGCCTCCCATTAAATGAAAATATGATTCTAACGTTACATTTGCGATCCAGAACCCAGATTATGTGAAGGGCAACCACCCTTTTGGCCTTCTCCCTGCTCTCCAAGACGGCGAGACCAAGCTATTTGAGTCTCGTGCAATTTGCCGGTACCTTGTTGCGAAATACGGCAAGGTCAGCAACCTGCTTGTCGACAACCGCAGCTCAGCCGAGGAAGTCGGCAAGTTTGAACAGGCTGCCAGTGTAGAATACTCTTATTTTGACCCTTCGTCGAAGACCTTGGCCTTTGAGAACATTTTCAAGAAGTGAGCCAACGAAGAGATACCCGATCCTGTCATTGGAGAAATTCACCACTAACACACTTTATAGGTTCATTGGTCTGGGAGACGCCGACCCCAAAGAGGTCGAGCGTGCCAAGGGCATCCAAGACTCGGTTCTCGACTACTATAACGAGGTACTCGCAACCAACCAGTACCTTGCAGGCAATGTAAGTCCTTATACTAGTCCACAATCCGATCGCCATTCTAATGTTCCCAGAACTTTACACTTATTGATCTTTACCACATTCCTTGGTTCCGATTCTTTTTCATTCTGCCCTTGGAAGATCAGATCACCTCACGACCAAACCTCAACGCTTGGTGGAAGCGGGTTTCTGAGCGCCAATCTTGGAAGACCGTGTCCGGCTTGATTCCCCATTAAATTATGACATTAAATCAGAGCCTAGCGTAGCATATAGACGGAAACATTAAATCCAATGTTAGACTATGCTGGGGAGCTTAGGACACGATAGTGAAATTAAACTTAGACCAATATAAAGATAGAACTTCGAACGACAATCATTTTCAAATCGCGACTTCAATTCATTGGTGAATATAGTGTTAATTTTGCGGTTAGAGGTCAACTTAATTGGTCAATTGAACATACTTGTGCTTGAATATTTTGGTTCTCAATGTCTGGCTACAGGGATGTTTGTTCGCTACTGATCTAGTTTTTGCATTCGTCCTCTTCAACACAATTTTTGATCCGATTGCATACTTCATGAACGAAAAGTGTTGGTTAAAAGCAAAATTAAAATATCCAACATGACATATAGTCGCTAGTGCCAGTGACAGGGGAAACGATGCACACTCCAGGTCGGGCAGCATGACTTTTAGGGTAAGCGTTCTTTAAAATGGCATTGCAGCCATAAGAACTAGAGTAATTGCGTAAAATTCGAATCGGATTTCTTTCTTTCAAGACATCTCGGTAAATCAAGATTTATTTTTCTTTTTTCTTTTTTTCTCCTCTGTTCTGTCTTCATTTTTACCTACCACTGTGTTGGCTCCTCACCCTTAGCCATGTCTATCTCGAACGAGTGGGTATGTCTGATGCGTTCGATCGATCACCCCAACCCACCCATAAAGACGATTTGATTGATTAAAATTTCTCCTTTTATTCATCAAACCTAAAACCCCCCGGATCCTTCCCCGGATCCTTCCCCGGATGACGTCGAAGTGAGGGGAAATTGTTCGCATACGAAATTTCTTCGGCTCCACATAGCTTCACCTCGCCTTGACCACGGCGGAATGTGGGGGAGTTTAACCTCCACCTCCACATTCGGAGAACTGACCTCGCAGCGTCTGTCCACACGATGCTTCCTCCACTTCTTCCTCCACTTCCATATCTTCTTCCCGGTTCCTCCACTGCCTGCATTCCATCATGAACGATACCGGTCCTGCCTTGCCTGGCGAATCAGGCCTGTTTCAATGTGGCTCTTGCAAGCGGCGTTACAAGAGGCTTGATCACCTTGCCCGCCATGCGCGATCCCGTTAGTGGCCGTTGTATCCACTCATCAGTCCGTTGCTAATCGAATACCCAGACACGCAGTCAAAACCGTACAAATGTCATTATTGCTCAAAAACGTTTGCAAGAGCGTGAGTCCCAGAAGTTACTAGTCTAATGCCAATTTGTACTAAATTACAATGTCGAAGAGATGTATTGAAACGGCATTTGTCAGTCCATGCCCCTTCAACTTCGAGTGAACGATCAGGGCTGGCAATCCGTGGTTCCACACCAACGCTCCGTGGCCGAGTAGCGCGGGCATGCCAAGCATGCGCTGCCAATCACCTGAGGTGTACTGATCCAAAACCATGCAGCCGTTGTGAGGACGAAAACCTGACTTGTGTCTGGGATCGCTCAACAGACGCAGTCATTGCACAGGTGACAGCAGATTCCGATGCCGAGAACCAGCAATTTGCAAGCATAGGAGAGGATGTGAGCCAAAAGCCCTCCACGCTGGACCCTATGTTTAACGGGTCAAGTCTCGGTGGACTTGGGGCTGCTCCTGCTAATCCTCTTCATGTGCGGCCGGTTCCAGCCTCAGGTGGGTTCATTCCCGTGGTCCCGGTAGGGATGAGCTAGTCCAACTGTTGACATGTGCTAGATCAAATACCGAATCCCACCGCAAATGTTCAGTTCCCTTTGGACATTCCCGACTTTAATGTGGTGTCTGGACAATGGACACCGCTGGGAGTAACCGAAATGGACTTTTCGACCCATTTGGAACTTAGCGACATTGACTTGAGATTTTTGGATGCATACAATACGAATATTCCATTCGAATACGGCAGCTTCTCCCCGGATCGCACTAACAATGGTCTTGAAGAAAAGTCGACTTCCGATGCCTGCAAGCCGGTGGGAATGTCTTCAGAGTCATTTGCAAAATCGTACTGGCGATTTTGTCCTGCTACCCGCGACCCCACTGGCACTGAAGAACCCGCAGAATCCAAAGAGCAGGTCCAGTCATACCCAGAAACCCCGATTCCTCTAGATCGACGGGTGACATGCAAACGCCTCAGTATGGCCGCACGGGACAGGATTCTAATGACCCTGGTGGGGACATGCCGTCCGGAGAATATGCCCAAGGCCTTCATGTCATTTCCGTCAGTGGAACTGCTGGATACACTGCTTCAATTTTACCTTACCTCGCCTGTATCCCGTGCAGATTCCTTCATACATGCTGCAACCTTTGATCCAAATGAACAGAGCCCGGAGCTGTTAGCTGCAATGGTTTCATCTGCTTCAATCCTGACCATTGACCCAGCCTTGGCGAAACTTGGGTTTGCGTTCCTGGAACACGTACGTGTTGCAATGGTTGGTCAGGTAAGATGCACTTTCAAATTCACCCAATAGCATCATACTAACTAGCTGTCGCCAGTGGGAAAAGGAAACCCATTCAATCAGAGATATGGAGCTTGCACAAGCCTTCCTAATCGTTCTCGAAGTCGATCTTTGGAGTGGCCACCGCCGGAAAGTTGAAGTTACCGAAAGCTTCTTCCAGCCTTTCCTAACTCTTCTCCGACGAGGTGGAAAGCTCAGACAGTCGTACTATTCTCGTATTACTGTCTCCGAGACCGACGAAGGCGAAAAGCTGGAGGCTCTGTGGAGAGAATGGACACGGCTCGAGTCATTCAAGAGGCTCGTGTTTAGGGTCATCAGACACGACACCAACGCATCCATGTCTCTGCAGGTAAATCCCTTGGTTTCTCATACAGAGATGCTTATCCCTCTCCCCGAGTCACACTTCCTTTGGCAGGCAAAGAGTGCCTGTGAGTGGAAAGCAGCAATGCTCGCACAAGGTTCTCCGAGCCCCGAAAGGGTACTTACTGTCGCTGACTATGCGGATGATCTCGAAGGTGCCTGTGCTTCTGAAAAGGTCGCGGACACTGAGGTGGTCAGTACCGCATTTTTGTCGTGTGTATGGGGTTTCGCGTGGGAGCACATCCAATTAAAGCTTTTCCAGAGACATCGACCTCGAAGGTGGAACGCATTGATCATGACCTCGCGGTATGATGAGATTATGAAAATGCTCAATCAGTTCCAGGTCAGCTTCGATGCCCACGCATCCTATGCACCAGAGATCGTGATGAAGCTGGAACTCATTTTCATGCACATGCACATCCCCCTACAAGATTGCCAAGTATTTGCTGGCATGCAAGGCCCCGAAGAAGCTCGCAAAGTGTATTCGACAATGCGGGAGTGGTATAATAGCGACGCTTCTCGACAGGCAATTTGGCATGCCGGCCAAATCATCCGGATCGCACGATCGATGCCAAAAGGAACAATCAGAGGACCCAGCCCAATAATGGTATACCACGCAAGCCTAGCACTATGGGTTTATGGACTGCTATCTGTGTCAAAAGACGAGACAAATCAAGGCACGGAAATCTCAATGACAACCTCGAATGCTCAAGGGCAGCCCGTGTGGCTTGATGGGCGTGACAGTCCCAGCATTCAAAGGTTCCTGCAACTAGGAAGTGGCAGGCCTTGCCTTCGAAGCCCCTCAAAATTTGAGAATGTGGAAAATGGTGACAGTGAGGATGTATATCTATCCTCGCCCGAAAAGACAATGGGCGCAGTCATCAGAATGCTGGGTGCCAGCTTCGAGGAAACCGGAAGGCCGCTCCTGATTGAACAAACAATTCAGTTAATGACGGGCTTGCAAAATATGTCAAAGCGGCATACAGCTCCGTGATATATAGGTTCCAAAAGTCATCGTTCTTTTTAAGCGAAAAGGATAATAATAAGACAAGCAATTATGGCCACAAGAATCATAACGACAAAGTCAGCCTGAGCGCGAAATACTCTTGTTCATGATGCACATGTATTGGAGAGTCAGTGATGCAAGATTAAATCGGGGCGCCCAATGCACTTTTATTGCGCCCGACGACTCTGACTGTGTCTGAACTGGGCCGATAACCAAATCGTGAAGAATAGACAGTACCAATACCCTGCGGATTTAGCGATTGCTGACCGTAGTCCACCAGAGTCTGCCCACCTCGGTATCAAAACCGTTCCTAGGACGCATATCACCGCTATGATGATGGGGCAGCTGAGCGTTAGCAAAGCACAGCCCCATCAGCTAGGCACATGTCGGGCGACGCGATGTGCGCCTTGCGCGGGGTTAACCGGCTTTGAGGTGCCGCACATCCAGGCAACAATGCCATCTAGCGAGGTGCCCTTCTGAGTTCATTATTAAATCCCAGGAATTAATTTCTCGAAAGCAGTTTTCTCATAGCCTTCAATAACCGGCACTTTCTGCAAAGTAGTTATTGAGCATGTACTTGTCCGAGGAGTTCCTTATCTACGTCCCCATCGGTATACGTTGGATCGTGCATGTACCGTTGGGCATTGTACAGGATGCGAACGGGTGGCACGATAGGCTGAGGGACTTGGACGGCGTTTACGGCATCATTCCCCATTCTCAAAGCCTGACAGATGGCCTGTTAATCGTCGGGACTGCGGTAAGCGAGGCCTTGGCGAAATCCAATTGTTTCAAACTAATGAGCGTCTGTTTTTAACAGGCAAGTATCCTTTTTTGGTGGAACTTTGTCAACTTTGCTCTCGGCTTTTTTGCCGCAGCCCTGGGTTCTTTATACGCAATCGTTGGTCTTGTCGATTTGGCCCTGACACTGTCCCTAATTGTTGGCCTGGGAATGCAAGGCACCTTTCTTCCTGCCACTTATAATGGCTGCGACGAAATTGTTCAACACAACGATTTCTTTGACGTGGCGAACAAAACCTTTGGCGATACGCTATCTGGGGTATCAACTCCTCAGTCAATATGCAGAGACTTGGTGTGGAGTCGAGCATTCAGCATTGCTGTTGTGTAAGTGCCAGTCACTGGGTTTTCACCAGGGCCGGTTCGCTGATATTTAGTTAACTCAGATCTATTTATTCCATCGCCACCATACTTAACGTACTCTGGGGGCTCTTGGCTCTAGAAACATTTCTCGTGTCTACCTTCCCCAACACATCCCCGAGCTCAATTAGAGGCACGATTTCGAACTGCATCCTGAATAATACACGCTTTGTGGTCAGATGGTACCGCTCAGGAAAGGACTATATAAAATCTGATGTCCCCGCCAATCTCGGCATTATCCGAAGTTGGCCATCAAGCTTTTGGTCCATGATATTGGGGTGGATGGGACGGAAGAGTTCTGATAACCGGGCCCCACGCAAGTCATTTGACGATGAAGAGGAGTCACTGGAGTTAATACTCCCAAAAGAGGAAAAAGAAGGCGTTTCTTCTCCGGATGAAGAAGAAATCCCACTGGTGGGTAAGCAACAGTCAAAGAAGGATGAGACAGACACTCCAAGGCGGTGGTCCGATGAGACCATCGGATGGGACCGATCCAACGCACACATATAAGTCACTGGCATTTGGCGTAGTATATCATGACTTGTATTATCGTGCCAAGACATCTATATCCATCAAAAATATAAAATAGTGTTTTTTTCTTTCATTCCAACTTTGCTGACTCATGAGCATTGTGTTGAGAAAATCATTCCTGGCACTGCCACCCACACTAGGCTGGTAATCAGCTAAAACCAATACCCCATCCGATGCAACCCATCTTTCGTTCGATTTCATAAAAATCAAGCTCAAGGGCCTCCACGTTTCAAGTCCCAAACACCATTCATTCTGGTAGCCAGATTGCTCCAGAGAATCCCAGGAGATAAAAGCAAGAGAGAGTAGCATTTTTTATTTACTCACTTTTGTCTGTTTATTAATCGCATGGTGGCATTCTATGTTGGCACAAAAACACAAATAGCTGTGGCTGTGCCATCATTGTAAGCGATGCACAAGACTCGGCTGCCAATAACATGCAGTTTATGTGCACTCTTGCGGCGCCTTGCAGAACACCCAATGCGGGATTTTCCAAACATCCGATAATTCTAGGCAGAATCCCTAGTTGTGGGAAGCCAAATGGATTGAACTCGAATTGTTAATATTCTGCGCCTCCGTTTTTATTCTTCATCTTCTTCTACATAGTGGCTTCGCCGCCCGGTCGCTTAAGGAGCCATGACATCATATCTCGATTTCGTTAATTTTCGCATGAAAACGAACCCATGCCTCTCGCACCTCCGCAACCACATGCAAGGTGGCACTCGTCGTGAAAGTAAGATCCAGTCTCTGGACTATCCCGATGTCAAGCCTCGCCAAGTGCGGGAGGCCGGCCTGAAACAGTTCATCAACGCCACACCTCCGGGCGTGACCCGGCTTCTAATAATTGAGGACATCAACACAAAGCTCATCAGCCTTCTGGGCGAAACCCTTGATATAGACCCAATCTTCTTTGCAGACCACATAAATACCCACTTTGAAGACATTGAGAAAGCTCCGCCGCCGCCCTCGCTTGCGATTCTGCCCTCAATAACCTGCCAGGGAGGCCACCTTCACCTACACTATCAACAAGTTGTGGACTTGGGCGATGCAAACCGCTTCGCCAATTCCAGATATTCCCTAAAGTCCGACTCAAATGCCCCTCGCAACATTCGACGCCTGGTTCCATTATCCAACAGGCAGTTGGCGCTTGCCAGAGGGAGCTGCTCTCTGCTTGTCAAACAAATCAAGGACTCTCACATCTGTATGGACTGACATCGCGATTGGGTTATCCACAATCTTACGTTTATAGGTTTAATACTAGTAGACCCTCCGGCCAGTGTAGCTCGTGGCGAGGTAGATGGGGGTAACTGGGGGTCCATTCATCCGAAGGTGTTGCATGGTGGGTTTGAAGGCCTTGGGTCTCACCAATCCTTCTCATCCTTTGCTTCCGGTAAAGAGATCGAGAGCTGGAACAAGCAGTCGATGCTTGAGAGCCTCTTGCACTATTTTCGAGGACAACCACCCGGGCTCCAGGCCGACTCTCCGAGTATCTTGAGCCTGGGCTACTACCCAATCCGGATCATCCTAGCTGAATGGAATATTTACCTTCAGTTAACAAGCCGTTATGAAAAGTACTACGAATATTCGCTCCAAGACCTGACGACCCGGCCGCATGGGGATGACCTTGTGGACCTCCAGCGCTGGAGGCGTCGCACCAAGCAGAGCGAGCACAAGCTGGCTCTCCTCGCCGAATTCATTGGCCATTGGATGCAATTTGAAAGCAACGACGAGCCCTGGAACATGGCTTTGGCAGACATAATCTTTATACGAGAAAGGCTGAAGCTCTACAGCCAATCGCTCCAGCAGACGATTGCGATGACGACATCGATGGTGCAAATAGTCGACTCGCAGCGCTCCATCCTGGAGGCAGTGAGCGTACGAAGATTGACTTACATCGCCGTGATATTTGTCCCCTTATCCTGGGTTGCGAGCATCTTTAGCATGTCCGATGGGTTCTCTCCCGGTGGCGAGAACTTTTGGGTTTATTTTGCTACCTCGCTCCCAGTCGCTGGCCTGGTCTTGATTCTTTCGGCTTTGCCGTACGATCGGCTGGAGCAGGTGATAAAGGATGCGATAAGGAAATCAGGCATGTTTCGAATTGTACCAGGTGTCAAATAACTCAATTTAGAGCTCGTATGGGGAAAATATAGCTTGGATGTTTAAAGACCACTCGGCTAGATGAAAGAGTCGGTCGACCATGTTGACAGTTAAGAGTAGTTGCAGGGATGAGTTTGGACCTATAATTGTGTCCCTGCGCCCAAGTTGTGAGAAGCAGGGAATCCGGGCCGCCGCCAGCCATACTCTAAAACAACTGGAAATCGAAGAGATATCAGTTATCCGTGTAGATGATAGTGACGTGAGATTATACTCGTTTACAATCCCGGCTAGAGGCCGAAGGTAACATCGGGTCAACTAGGAACACACGAAAACTCCCCAAACCCTCGCAAGGGGCCCATTACAAATCAAACAGAGCCAAGCTGCAGCTATCGCAAAGGCCCTCATTTTGCATGACTTCCCACACAGACAGACAGGCATCTCAGCCGAGCCGTAGAGGATTGTACAGGTACGCTGCATGCGCTCCAATGACTCACAATCCAGTCGCATAGCAGCTCAGTCAGAGACACATCTCTCCTCGGCCCTCCTCATTAACCCACCCCCCTCGGGGAAATTCCCCCCCATGTCTCAACCCAACCCCAAAAATCATCGTTATCCATGAAGCAATCAGAGGGTTGGAGCACGTGCTTGGCGGCGATCCCCGGGTCCGAGACAAAGCGGAAAAACATGCACATACATGCCCTCCACCCCCTCGTTCCAAAGGTCCCCTTGATGGATGAGGACGCAAAATGCTGCCCAATTTCCACCAATAACTCGCCGGTGAAAGCATATCTCTGCCATTCACACTCCCCCCCTCCGTCCAAAGACACGAGTTCCCCAAAGAACACAGAGGGATCGGCGTGCCCACCGTTTCCTCCCCCCCGGCCTAGAATGATGCAGTAGCAGAGGGCGGCACGTACCGCGCGCGGGGGTGAAAAAAGCAACCCCCGGTCCTATCGCCATATGCCGCGTGGTTGACGAGATCCAAGACAAAAGGGTTCTTAACAAGAAGCAAAAAAAAACCATTGTCGATCATTGCGAAATGAAGACGAAAAATAAAAAAAAAATAAAAACCACCGGCCCAACCAAAAGTCCAAAGTTGCCCTTGTGTTGAGGTCGGTCACCCGCTCAAAAAGTAAGTAAGTGGCTCGAATAGGCAATATTTTGAGTTTGCTCATTGACAGGGATAGTGGCACCACCCATAAAGGCGTGTGTCATGGCTACGCCGTCGAGCAAATTAGACGGGGCAAAAGAGAAAAAATTTGGTCAAATCCCATGTCATGGTAAAGCTTTTAGCCGTGCATATACCTATGCAAGGTATGCTCGAACGATGAAAGAAGAAAAGAGTAGATAAACTAGATCTGCTGATCATCCCGCGTGGCTTGCATGAGCTGGCTGGGTGGCCTTTGCATAGAGATAACCGCGCTCGTAGTAGATCCAAGACATTTGGGTAGATCAGCGTCGGCAGCCGCACATCTAGTAAGCTGTCGTGATGACAAACAAAGATGACGACTCCACCCGAGATTTCTATCATGGTTCCAGGGAGATTGGCGGCCCGCTGCTCCATAATTCAACTCCAGCTTTTCCAGTGGCTTTCGGGACGACAAGCTAGCTCCCGTCGTCACAAAGTTTTCCTCTTATGCCAAGCACAACGGACCCAACTCAATAATACAGCATGTCTAAGATGCAAAAAAGTGTATGACAAAAATCATCCAAGTCTACCACACTACATTCACATTCACTATTGCAACACTGGCAGAGCCCTTACATGTAAGATGGTAATTCATGTCATGATTCATTATGCTGTAAATACAATGCTCCCCGGCTGTAGCCAGAGTCTTCATGTAGCACCAGACAACACAAGACATCCAATATTTTTTCCCAACATGCAATGAATTAAAAAGGTGTGCGGGGTATCAACATCTGGTCGCCTATCCACACCAGGCGAGGCGTAATCCAAAAACTCGCCAATCTCTCAGAAAACTATAACAGAAAAAGGAAAAACAACAGCCCCATTGATGGCCCAGCACCTCTAATAAACACTATTAATCGCAGTAATCTTTGCACTCCACACACAATTAGCGCCGGGCAGCGGCATTCGTCACAGCGGCGTCCACGGCCTCCTGAAGATCGAGATGGAAGTAAGGGCGGTTGAGACCCTTGACAGCCACCAGTTGAGCGTTGCCGGAGTGGGTCTTGGCGAGATCCTTCTCGGAACCACCCTGGCTGTTGGAGTCGATAGCCTCAATGTCGTGCTTGATAGAGACGCGGTTGGCCTTCTCCTCGAGAGCGGCGGCCTTGGTAGCGCTGTCATCACCACCGAGGTCGGCGATACTGAAGATGGATTGCCACTGGCCGCTCTCGGCGGTGTCCTTGGGGGTGCGGAAACCAAAACCGGCGGCGGCAAGAGCGCGCTTGGTCCAGCGGTTCTCAATGTTGGCAAAGTGCCAGTCAACGGTCTCGGGGGCGGCGAAGCGGTCAAGCTGGTTGCGGACATCGATCAATGACTGGACGGAAGTGACATCAACGTTGTTGACACTGGAAAAGTCGAGGACCACGGCTCTAAGAATGGGACGTTCGTCGTTCTCAATCGTCTTGATGTGGCGGGGCTCGCCATCGTTCCAAGGTCGGTCCTGTTTGGCTAGGTTAGCATCCTTCAACTCGTCTCATTAAGCGATTCATATTTTACTTACACCAAGCTTGCCAATGAGATCGGGGTTGGTTCGTCGGCACTGTTTGAAGATGGTCTCGGTCAAGTGGTTGAGATAATAAGTAGCGTTGGGGTAGTTAAAGCCCTCGGCGAAGCGGTAGATGAAGACACCGGGGTAGGGGGTCTGGACGATGACCTTGGGGTTGGAGCCATCGCTGTGGTCGAGAGGGAGGAATCCAGCACGAACGGAGCTCTCGGAGTCGTCAGAGACCGAGCCAGGGCTGGCAGTGCCGTCGTTGACATTGACCTTAACGGTGCGGACGCGGACAGTACCGAGGAAGCGACCCTGGGTCTTGAAAAGACGGAAGATAACAACAGCAAAGGACATGCTGATGGTGGTGTAGATGCCATTCTCGATGGAGGAGAAGACAGTGACGAGGACACCAGCGAAGAAGATGACCACCTCAATGGGAGAAACACGCCAGAACTGGTAGACGACCTTGGGGGGAGTGATGACATCTCCGACGGCGTGGATGATGACGGCAGCGAGACCAGCGTTGGGGATGTAGAAGAAGACGGAGGTCAAGGCGTAGAGGGCAAGGAGGACAACAATGGCAGTGATGACACCGGCAAAGGGAGTGCGGACACCAGCCTTGGCCTTGATGGCGGTACGGGAGAATGAACCAGTGGCAGGGTAGGCACCGAGGAAGGGACCGAGCAGGTTGCTGACACCAATGGCGACAAGCTCCTGGGAGGGGTCAATGATGTAGTTGTTGACACGGCCGAAGGACTTGGAGATGGAGATGTGCTCAATCAGGACGACAATGACGGCGGCGGGGAGCTCAGAGACGAAGGACTTGATGATGCGGGTGTTGACGGTGGGAGCCTCGGCATGGGTGAAACCACTGGGCACCTTTCCAATCAGACTGAACATGGGGTCCGACTTGCGGTGGATGTTGACGCCGGCGCTAATGCCGGTGTACAGCAGAATGACGAAGGCGGTTCGGAGAGTGGAGATAAAGAAGAAGAGCTTAGCACGGTGAGGCTGGCGCTTGGCGAGGGTGGTGCATGTGAAGCGGATGATGTAGAGCATGGTCAGCGCGGTCAGACCGAGGGCTGCATCGATCTTGGTGGTGCCGAGGTGCTTGAGCGATTGGATGATGACCTCGTAGGTGGCAGCACGTGTGTTGACGCCCTTGATGCCCATGAGCTTGGGGACCTGGCCAGCAATGATGTTGACACCGGAGCCAGTCATGAAGGCGCAGATGGAAGGGAGCGGGATGACCTCGACGATCCAGCCCAGGCGGGCAAGGCCGAGGAAGACGACAATGGATCCGACAATGACGGCCAAGCAGGATGCGACGGTGTGGCCAGGCACGTCAGGGATCTTGTCGGCAGCGGCCAGGACAATGTTGCCCGTGACCTGGGACATGACAGCGACGGGCTGTGAGACACATGGTCAGCTGGGTGCCCAACAATGCGGGGGAGGCTTAAAAAAATAAAATCAAAAACCCGGGGAAAAAGCAGAGACTTACGCCAATAGTGATATCCTTGGAGGTGGCAAAGAACCAATAGATGAGCACACCCATAAACGACGAGTAGAGACCATATTCGACGGGGAGTTGGGCCAGCTGAGCGTAAGCCATGGACTGGGGAACCACGACGGCGCCAACAGTGATACCTGGAGGGGACGGGGAGTTTTAGCGACCGTTTTTTTTTTTTTTTTACAGTAGCAACAAGCTTAAACACAAAACAATGCACGTTTGTTTTTGTCGACTTACCGGCAATCAGATCACCAACAAACCAGACCAAGTTGTACTTGCCAATCCACGACAGGAAAGGGAACAAGCTGAAAAAGTATTCGCCAATTTCGCGGGGACCGGGCAGAACCTCCCGGAGGTACTCGCCCACGGTGGGCTCCTCCTCAATGAAGGGGTCGGCATTGCTGATAGAGGGAGCACGCTCCTGGGGCTCGACGTGGTCGGCGCCGACCACCTTCTCCAGGATGGACCTGGCCTTGCTGGGCGGAGCAGCCATTGCTGTGTTGTCCTGTGTGTTGTTGTCTGGAAGACAATTGAGGGACAATTGGAGAGGGAGGTTGGAGAGGGAGTAGAGGAAGAGGAACTCTGCCTTGTCTCGAGGAGCGAGAAGGACGAGGAGCTCAGGACCCTTTTAAATGCAGGGTGTTATATATCTCTCGCGTGCGCGCAAAAGGAGCAATTCATGCAATGCAATGGGCCAAAAAAGCAATGGCACGTCGGACTGTCGCTCGGTCGGTCGGGGATGGCACAAGCCTGGACAAGCTGCCAAGTTGCCAAGGAGCCGTGGGAGGGGGGATGATGCGCGGCGGTGGAGGGCGGGCAAGGTGTGCAGATGGGCTGCGCGTGGGCGTCTCTGGGCCGTTAGTGTGCTTTGTGCCGTGTGTCGGGTGACTTGGCGAACCCAATGGATGGGGATTGAAGGGATGAGAGAGCTGGTTGAAGGACGGGAAGAAGCAGCAGCTGGGGGGAGGGAAACGGGGTATTAATTAAGTTTCTGCCGAGTCGGGAGGGAGCATGGGAGAGCGGCGATCCAGATGGAGTATGAGCCTGATTGATTGTGTGCTTTGCTGGGCTTGTTGCGGTTCTGGACCCTTTTGGCGGAGTGGAGCAGGGTTTAGTTTGGAGGAGAGTAGAGCAGGCAAAAAAGCACAAGGTACACGCCCCCCCTTGATAGATAGGTGGATGAATGGATAGGGAGGAAGAGGGACAGAAGGAGAGAGAGAGAGAGACAGTATGCTGCAGAGACAGGACAAGACAAGACACACACACACACACAGAGACACACACTCTCATACACACCCACCCACCCCTGCTCGTCTGATGTCAACCAGGATTGCACGCCGGTGCGTCGGGAGAGCAAAAAGAGAGACTGACGGGGAGTACTGGTACACACAGCTCCAACCGCGCGTACCCGCCATGTAGCCCTCTGCTCGGAGCGTCGCTGGTGGGTGCGCATGCGGACAGGGCACGGGGACTTGCACCCCGGTCGCTGCATCGAAACGGCCCAGGTCAACCAGGGTGCACATGGTGAACGTAATGGCCAACGGGGAGTTTGGTTGCTGCGCGCTGACTGGCGTGGGGGAGAGCAGGCAGGGGGGGTCAGTCAGTCAGAGAGAGAGAGGGGGGAGTGACGGCGAGCAGGGTCCCCAATTTTCGGCTTGATTGCGTGCTGGCTGGGATACAAGCATGCCATCGTCGTCATGCCGTAGAGACTCCGCGGAAGCCCACACGCTGGCGCTAATCTGATTTGTCTGCCGCCTACGCTGTGGGTCTCGGCCCGCTGGTGGTTGAGGAGCTGATGGCGTCGACGGTTCGGGCGAAGCGAAGGTGAAGGGGAGACCAGAGGAGAGGCGGAGGCGGGGAGACTGAGAGAGATTGCCATGGTTGACCACATGCGCAATTCGCGGCTGACGAAGGGCGGGGACCTGGTTGGAGGGATGGGATGCACCAACGAACGCCGCAGCAGCAAAAAAGGAAGAAAAAATCCCAAAAAGCAATAAAAAACTTGGTTGAGATTTTCAGGCCCAGGGATGGCACCGCGTTCGCGCAAACGCAATTGGGGCGACTCGACCCTCGCGACGTTGTCGACGGTGATGGCGCAATCGCCTCTGAGGCCAATGGCGGGGAGTTGAGCTCCTCCAAAGCGGGTTCTCCAGCACACTGGGGCTTCCCTTGTGGGTCCTTTCTGGCGGGCTAGCGGGGAGACGAGAGGAAGAGGGAGTGCGCCGTCGTAAAAAAGAATGGCACTAGGCAGCGCCTGCACCGTGGCCTTTTTTTTTCCTACTCTGGCGACTCGACACACCCAAGAAAATCAGCAAAAAAATGCAGAGAGACTGCGAGAGCCCATCCGTCATGACAAGGCCAAGACATGTGAACATGGATTCTCTTCCCTGTTACCGGGTTCTGCAAATAGAAGGTGGCATCCTGTGTTCCAGACATATTTCTTCCATTCGGCTTCCAAATCGTCGCGGTAAAAGACAAAAAAGAAAGGATGACTCAGCCCAGCGCAAAACTTCTATGCACTCTACACCCGTATACACACTACTTTTCCCATCTCTCACTTCACCATCCCCGTGAAAATGGCATCATCCCTCTAAAACCTCTTCCTCAATGCCAAATCCAGAAACGCTGGCGCCCCCCTCAGCCATGATGCCGCCACCTGCAATGCTTTACTAGTTTGCTCTCACTATCGAAATCTTTTCTTTTCTTTTTTCTGTTTTGTCCTCTTCCCTCCCTCCGTCCCTCTCTCTACCTCTTCCATATGGTCATGTATCACATCACATCACCGAACCCCAACCTCCATCCCGCGGTCTCGGTGGCCGCTGTCTTGGTTCCCAGCTCGCTTATTCGTTAAACCTTATCCTGGCGCCCCCCTCCAGCGATGCCATTTCTGTCCTTGGATCGAAATACCTTCTGGCTCCGCGCCGGCCCCACAGAGGCTACCCATCTCAGCCGCCCTCACCACCACTCACCACCACTCACCACCAACGCTGTCGATGGCGGCCCACACCCCTCCCTGCACGAAAGAAGAAGGCATCATGCACCCGAGAACCAACTTCCAGCTCCTGCTCCGTAGCCCTGCATCTCGCGTACCCCCCAGGTACCTCGTCTACGTACTCTGTTCGGGTCGTCGCCGTCGCTAACCACCCCCAGACGACGCGGCATGCGGGAAATGTGGGCGTCGTTGGCGGCGTGGAGCAATCTGACCATTGCCAAGATGCCATGACCACGTTGCAAGCGTGATTCTCATGCAGCAATCATCAATAACGTCGTTGCGGATAGGTCCGTTCCTGTCTCGTATGCCCAGCGCTGATCCTCGCGAGATGCCACGCCGGAGTCGCCCCCCGTCCTCCCCCCCTCCCATGAGATTGCCTCTCCGGAAATGCAACGAAGAGCCCAACTCGACGCCTCACAATGGGGGTCGCCAACCCATGTCTCACTATTATGTACTATTTCGTTGCCTCTCTGCGGCGCGTGTCCCGTCCTAGGCTACGGCAAAACTTTAGGCTCTAGGCCCCCTCCTCTGTCCGCGCCGAGTGATTACTATTGATTCCGGGAAACTAGCTGGCCAGCAGCTGCCATGCCGCCGCCGCTGCGCGCTATTTCAAACAAGAAAAAATCACGGGATTTAAGGCTGCTCTGCCGGGGACCTAGTAAATACACTTCTTCCGTATTTGGGCTGGACTGCCGAATTACGGTGAGCAAGGCAACAAGAACATTGCCGACATGAGCACCGGTTCGTCTCCCGAGGCCTCGACCGCCCTCGTGCCCCATGGTGCAATGAGTTGGGCTGATGAAGCCAATTCTGACGCAATAAACCCTGAGATATTGCTCAACTCCTAGCGCGCCCTGTTTTGGCTCTGGGCCGTAGAATCGTGTCCCCAATCACGAAAAATCTCTTTACAATCATTCCATAACCGAGATAGCCCGTCAAGGGCCATCCCGATACGGAGGGGCGGGCGAGCATGAAATGCCACAGCCTCACGGGCCCTCGCCCTGTGCCCGTTGGAACATCGGTAGTTTCTTTTCCCGTCTTGAAATTTACGAAATGGAAATGCAAAGTGGCTCATTTCTTGTTTCACAGCAGCCGTCAGCTCCGGAGCACGTCATGAATGCTGTTCGTCCTATCCTTGCCCACTGAGGAGGCAGCCGGCCAATCGTAACGAGTTCCTGGCTCTCCGGCTCCCCATGTTGAACTGTCCCGCATGGCATATATGGGGCTCTGCTTGCTTCTTCGGACCGTCGGGGCTCGTCCGATGATCCTGAGAGATTAATTGATCGGAGCCTCTATCCCGGGTGTCATCGAACCCCCACATGTTGCAAGATCTTGTGGCGACGGTGGTTTTTTGTGGTCTGGACCCCCCCGTTCAATTTGAGGCCATTCGCAATGGCCCCACCAACACCGGCGTTGACGAAACATTGTTTTTTTAAGAGGGGGGGTAGTGTCATATTGTCATTCGAGGAAATCGATTCTTGTTGCTTTTTTTTTCGTTACTCTTTCGAGGTAGATAATAGAATATAAACCAGCCAAAGTCGTCTCTATTGGCCCGGATGAATATAGGCCGGTGGTCCCGTCATGACGGGACATGGCGATATATTGACGAAATTTAGACCAGGTTCCCAGGCCCGCGCCCAGCTTCCGAGTTGGAAATAGCAACAGGGTTTGTGACACAACGGCACAGCTCGCCTCGGTGAAGGGCCCTGGGCTAGCTCAGGTGGGTTGGAGGGTGCGGAAGTGCTGCCAAGATGCATGCAGATCTGCCCAGGCTGAGCACCCGTTTACCAAGAGATTTAGTCATGGTGTGTGTGTGGTCCTGGGGGGAGGCTGCATATGGGTGCTCCCCGGCCCACTCATGCATCTCGAGAGAGAGATTGTTCTTGTCTCGCACGACAGCAGGTACCAGTACATGGCCGAGATGGGGGGCGTGTACGTGTGCGTGTGTGCGGGTTTGGGATCCTTCCCCTCCCTCTCCTCCCCCCGTCCATCACCCCCATCCCATCGATGCGACCACCCGTTGGTCTGGTTCCAGGGCGACGGTAATGGCCGAGCCACGACCTGCAGCACGCACGCTTGTTTCGTGATTGTCCGTCTTGGTAACGGCAACGCACGATAGCTGATTTGACGCCGGATATGCCACCACGCATTCTCTTTCGCTTGGCAGCACACCTTTCTCGGGAACCGGCACATAGGCAGGCAGCTTCGCCTGAGCTGTGCGGCTGTCAGTTGTCGTGCTCTGCTATACCTCTGCTCTGGCGATGGCTTCCTTTTGCTTTTTCGGGAGAGGGGGGCGCGGTACATACATGCCCTCCCCCCTTCCCTTACCATCCCGATTCCGCCCTCGCCCGCATGCCTAGCCCGGCAGCTTTATCGAGGTCCAGGCCACCGGAGACGGCGAGGGCATGATGCCTGTGCGTCGCAATTGGCCCGATGGGAGGCACTGGGGAGGGGGGAGAGACGCAGGTTGACAAGGCAGGGCCATCGATCGGGCGAGCCTTGTGCTGTAAGTGGGCGGCGCCCGGGACAGCTCGCTGCGTGGCGCGACAATCATGAAGTCTGGGTTGAAATTGCTCGATGGCGTCGACAGCCGTGGCGATGATGCCAGCCTTGCGAGAGGAGCGCCCATTTGCCAAGTGTGCCAAGTCGTACCGGTGCTCGCCAGTCTAGATCTTCCGCCTCGCGCGTCGTGGCTGCCTCCCTCCTGTGCCGACATTCCGGAATTTGTCTGGGCATTGGGAGCACGCCATCTGGGAACGCCCTTTGGGGCCGATCTGGATCACGGCGGCCAAGACGGAGGCAGAGAGGAGGGGGCCGGCATCCCCATCCCCATCTCCCCCCTCCCAAAAGACCCTCCTCCTCCACCCCCCTCCCGTCAAACTGGGCATGCCATCGCGTGCCGGACACGTGATGCCCTGCACCTCCCTCTGCGCTTTTTTGAGTTTGAATTAAGCTTACCAACGACCCGCTCGGTTAATTGGCTCAAAAAAACTGTAGCTTTCCGCATTGCCTCTTTTGGTGCATCGCGAACAAACCGTGGTGTTGAATTACAACGTTTTAATGTTCGGCTGCGGCGCACCTACACATGTGGTTGAAATTGCCTGCGAATCACCGTATTAAAGCTTTCGGGGCGTCTAGTTTTTCCGGGCCCATTAATTGGATCCGGCAGGCAATCATGGCGCCCGCTGCGAATTTCAAAAAATTCTCGGGGAGTTCGTGGTAGCTGAAGCCTTTGTTTGGCCGGGGAGTTGTCGTGGCGGGCTGGGACCTTCGGGGAGTTGGCGATGGGTCGCGGGGAGAGCAAGAGCAGGTGCAGCGGCGGTCAGCGCGCATAGCGGGAAAAAAAAAATTAAGGTCCAATTGAGTGAGAAATGACGTAGAGCCAGCCATCAGCTGAACAAATGTGCCGCCCTCGTGGCCGGGTTTTTCTGCATGTTTTTCTCTATCTGGCGCCCCAACGAGACGGACGAGGTGATGATGCTCTCGTACTGCAGTGGCGACGCAACCCAGCGCATCCCGCCCGCCCACAGCTTCAAACCCTGCCTGGAGAAGACGTAACCCCAATAAGACTGCGCCATGTTTATTTTTAATTTCTATGGGATCGCTTGAAGAAAATCACATGGTGCATCATGTTGCGGTCAATCTAAAACTGCCATGGCCTGTCTCTGCTTCGTCGATGCGTCCATCTCGGAAACATTCAGCTTACGCGTAAACCGGGGAGTCGACAGACTGGCTATGTGGGCGGGGAAGGCCCGAAAGAACCTAAGAAAAAAACTGGAGTGGAAAGGAAAAGAGAAAAAAAAGAAACGTCCCCCCCAGTGACAGAGGCAGAGAGGATGGGGGGGAGAAAGCACGGACCCGCCACGCGTCTCTCGGGGAAAACCACCCACAAACCGGAGATGGGGAGTTCGTCACCAGCAAACGTAAACATGGTATGAGGGACAGTAAGAGAAAAATGGTCCAAAAGTGGACCGCCGAAACTGCGCAGGGGCCGACGCAAGCACCGCTTTATTCTTGGGAAAAGGGGGCCATAGGGGGCCAGAGGGAGGGGGGGGCGGGGGGGCGCATCAGATTAGAATTGAGATTGAGCTCCTGTCATTGTGTGTAGGGTAGTCCTGCCAGTGGACATGGTGTTCATGCAGCGCTGCAGATCGCTCTGTTGTTTGTGGCCATGGACTGTGTGGCCTAGTATCTTGATAGGTAGAAGAAAAATTCATAAATTCTAATCTCTTTTTGCTTTTAATGC